>JAESUZ010001190.1:810000-1265000 GCA_017311185.1 Proteles cristata cristata | reverse complement strand
ACGTGCCTATCAGTTGTTGAAATTTCTGTCTGTAATTAGGGATGTTTTTTCCTTGCAGTTCTATTAGTTTTTGTCTCATGAGTTTTGAAGCTTGCGCTGAGGTATATCAATGTATATCCTCTGAATGAACTGATCTCTTTATTATGATAAAATTACTCTCTTTATTCCTGGTAATATTCTTTGCTCTGAAATTTTGATTAACATAGACACTCAGCTTTCTTTTGATTAATGTCAGCATGTGATCCCATTCTTTTACTTTTAGTCTCTTTGTGTCTTTATATTTAGTTATTATCTAGAAAATTTTTAAATGTTTATTGAGAGAGAGAGAGAGAATACAAGAGAGAGAGGGGGAGACACAGAATCTGGAGCAGGGTCTAGGCTCTGAGCTGTCATCACAGAGCCTGACGTGGGACTTGAACCCACAAACTGCGAGATCACAACCTGAGTCGAAGTTGGAAGCTTAACGAACTGAGCCACCCAGGTGCTCCTGTCCAATCTGTTTCCTTCTTCTTTTTTTTCTCTTTGGCCTGGTAACTTCTGGATTAACTGAGTATTTGTTACAATTCCATTCTTTGCAGGCTTATTAGCTATAATCTTTTGTTGTGGTATTTTAGTGATTACTTTAGATCACAATGCATATGTGACTTCTCACAGTTTACTTTTAACTGACAACATACTACTTCATGTATAAAAGATTTAGAACAATATAGTTCCACTTCTCCCCTCCTGGCCTCTGTGCTGTCATATATTTTACTTCTACATATAATATAAAGTTTGTTATTATTTCTGCTTTAAAAAGTCAACAATCATCTAAAGAGATTAAAATAATTAGAAAAAAAACCCCTCATATATACCTATATTAGTTGATTACTTATAGCACTAATTTCTTTGTGTAGACCCAGCTACACATTTTCTTTCTCCTTGAAGAATTTCCTTTCATATTTCTTGTAACACAGGTTTGTAGGTGGTAAGTTCTTTCACATTTTAAAGGTCTGAAAAACTCTATCTCATCTTAAAAGAAAAAAAACATATTTTCTGGGAATAAAATTCTGGATTGGTAGTTTTTTCCCCTTTCAGTACTTTAATAATTTTGCTCCACTGTTTTCCAGTTTGCATTATTTTTTTTTATGAAAAACGTCTGTCATCTTTATATATATATTTTACTTTGCATGTAACATGTCTTTTTCTCTTCCAGTTGCTTTTAAGATTTTTATCTTATCACTGGTTTTAATTTGATTAAATTGATTTAATTTAAATTAAATTAAATTAGATTAAATTTGATTTAATTTGATTACAGTAGGCCTTGGTGTCATTTCCCTCTTAGTTCTTGTGCTTTGAGTTTGCTGAATTTGGATCTATGGGTTCACAGGCATCATCAAATTTGGGATCTTTCCAGCCATTATTTCTTTAAATATTTTCACAGTCTTCCCCTTTCTTTTCTCTTCTTTGGAAACTTCAGTAACACATATATTTGACCCCTTGAGACTGTCCCATGTCACTAGTGCCTTGTTTCTTTTTAAATCTTTTTTTCCCCCTTGTGCTTCATTGTGGATAGTTTTTTATTCTGATGCCATCAGTTCATTAGTCTCTTCTTCTGCAGTGTCTATGCTCTTGCTAATCCCATATAGTGTTTTATCTTTTCCTTTAAATCTCAGCCACTACAGGCTGCATCTTTTAAATTTAGGTCTTTAAATATATACATCTTCCATGTCTTAACATGGGCAGTCTTTCCTCTAGCTTTCTGAAATATGAAATGCAGTCATAACAATTCTTTTAATGATCTTGCTTACTTATTTTTATATCTGTTCAGTTCAGTTTCAAATGGATTGATTCTTTCCCCCCTCATTATGGCTTGAATTTTCCTGCTACTATGCTTGCCTGGTAATTTTTGATTGGATGCCAGGCATTGTGGGGTGATGTTTATTTTTGTCTTCTTATAAACATTCTTGAGTTTTGCTCTGGGATGCAGTTAAATTAATTGGAAACAGCTTGATCTTTTCAGGTCCTGCTTTTAAGATCTATTCATGGTGACCAGAGCTATGTTTAATCTGTGATTAATTTTTCTCCACCACTGAGGCAAGACTTAGTAATGAATACCCCTTAATTATAAAATTTTTTCCTTTCTGGCTGTTGAGGGCACCATTTCCACCCCTCTGTGAATTTCAGGCACTGTTCTCTCTAATCCTTTACATTGTTCTTTCTCTGGCCTTGGGTTGTTTCCTTATATGCATGAGTCCCTTGTACTCAATTCAATACTCCAGGGAAAACTCAGCTCTCCAGATTTCCGACTCACTGCAGCTCTCTATTTTAACCTAGACTTCCTGGCCTCCTCAGACTCCCAGCTACATCTCTTCCAGTCAGGGAGATCATAAGCAGGGAGACCACTGCCTACATTCCACCTCCCACTACTGTGGCCCGGGGCTTACCAGGCAGTAGGCTAGTGCACCCATGGGGTTCGTTTTGTTTTCTGTCTTCAACGATCATTGCCTTCTGATGCGTGATGTCCAATGTTCTGAGTACTACTGTTTCTTTCTTTCTTTTTTTATTTCCAGAGGTTTCAGGTGGAGGTTAAATGTGGTCCCTCTTACTTCATCTTGATCAGAAGCTAAAGTCTTGCTTCTAGTTTCTGGCTGACATAATAGATGCTGCAGTAAATGTCACTGCATATATACCTCTGGTCAATATGTGGATCTATCTGTTGAATAAATTATTTAAGGTGCCATTGTTAGATTGAAGGATAGGTGCATTTTAAACATAAATGATTTTGCCAAACTGTCCTCCAAAAAGGCTTTTACCAATCAATAACACTTCTACTAGCAGTTTTTGAGAATGCCTACTTCCCCATATATTCTATAACACTAAGTATCATCAAATGTATACATCTTCACCATTTTGATAGGTGAAAAGGTATTTTATTTTCATTTCTCTTGTAAGATTAAACATCCTGTTACATACTTATTGGTGACGGGCACTGTTCTTTGTTTTTTTTTCTGGAACTGCCTATTTACATCCTTTAAATTTTTCGAAAATCGGTTTTCATTTTCCTACTGCCTAAGAATTTTCATGGGAGATTAACCCTCTCTCATACGCATTACAATCCCCTCACCCCCTCAGCTGATGGTTGAGGTTCTGACTTTCCTCAAGGTGGTGTTTTTGTCGTTGCTGTTGCCATGAATAATTTTTACATTTTTTTACGTAGTCTAAGTTATCAACCTTTTCCTCTGTGACTTTTGGGTTTTTCATGTTTTCAGGGTGCACATACATACATGACAGTAATAAGAGTTTATATCTCAGATTCAGAATTAAGAAGTGAGACTATGTAGTTTCTTTTTATTCCTATAAAATGAAATTCGGTAGCAGTGTTGCTACATTGGGCTCATGTAATTTATGCTGATCAAGATCTCTAATGGGCAACTTTCTTGGAGTCATAAAACATGGAAGATATAAATTATTACTTGTAAATGCAGTTTGGTAAGGAAGAGCTTCAAAGCATGAAGGAAAGCAGAGGCATAAAAAAAAAAAAAAAAAAAACCTTTGGGGAACCACTGGCTTTATAGCAAAGTCTTCCTTTTCCCAGAATGGACTCAAAGGTTGCTGGGGAGGTGGAGGGATGATATGAAATCAAAAGCAAAGGTTGTTCTAAGAACGCTGGTTGGCTATAAGCTGGTTCCTAAAACCTGGAGCCTCCCCTGAAAACTCCAGCAAATTCCCTCTCCCCTGGATGAGCAATGTACTTACTGCCAGTGTCATAAACACACTTAGAAGAGACTTTGTACCTTGTCATATACTTTCTTCATATTGTTGCCTAAGTTTTATTTTCTCAGCAGGGCAGTTAGTCACTTGAGTGTAGAGCCTTGGGCCACATGCTCCCCACAATGTGGGGCTTAGACATATCTACAGTTGGACGACAAGCTGAGTTGTACTGAGCTTTAGCATGTGCTGTTGAAGGTAGGAAAACAAATTAGGAGTCAGAATTCAAGAGGAGGGTACATTATTCATCTGCTTGCCTGGGGATGACATTTGTCATCATCTGACATTTGACAACACGAGGCTACTGTCCAGCAAAGGAAAATGGATGCACTGAGAGCTGAATGGAAGATCCCTTCACGGTGAATAGAACTGTTAAAAATGGTCCTGTTTTCTCTTAGGTTCTCTCGGCAGTCAGTGAATAAATTAATGAGGGACTTGTAATTGCAAAGTGTCATATTTCTTTAGGGGGAAGGAACTAATCTTCAACGAGGGTCTATGATATGTAAAGATGGAGGAGAAGAGCTAACACTTGTTGCTTATCATGTACCCAGCACTGTCCTAATAAGCACGTTTCATGAATGAGCTCAATGAATCCTCACAAACGAGCAGGAAAGTACTATTCCCATTTTGTAAGAAAACTGAGATTCAGAGACATGCAAAATCACTCTGGCACAGCGATGTGAACACAGCTCTAGCCAACTCCAAGTCCAGCCCCTGTCTATAATACAGTGCACCTCACTGCATCCTCAGAGCATCTCACACAGCTTTCCCAGGGCATCGATGTGGAAACCTGGAGCTCTGAGGTCATGGAACTGCCTGACGGCTGTCCTGGTATTTCTGACCTGAAAGCCCATATATTACTCTTTCAGTTCATGGAGGCTCACGTTCTCTGCTCTATTCCACTTGTCCCTACCGATCCTTATAACTCCCCTTCCATGTGTTCCCAGTGCATGAGTGCACACACACACGCACACACACACACGCACACACACACCACACACAAAAAGGAAAAAGGTTTAGTCACATGAGGAAAGTCCCATGAGAAAAGCCATGCATAGTCATTCTTCTGCGTGTGCCGTGGTTCATGTGATTGTCTGTGCCTAATTACATCTTCCTTTACACTGTCCCATCAGTGCGAGGCTAGTTACTCCTTTGAGGGCCTCCTTGATCCCCCCTCTTGAATCAGTACCTCTCCCTCTGCCCTCAACTTCTGCTGTTACAGTATGTCTCACTCTCTCCCCGTGTCCCCATCTGGACCCCACCTCGCGTCTTACTTAATTGCGGTATCACTAACAGTGGGTACGCCGTTCAGGGACGGTGCACGATGAATGAACTCGACAGCATGAATGGAGGCCTAGAGGTCGCTACACAGCACTGACTACGGCCAGATCACAGCCCGGCTCCCGGAGATGTGAAATAGATAACTGGCAGACAACCACCACCTGGGTCTGGTTATCATCAGGGAGGGGCTGAGTGTTGACAAATGCAAAGCTCCTTGTAAGGAAACTGCAAACGGAGGAAAGCCCATTACTGATTTATGGCATCTGTATAAGCTTTTCAGTGGCAGGGAGGAATTAGCCCGCTGTTTTGATATCCACTTGGGCATTAAAGACCTTGCTTCTGGTTGCTGAATTATTTCAAACCCATCACCTTCTACATCCATGTAACTCAAATCTCTGCGTGTTTGCTACCCTGATTACCAGTCCTATTTATTAACTTTTTTTTTGAGAGAGAGAGAGAGCAAGAGAGAGCACACAAGCAGGGGAGGGGCAAAGAGAGAATACCAAGCAGGCTCCACACTGTGAGAGCAGAGCCTGACACAGGGCTCGACCTCAGACACCGTGAGACCACGACCTGAGCTGAAGCCAAGAGGCAGATGCTTAACCGACTGAGCCACGCAGCTGCCCGGGATTCCCAGTGCTTGAATATGTCATGCCTTTGAACACCCTATGCTGGTCTTTTTCACTTCCTATGACTGCAAACAGCCATCCTGGAAACGCTGTACGGCGTGAAGCTGGTCCCACATGGCTGCCCCAGAGGCAGTACAACAGTAGGAAAGCATCCGCAGCTTTCCGCCAACATTTCCTGTAACAGCTGGTAGACTGCACCCCGGGTCTAGCACTGGGTCTCCCTTAGATTTTTCATTTTGTCCTGCAAAACCAATCGTCTTACCTGTTGAGAGAAGGAAAGGAAAACTGTGGGTTTTCTTCCTCTCCGTTGTTACTGGACTTGCTAACAGCGTCCCAGTTACTGGACTTGCTAACAGCATCCCATTGTCCACGAAGGAAAATGGGCATAAGACTATGATGATGCTGGGGTTGAGGGTACAGGGAGGAGAGTGGTCACAGGAGAACCGACTTTGAGCATTTGTCTCAGTCTCCTTAGTTTATGTGCAAGCTGACGACAAAAAAGGTGTTAGCTGGAAAACTGTGGGGTCCTGCTCTTTACCACTGAGTACGGCCTGTCATCAAATACAAAGCCGGAGCCTGCAGCTGGTCCAGCGTGGCATACAGGCCCTAACTATTTCTTCAAAGTGTTTTTCACATGCCATTTTTAGAGTCGGGAGAATTCTGGAACACGGTAGTAAGCTTTCATAAAACTCACCCAACTGCTAATTTTTGTCTCCCTGTCATGGACTTTTATTGGAGCTGCCTCTTCCTACCTTTAGGATCCTATCCCACCTGCCACTCTTGTCTTATGCTCCAGTTACATCTGCCGACTCAAGTTTCCTGAACAGCGACTCATTCCAGCCCCAGGGCCTTTGCACATGTGGTCTCCTTTCCTGTGCATGTGAGCTCTTCCCTGCTGGTTCCTTCTGGTTCAGCTCAAAGGCTGCTTCCTCTGAGAGGCCTCCCCTGACCACTCTTCTCAAACAGTACACCCCAATCTGCCACATCAACCAGCTGTCTCTTACTGGCCCTCCCCCAAACTGCCACTGGGCAGAGAGCTCGTTACATAACCCTCACTTCTAAACTAGATCTCTCTTGCCTTTTACATTCTACTGCCCTGGTCCGCCATCCTCATCCTGGTGGCACTATGAATGCAACATGATTTCAAGTGTGAATCCTTGCTTTAAAACAAAATCCAATTCTTTAAAACAAAACAAAAACATTTCTGTTAAATCAAGAAAAAAAAAAACTTTCCAAGCATCTGAAGTTTTATTTTACTGTTTCTATTTCAGTTTAGCTCCTAAAATATAACAGATACATCTTCTGAAAAGCACAGAACAGAGACATTCAAGTTTATTAAATGTCTCAGCCTTTATTTCTAACGTTTGCACTGGTCCCTCTGGGACTCTATCATTATCTTTTTTTCAAGAAAAACAATCATTTCTTGATTCGATTTCACCATTTAGATTCACACAAACTATTCCAAATTTCTTAATTTCCAAGCAACACATTAAATTCTTCAGATTTCTTTCAAAATCGCTATGGGGAAATCCCTGATGATTTCAGCTGACAATTCCTTAATCAGGAAAAGACTTTAAATGCTAATCATCAGAAAAGTTACAATTTACAGGAAAGAAAGGGGAAATGCCGACGTATTGCACAACGTACCACGAATAAAGCATGGCTTATTAACTGAATGGCATACTCATGCTGACAATTTTATCAAGAATTCCTACTGACATCATAAACTATGTTAGAGCAAATGAACTATTTCTATTGTCCATGTTTCTGATAGTCCAAGGTGAAATAAGACTCCCCTTCTTTGGAGATTTTATAGGAAAAAAAGAAACAATCTGTGAACTATCCCACCCCCTCCCCCACCAAGACTTCTATAAAGATCCTAGGTTTTAAATGAAGCAAAGAACTTAGCTAAAGGGAATTCTTATTTGGTGTCTAATTCCATCCAAGAATCGAAGAGAGTACTTTTCTGTGCAGTTTCTATTATTTGGTGGAGGAGAGGAGTGGTCTGCTTCTGCTTCTAGCTGTGGGTACGTGGATCAAGTTCATGGCAGGTGGGTAAAGGCAATAGACCCCCAGAACAAAATACTCCCCCCATTTGCAAAAAGAAGACAGTTTAGAGGTAGGAGCGACCAGGATGGGACTCTGACCCCCAATTTATGTGATACAGTCAATTAGGTTTCAGTTGTAGGAATTATGTAACACTAACAATGAGATCACCATGAGCCCTGGGATTTCCCCCTTGCATTCTATATAAATCCATCAATAAACTACAGTCTTTGTTAATGCTTTATTATAAGTGATTACAAACACAAGGCATTTCATAAACATATCTCATCAATTGTTACATTGTAATTCAGCAGTAGGTATGATGCCAAAACCATCATCTTCAGAAAATGAATAGAAAACAACAAAAGCTCCAGAAGGCTGAAATAGATCTCAGTGACTCACCCTGGAATCGGCCTAAACCTTCAAGTAGATTGGGTCTCAAGCATTTATTCATTAGAAGCTTAGAGGGCACAGATCCCTGGAAAGGTAATGAGATACCGGTCGGCACACTGAAGACTGAGGAAAGTGGCTTAAAGTGTCTGGGGATTGAAATGCCATTATGGAAAACTTACAAATAAAACTATCTATGACATTGGTTGATTTTTGAAAACCCTATTGAATACCCAGTTAACAAGTGTTTATGTATTTCTATCTAACCTGATAGCAGCTGCTAGCACATGCTAGGTATTGCTCCCAGAATTCTCCAGGCATTATCTCTTTTCATCCCCGTGACAGTTCTATAACGTTCAGTTCCCATTTTAGGGCTAAAAAAAAACGAAGAGCAGGAAGGTTAAATAACTTGCCCCAAATCTCACAGCTGGGGGGCTAGGTACCAGCTCATCAGAGTTCTTAACTGATGACGTATCTTCTCTATTTCGGCATTTTGGAGCTGGTTTCCCCTAAGGACCCTTTGGGACCCTCGCCAAATGTTTTAAGTTTTCTGATTGGAGTTTCCCAAAAGAACGACAGCATCTACTGTCTCTGTTTAACCACACCTCACTACGCGTTAGCGCCTTGCTTGAACAGGCCGGTGTCCCCCCCATTCACAGGAAAAATGACAAAGAAATCAGCTCTGTTACCTTTCTGAGGTCCTCTCAACAAGAGCTTTACGTGATCCTTCTTAAAAACCTGGTAACCACGGCCGGGTGCTCTGTGTTTTGACAGCTCAGTCTTATTAGATCATGTTCTGGCTCAGCAGAGGACTTTGCTCAATACTCTGAAATTTCAGACCTGCCAGAGCCACTAAAAGCTTTGTGATGGAGGAGCCCACGACCTCATGTGAAAACAGAGTCATGGGAATCTGAACAAAGGGACGGAACAGCTCTACAGTAAACCGAAAACTATGATGATGAACTGAATGACTATTATTCATAGATGCCTGTCTCCCCAAAGCCCCCGAGCGCTTGCTGCAGTTCTGGGAGCTGATGATGAGCTCTGCACAGCGCTAACTACACTTTCCACTGTCACGGTCCCATTCTTTCCTGGACTGCTGCACACGGCCTCGGGCTATAGTGCTCCAATTGCCCTCAGGTGGCCGGCAGCTGGTGAAGAGAGATGACCTCCCCCTTCCACTTTCAGAATACAAAAAGAGGGGCACCTGGATGACTGCGTTGGTTGAGCATCCAACTTTGGCTCAGGTCATGATCTCACAGCTCTTGGGTCGAGCCCTGCGTCGGGCTCTGTGATGGCAGCTCAGAGCCTAGAACCTGCTTTGGATTCTGCGTCTCCCTCTCTCTCTCTCTCTGCCTCTCCCCCACACTCTCAAAAATAAACATTAAAAAAAAAATTTAAGAGAAAAAAAAGAAAAGGTACAAAGGGGGAAGATTTAGAAGCAGGCAGATCTCACCAAGTGAGGCGTGCTGGCCTGGAGGAGGGGCCTGCGGAAGCTGTGGGAGAGGCTGGCAATGCAGCTCGGAGGGAGAGAGGCAAGTGGCTTCTCAGTACGAGTAATTTACACTACTTCTGCACACAGTACCTATGTGTCGTGTGGCCCCATGACTCAGTTTTCGGCTCTGCGCAATCTATTTCCCCTCCAGATCCTCTCGCTCCCTTCCCTAGATCCAGCTTATAACCTCAAATCGCTCAGCAGCCAAAGGAGATGACTAAGGACAGGGCCAGAGGGTTCAGCTCTGGGCTGCTGTTGAGCCTGTCTTACTGGCAGAAACCAGAAAAGCATAAAATGCCACCATTAAAAAGGCCAAAGGAAAAAGACTTCTCTGACTCAGAGAAAACATCAGGTGAGGATAATTTTCAATGGTGTGATTTTTTTAGAAAAAATAAACGACACAAAGAATGCTTTCTTTGGGATTTTCCCTCTTAAGTCAGAGAGCAAAGGCCTGGGTACGCAGTATCTAGCATAAAGGAGAATTTTCGCTTCTCATTTGGGATTATACTAAAAAGAAAATAGCGCCAGGCTCTAAGAGATTTATAAACTGCAGCGTGCTCTGGAAACGAGCAGGACAGGAAGTGGGCCAGGTGTGCCACACCAAAGTGGAGTGGCCGGGGTAGCACTGCTCCCCGGCTCAGGCGGACTATTCCACACACAGTGGGGACGGGGAGGAAAGATCTGTGCCGTCAGATCTTGCATTTTTATAACCAGGAGTTGGAAATGCAGATTGTTATGTGAAATCTCCCAATTTTTTTGTATGTTGCAACTGACTGATATATGTATACACAAGTCCGTGGGCCAAACCAAACACATCTGTGGGCTGGGTCCAGTTCACAGGACTCTGGCGTCCAACCGCGGTGATCAGTAATGGTTTTTAACCCTTAAGCAATTAAAGGGGAACAAGATGTGACACATCTTCTGGGGAGTAAATTATACTGTTGTTTGGTCAAAGGGCCCATTATAATTCTACTGTGTGGGATTCTAGAAATAAGTCGAAGAAGCTGATGAGTTTATTCTACCGACAATACTGAGTCTACAGCTTTTCAGCTCCCTGTAGGAAGGAGGTCGGTATCAGGAGACCACCGGGATGAGTGAGGGAGGGTGCCTGGTGATGCAGATGTCCGGGGGCATGACAGCATGAGGTGTGACCAGCTGGCTCCAGGCGGAGCTCAGGCCAACTATTTACACACACAGGCTTTGTTCTTCTTCGCTGCTGCTAGAGACAAACGAGCCCAAGAAACATGTCAACCAAGGTCTTCCGACGGGCAGCTCAACGGGACCGATGGAGAAGCTCGGCCAGAGAGAAAAGATTCCTATCCCCTTCCGATCTGATGACAGATCACGGAGGAGAGACAATGCCATGGCTGGCTGGCTGTCTTCCTTATCATGTGCCAGGCATCACGCCACACAGCACACTTTCAGCTACCTTCTCATACTGCTCCTGGAAGACTTCTAAACACAGCCATTGCATGTGTGTCGGGGAGGAAGGGGTTTCTAAGGGGAAGTTTCCTGGCCTCTGGCTCTCGGGCGTGAACTGACCACTCACTCAGTTCTACCGCGGGCAAGTGATTCTCAGTGTTGAAGGAAGAAGAGGAGACAAATGCTGGGCTCTTCCTTCCACACTACATTAAAGGAGAGCTGACCAGGGACTGATGGAAAGCAGGCTGGGGAAATCTATCCTCGCTGGCCTGGCTACCATCTTGACATGTTATTTTATCCACTGGCATGGTGAAGTACTAGCACTAATACCTAACCTTTACAGACGGCTTACTATATATATGTGAGGTGCAGTTCTAAGCATTTACATGTATGAACTTGTTTATTCCTCACAAACCCTAAGGACGTAGGTACTATTATCACCACCATTTTACATATGTGGAAATGAGGCACAGAGAAGTTAAGTATTTTGCGCAAGGTGTCACAGGGGGTGACTGGTGGAATACGAACTGAGATGTGGACAGTACGGCCCCCGGGGCCTATGCTCTTAACTATGAAGCTAGACAACCTCTCAAAAGAAGACTGGATCTGAAGGTGAATGCCAGAATTTGAGACTGGGCAGCTGGCTGCACAACATGAAGGCTCGGAAGTTTTCTGTTCCGATGGTCAGTGGAAAAGAAAGAAATCTGCTACTTTCATATTTTTTTGTAGATCTTGGCACAATTGTGGGGTCAGGGGAAAAAAAGAAATTTAAGAAATTTCGGTGTGTATATGTGACTCCAATGTTTGGTAGATGGGAGCTGCATCATATCATGATCCATGTAGATTCAAGCATACTTCATGCGGGGAAGAGATAGAAAGAGAGAAGAGAGCCCTGGAGACAGAATTGAAATGCACAGTGGGGCTGCAGAAAGGGAAGGGGTGGGAGGCAGGGACTAGCTGTTTCTCTGCTCCCTACAAGCCTCTCTCACTGTGCAGCGCACCCTCATACTGGGTGGAGTGCAAATCTGTGATGAAAAGATAAGGTTGGTTGTTTTTTTTTCCCCATATAATATGGCTCCTCAAGGCAAGCCAACTACTTCATCTGGTGCTTGACACTTGAGCAGTTGCAATATTTGAGAAAAAATGTCTGAGTAGGACAGACTTAGAGATAGTGCCTCAGCCTCTGAAGTCATGCGCAGTGTATTTTATTTTTGCCGTCCACACTTAGAAACCCCAGCCTCCTGCATAAGCTGTAACCAAATTAATTTCGGCAATGTATTATCTCAATTTATCTTGCAAACGGTCTTAAGCATTTCTTGAAAGGCATAATCTGTGGTGATTTTTAGGTCCAGTACTTGTTTTCTTCAATATAAACTAATTCCATATTACATCCTGTGATTCTAATTCCCTGGCTATTGACTCACCAGTCTGGCTTTGGAGCCGGTCTTATATAGGACCCTAAAAGAGGTCACTATAATAACAACACTTAAGCCTATGCTGTAATTGTAATTGATAATGGCTAGTTCCTACTGTTTAATTGCCTTAAAAAAAACGTTTATTTTTGAGAGAAGGAGGGTCAGAGAGAGAGGGAGACAGAATCCCAAGCAGGCTCTGCTATGTCAGCAGAGAGCCTGACGTGGGGGACCCCTGATGTCAGGAACCAAGAGATCATGACCTGAGCCTAAATCAAGAGTCGAACGCTTAACTGACTGAGCCACCCAGGCACCCCTGTTTCACTGCTTTTTAAAATTAGGACTCGCCATTAGACTTAAAGCTCTGTGAAGGGCTCACGGTGACTGACAAATACAGAGCGCTCAGTACCCAGTTGGAAAAAAAAGAAAGAAATGCCATAAAAATTTATATACCAAAGCACAATGCTATGCTGGGGTGAGGAAAAATTACCCTGCATACGGGTATATGGGTGTTTCCAAACTGCTGGACCATGAGTTTAGAGCATTTGCTTTTGAACCGTCATTTACTTAGGGTCTGTTTCTCTTTAACTCTACATGCCTTGCTGGGTGATCTCATTCGCTCCCCGACGTCAACCACAGGACACCACAGGACACCACGGCCCACATTTTCACCTCTCTCCAGCCCCTCCTCTGAGCCACAGGTCTGATTTTCCAAGTGCCCTCCCGATACCTCTAACTGACTAGAAGCAGCACAAGGGTAACACTCGCAGGACTAGGGTTTATCTTCTCCTGCCTGACCCGATTCCATTTCCCCTTTCCCAGAGCGAGGGCTTATTTCCTGCTGTAGTTTAAAGCAAGGCTTCGGTGTCAGACAAATCCATGTTCCAATCATTAGGCTTCTCTAAGCTCAGCTTTTCACAACAGTAAAATGCCCTTGGTATTACTGATATTACACCAGTAAAAGCTGGCATTACTCCACAGAGTTGTCGTGAGGACTAAGTCAAATAATATGTTAAATTCCTGAGCTCAGTGCCAGGCATACAGTTTCAGTCTGCAGTGAACGACGGCCTTTTCTGATTGATTCTTTATACCAGTCAAATTCATTATCTCGATCTGCCCAAACTCCTTAGCTGGAAAACTCACTGCCTCTTAAGGCACACAGGCTCTAAATTCTGTTCATTCTACTGTGAAAGCTCTTGCACTGGGCTCCTGCTCTCCATACCAGGCGCATGCCTTCATTCTGGCCCTTTTCTGAACCCATCACCATTTGCTAGTTCCTTTCTGTGTTTCTGGTCTCTCCACACTGCAGCCCATACATCACAGTGACACCAAAGTCACCCCTGTTAAAACCAACATCAATCATATCACCCCTCGGCCTAAAAGCCTTTTGTGGCTCCCACAGGTGACGTCTGCAGCCACACTCGTTAGCAATGGAGTAGGGTCCATCATTTACTATGACAAATAATTTGTGGGGATCTTTACTTTTTTTGTTTCACTTCTTCACTGTGGCAATGCCAATGAAATAAATTCAATTATCTTTGTCTTACAGATTTAAGAAATAAAGCTAATCATGCATCAAAAAATTCATCTGCACCTAAATCCCTCTGAGACTAGAATTCACAAGCCGGTTTGACTCCACGTATGTCTCTCAGTACAATGAACTCATCTGATCTAGAGAATACATTCGGAGGTCAAAGTATAAAATGAAAATCCCATGGAAGTCAAAGACAACCTCTCAGAGGGGCTGAGCACAGCAATATTTCTGCTAGTGGTGGGAAGAATGCTTTTTCTTCAACGGACACAAGATGAAGAAGTGGCCGGCATGTAACACTTTTACTATTTAACTGTAGTCTTTTTTTCTCTCTCCACTTTTGCTGCATATGCACAGTTCGGTCCGTGTCCAGCGAGTGGAACGTCTGGTTAACAGAGCGCTTAGAGTATGCCATAAGCACTTGTAAACTACGAGTACCTACAAGGGCAGAGACCCCCCAACCTGGCATTCCTAGGATGCGGCATTGAACGCTACGTGCAACAAACAGGCAGCTCGTTTACACAATGCCGAAAAGAATCAACACTCGCTCTACTTTATCTTATAGTTTAGCTCCTTCGACAGTCAGGGCATATTTCAAATTAGCTGAGTATGAACTAAGATGGTCAGGTAGGTGCTCGCTGGATCCTGCAAAACAAACGAGCAGCCTGACTTTGGGGTCTGAGAACATCTTGCAGAGGAAGGAGTTCAGCAGTTCCCACAGGCTCCTGAGTCAAAACTGAACTTCAGGTTCACGGGCAGAGACAGCTGTTCTGAAAGCTGCCTCATTTGCTGGCGTGGTGTGGTAAGAACAGGAAATTGAACCTCTGGTATTTTGGGCTTTGATTCTACCCTGCCCTTAACAAGCACCCAGCAGCACTGGGGTCTTTGAATGTGGCAGGAGTGTGCACATGTAACGTGCCCATTGGGAGAAGAGAAGATATTGGAAGACTGAGGCTGGAGCTTTGATACTAAGTCCACCTGCTTAGTGCCCAGGAAGAACCGCTTGTGTGGTGAGTTCTGTCTGTGCAGATTCTTTGCCCCTGATTTCCTGAGTCCTTTGGAAGCACAGGAACCAAGTTTGTACCCAGGTCCCTAGAGTGGTCCTGCGGTGTGGTCTAAAATTAGGGGAGTCTAAAATTAGCCCTGCTACAACCAATCAGGTGCCAACACATTTCCTATATTCACTGAATGGAAATGGAACATCACGAGGTGACTCAGATTTGGGTTCAAGCACACGGGCGTGCTCCCTACGTCCTTATGTTTCCTGCTTGGGGACAGGGTCATTTGCTTTCTATCATTATTCTAATCTGCTTTTTGGATCTGATTAAGCCAGATAACACAGGTCAAACACTTTGCACAGTGCCTGCTATATTCTAGACACTCAATAACCAGCAGTTGTTGTCAGAACTCCTCTCCCGACATTCACCCCAGAGTGACCTCAAAGTCCCAAACATGGCAGATGGCTTATAAGGGCTCGTAAGACCTGTCCCTTGTTACTTCTCTGATCTCTCTTTTCTTTCCTGCATTCATTCCAATGGATCTCCTTGTTATTTCAGGCCATTCCTACATTAGGACCTTTGTAAGGACTGACTGCTCTAACTTCCCCCTGGTGCCTGGCATACGGAAGACATGCGCTAAATATTTGTTGAATGGGTCCTGAATGGACATGTTGGCTTGTATGGTAAACTGGTATCTCCTGGGGAACTGGAGTTCTGTACTAAATACTTCACTAATGGCAGAGGCCTTGATATGCCTGGGTCCCCTTCTAAGGGAACCAGGACTCTGGCCCCTAACACCTAAGAAGAAACTTTCAAGTGCTTTCCATGAATTACTTTAATCCTCACCCCACCTGCCACCCTGTTGTAGTGGGATATAGTGAGGTACCATTATTAGTCCTTATTTTAGAGAAAACCAAGCACTGAGAAGCGAAGTAATTTGCTGAAGGTCATAAAGCTAGTAAGTGATATAGGCTGGATATCTCGAGCCACTGCCTACTATGATTTCTGGCCAGGGAACAACCGTCAGGGCTGTTGACTACTTTGCATGCTGCTGACTATCCAACTCTCGCTGATTTTACAACCCCCTCTGGACGTCAGCTATGCGGGCTGGGGAATTTCCTCAGGGATCTGCTTTCCCACTAGCCATACTGCTGGGGTGCTAGCATATTCCCTAGCCAATCCTGCTCAATGATAGAGGAGGTCAGGCCAAATGGGTGCGGCAGACTGTTCATTTCAGGGACAGAAATGCCCCAGGTTTTCGGTTTGTTTGTTTTTTTCTCCTTAGAACGTATATTTCACAAAGCCAGCTAATCATTAAGACACAGAAAGGACTATTTTAACAGTCAAATAATGATAGGATATGAAGTCAGTGGGTCACTATTTGGAGTTGCTGCTGCTGGTTAGGGAGGATGACAAAGGAACTGCTCAAGAGGGTACAGAAACCCGCTGGAATGTTCTTCCATCCCTACTTCGCCTGGCCCCTACCAGCCTTTAGTCCATTCTTTAGTACTCACGTCAGCACCCTGCCTCCGAAGCCTTCCTAGACCAGCTCTGCCGTCGCCCTCCTGCCTCCCTCCCTGAGGCTACATTAGGCGACCTCCTCTCTGCTCTCAAAGCAGCCCGTATCTTCCTCCACCATGAAAACTTGCTGAACTGTACTGAAGTCACCTCTCTGTCCACCGCCCCACTGACAGCAGATTTGAGTTCAGCATGTGTCCCCAGTGACTAGGGAATAAGCTGTGCTCCACAAATGACTGTTGAATGGAACAGTGCCACCCTCCTGAGATACCACAACCCCTGGATCTCCAAATCTGCCTTGTCAACTTTGATCTGACTCAGACAGACCTAAATGGCACAGACCTGAAAGGGACCAGTTCAAGAAAGCCAAAATTATGTGATCAGAGGAACAGTCTTCACGCTGCCATGGCACTCCCTGGCTGCACATTCAAAAGTTCTCCAACTCTTCTCAGTGACATGAGTCACCCCAAATTCTCGCAAAATAAGTGTGTTAAAGGAGTCATCACATTTTCCATCAGGCTCTTCCTTTCTCTTGCAAAAGACAGCACAAGGATAAAGTATCTCTTCTTGATCCAGCCAGTATACTTGATGATGAGAAAGCCAGCATCAACCAGAATATTTATAACCTCTCCGGTCCCACTGTGTACAGATTTAAAAATGCAATTTAAAAATGTTTGTAGGTGATGCTATTAATATTCCCAAGAGTCCCCTTTCAGAAGAGCTCTTTGGGTTGCAGTAAAGAAATATCACATACAGGGAGAAAAACAATACATTCCTTTTTACTAGCATCAGCTATTCATGAAATGTGCTGCCCCAAGTATGCACGCCGATAAATATTTCAGCAATAAAAGGGGCAACAGAGTGCATTTTAAGTTTCTGAGGAACAACCCCTACGGGATTTATGAAGTCAGACTCTTTAATATCACCCCAAACTTAATCCTGTCAATGTTGACTAATGCTGTTCTGAATTTTGTAGTTATCAAGAAGATTAACTAAAACAAACACAAAACACCCTCCTTATTCTGAAGCAACATCGACATAAGTCTCCGTATCGGTGACAACAAACCACATACCACAAAGTGTTTAAATGAATCACAAGTTTGGGTGGGGCCTAAACTTAAAAAAAAAAAAACACACAGATGTTGAGAACCACTGGTCATGTTCTGTGGTATTCCATTTTGATTCTTATAACTTTGCCTATTTTCACAGATGAGGAAACTAAAGTGCAGGCAGTTAAAGGCAATTCCCTGCATCATCTGGCTAACAGGGGACAGTCGCAGGATTTGAGGGTCTGGCCGAGCAGGCAGCACAAGCCAGGGGGAGACAGACGTAGGGGCTCTGCAGCCAGGCTGCCTGGTTTCAGATGCTGGCTCTGACTCTTACTGGTCAGGTGATTTCGACCAAGTTTCTTAACTCTATGACTCAATCTTCTCATCTGTAAAATGGAGATATTACTGGTATATACTTCAGAGGGCTGTGGTCGGGATTAATGAGTTAACTTATATAAAGTGCCTGGCATCCAGTCAGCATTATTTTGCTCTTATCGGACTTCAAAGCCCATGCTTTCTTCTTCCACATCAAGGGTTCCTGTCATGAATCACACATGTTAATATCTCAAACCATAATTGGGTTGCATATTGCAAGCAAATAGTAAATGTCTGTGAATTAAGATACCTCACCCTGGTTTTCACGGTGTCTCAGTCCCAGAAGGAAGTGTTAGTGTCAGAAGCAGGCATTAAAGGACACACTGTCTGGCTCCACAACAGAAATCATCTCCACCGCTTAGAACTCCCTGAAAACCGAAGGAGCGGTCTGTCCCAGGAGGTGCAACAATCAAAGACGACTACTTAGCGGAGACAAAGGGCAGATTCAAGAATGGCTACCTTTGCAGGGGAGGGGAAGAAGTGTGGGGGATAAACTCAAGGGATCTGGGTAGGGGAGGGGAAGAAGTGTGGGGGATAAACTCGAGGGATCTGGGTTTTCACTGGAGCACGTTACTAGTTTAAAGTGCTGCCTTTGAGCCATTTTTTTTAAATAAGACTGGAACTGCAGTTACATTATTCTCACACGTACAAAAGGCATGAAAGGTATGCTAGAGAGAGAGAGAATGTGTGTGTGTGTGTGTGTGTGTGTGTGTGTGTGTGTGTGTGAGAGAGAGAGAGAGAGAGAGAGAGAGATGATAATTCAATCACTAATTTGGGGATATCTCATAGTAAAATGGCCAGGGAAGCGATTATAGCAATTTAGTCGAACCAGTGAGTATCAATAACTTTATGTTTATAATGAGAAAGCAAATACTTCCTGAATTTCTAAATATATTCCATTTTCTATGCAAAATAAGTCATCCTAGGTGTTTGGTTTTCTGAAGGAGAACTGGTATAAGCGACGTTCTTCTTTGTTCTAATTTCTGGACAGAAATGAACAAGCAGCATGTCTAGTCATTCTTGGTCCATGGAAGACACATCTTGGGCCATTTTCCTACAGGAATAATCAGCCTTGGGTCTGCCTCTCCTTAGCACTTTTTGTCCAAGAACACAAAGGAGGAAAAGCTGTGACCAAAACTAACGTAGCAACGTAGCAAAAGTGAAAACCCAAAACTCTAGCCCAGCAAAACTGAATTTGCTTCTCTCGTTGAAGTGCGCTACTTCTCGTTCATTCATTCCCTCATCCATACTCCGTCTCGCCACTTTCCCATTTCTAGTCTGTGACATGGTGTAGGAAAGGTGGGCTCTAGTCATTAGATACACCATGTACACAGGGGAGGTTGTTTGCTGTGGGGTCAAGGGGGCAAGGCCCGGCTACGGCACGCTAAATGTCATTAAACCTTGGGTTGTAAAACGGGGATAGTAACAGGACCTATTCCAGAGGGCTAGGGAAAGAATTAAATGAGATAATCACAAAGTTATTAGTATAATGCCTAGTACATAGTCAACGCTCAGTAAGTGCTAATTATTATTTTTTAATGTTTTATTTATTTCTAGGAGAGAGAGAGAGAGAGAGAGAGAGAGACAGCATGAACAGGGGAGGGTCAGAGAGAGGGAGACACAGATTCTGAAACAGGCTCCAGGCTCTGAGCTGGCAGTCAGCACAAAGCCCGATGCGGGGCTCGAACCCATGAACCGCGAGATCATGACCCAAGCGAAAGTCGGATGCTTAACCAACTAAGCCACCCAGGCACCCCAGTGCTAATTATTTTCTTAAAATTATTCCTCAAGGGCTAATCATTTTGCAAAAATAAGAATCTGAACTATAACTCCTACTAATACTTTAAGGAATATTATTTAGCTCCTTGATAATTCTAAAGGCACATGGGTCAGGGTTGTGCAGTAACTCAGGACCCTCAGCAGAGGCAACGATTCTCACTGGGTCATGACAGCCTTAGGTTTTATAATTTTATAAAAATTTTATAATTTTAAAATAGTATTTCAGTTAATAGAATGCTCAAAACAGAATCTACTGAATCTATATTTCAGTTAATAGATGTTCAAGACAGAATTTACTAAAGCTGCATTTCAGTGAACAGAATGCTCAAAACAGAATTTACTAAAGCTTAAAAAAAAAGAGAAAAACACAAAAACCAGAAACCCAATCACACCCAGCTCTGTAAATGTATAAAGTTATTACTTCCCTGTACTTTGGACAGACAAAAGTCAAGCTCTTTCCATAAATCTAATGGATTCTCCCAAGAATACTACTCCCATCTCTGCCAAACACAGCTACACAAATGCATATTAAAAAGTTAAGGACCAAATAAAGCAGAACATATAATGATACATTACAAAGGGATTAATTATCCATTCTCAGTTTTCTCCTTCCTTACTCTGTCCCTCCCAGACCTTCTCAGAGCTGTGCTAACTTGGAGACAGATGTGTAGAGCCCAACAGGGAGATTCTGGATCTGGGTGGGCATTCTCTCTATGGGTCAGGAAGGGTGATCAGTCTACCAGTAGGGTCTCCTTTTGGGGGACGCTCTCCAGGAGATCCTGAGGCCTTCTCGAAGAACACACCCCCTGAATTTAGATCAACTTTTTATTTTTCTTCTTTTCTCACCGAACGACTTTTGTGCAGGCCGTTTTCAGACATCTGCTAGCTGGTGTAATCAAGATGGTGGAATTCTAACACACCTTCTAAGCCCTGTATCTTTTTTTTCCCTTGACAGAAACACAAAGACAATCACACCAGGAGCCTCCGCAAGGAAAAGTGATGGAAGGAACACCCAGTACAGAATAAATTGTAGGTTTATGAGCAAAGAAGCTACAAATCACTTTGCTTGTACTCGAAACAAGGGATGGAGGCAAACAAAAGTCACGAAAAGGTGCTTTCCCTCGTTCTGGAGCCAAAATCTGATGTCATCACAGCAACACGGCATTTAAGAAAGTGCAACCTATTTTAAGTAGCTTCAGGTGACAGATTATTGGCCCACGATGGGACACAGACTGATGGATCACTGAGGAGAAAAAGCTCCCTGTGCTGTGAACCACCGCTAATCTCAACTGAGAGAACTAGGAAAGACACACATCTCCACTTTCAAGTGTTTACTGGGTGACATCACTCTGTCGATTTAACCCAAGAGCTGTCTGGATTATCCAGTAAATGTCACATAATAGGACTTGAGTAGCTTAGATAAAAGCCTCAGAAGCACTGTGAGTGAATTCATACTGCAAAACAAATTTCCCAGATGAGTGCATAATCTTAACTCCACGTCATATTACTTGGCGTTCTTTTAGGTACAGCCCTAAGCTCATAAGTGACAATTGTCTTGTACAGATGATGGTCTTGTTTTAGAAAGTCAATCCACTAACGTGAGACATTATGTGCTTAAGAACGTAAAAGATTGACGCTGTTGTCTTAGGTTGGTAAAACAAACATTACAATATTAATCCATCAGGGAAATGCATATCAAAACAATGAGATACCACTTCACACCCACTAGGACGGCTACAATCAAAGAGACAGATAATAACGAGTGTTGGCGAGGACGTGGAGCGATTGGAACCCTCACACACTGCTGGTGGGAATGTAAAATGGCGCAGTCGCTTTGGGAAACAGTCTGGCAGTTCCTAAAAAGGATAAACATAGAGTTACCATATGACCCAGCAACTGCACTCTCAGACAAATACCGCGAGAAATGAAAATGAAAACAGATGCCCCCTTGCACACGAATGTCTGTAGCAGCATCATTTGTAACAGCCAAAACATAGACACAACCCAAATGAAACGTTGTGTAGACAGACAATGGCACGTTATTAGGCACTAAGAAGAATGAAGTTCTGGTACATGCTGCAGCACGGGCGAGCCTTGAAAACATGCTAATGCTAAGTGACAGAAGCCAGTTACAAGACCACGTATGCGTATTTACATGAAATGTCCAGAACAGACAAATCCAGAGACAGAAAGTAGGTTAGTGGTTGCTGGGAAGGGAGGGGTTGGAAGAAAATAGTTAGGGAATGCTACCGGACACAGGGTTTGTTTTTGAAAATATCCTAAAATTGATGGTGGTGATGGTTATACAACTCTGTGAATATATTAAAAACCATTTATTGTGTACTTTCAATGGGTGCACTCTATGGTACGTGAATTATATCTCAATAAAGTGTCTAAGGAAAGGAATATTAACACATGAGACAGAAGGAAATAGGATCGTCTAACTAGAGTAAGGATCACTTTGGGGACCCTAATGTCATCTTCCTTCACAACATTCAGTGTGTAACCTATTAGCTAAAGGCTCAGGAAGAGCCTTCTAGAATTTATTCTTCTAGAAGAATAGCCTTCTAGAATTTCAGCGACCTCACTAATGTTCAGTGTAATCCTGCTACTCCTACTAATCAGTACACTGACAATTAAGCTCTCCTCCTGTCTATATTCCCTACAGTAAGTAGTATGGAACTTTCCATATAGTAGATGCTCACGTATTTACAGAATCCCTTTTACATACGTGTCCAAAAATAACCAGCTGGAGTCAGTAAATAAAAAATCAAACCAAGTGCACTTTGCCCTGTCTGGGGACAGCTGATCAGCACCACTAACGGCTACCTGACAAACTAAATCTGGGGCACATGGAATGCAATCATGTCCCTTAAATTTTAGCCAGTCCTGGTTACAACAATTAAGACTCATGCTCCTCAACTGCTCGGTGTGTATGTCCCTTGAGAAAATCGGAAACTTCCTGGGTAGGAGTTACTTCTCATGTGGATTAACTGACAAGATCCGGAAGAGTAAAAGGAAGGGGGCATTCTATTTCTCTGATATTTAATGCCAGGAAGTCCCCAGGAGGTCCTCTGGTTTGTTATACTACAGCTTAGTGTTGAGGATGACGACTTGTAGAGCTAGTCTGCCTGGGTTTAAATTTGACCTCCACCATGTATTACTAGCTGTTTAGCCTTGGTGCACATTATTCGACAGTTCTGTACCCCAGTCCCACCATCTGTAAAGTGAGGACAGTACTAACACACGCCACACTAAGATTTCTGTGAGGGCATAGAACATATAGAAGGAGGTCTGGAATATAGTAAATGCTCAATAACGTAAGCTATTCTTGTAGTAAAACTTATATTTGCAGAGCTCTGGACACAGATCTCAGGCATAGATAGCCACTGTTATAAGAGAGGACCACATGTTATCAGACATAAACCAGACTCACTGGACAGATCAAAGTAAAGCTACAAAATCACACTCTTTCCTCCATTCCTGGTTGGGAAATGCTACTCCAGACTGAAGGAGGTGTGCAACGAATACAACCTACCAACATTTACATTTTGTTTTTCATACTGTAGAACCCTCCCAGAAGAGAGGAAGATATTCTTGGATGGGGATGTCACGACCACAGCTGTACACAGGATAAGAGGGTAATAAGAACTACCACCACTGTAATCAGATACCAGCAATTTTTAGAATCTGTCTGCTTTTAATTTTCTTGTGGACTTTCCATCACTGACAGGGAATCACAGGTGGTTTGTAGAGGTGAACACCATTACCGGTGGTAAGAGGCTTCTGAGAGACAGTTCCTAAATTCTTTAACTTTCTTCTTCTTCTTCTTTTTTTTTTAAAAATAAGTTATTTGGAATCATTTCAAATTTTATCAACAAAATCTTTTGAAACTACAAAGGGAAACTACATTTCCCTTTCCACATGTTTCTCACAGCTTCTTGAATCTGCGCATGGCTAGCATGACAGACACTGAGAATACTCACCAATATCCACTTTGTCTTCTTCTTCCTGGGTCCCTAAATATACATTTTCTCCCCAGCCTTACCTGTAGGTAGATGTGGTACATGTCCCAGCCAATGAAATGTGAGTGGAAGTGATGTGTGTTTCCTTGTGTAGACCTGGCCCAACCTCACTCTTTCCCCAAGGACCAGCATTAATGGAGGGACCCCAGGAGGAGGAGGGAGCCACAAGATGGAAGGAGCCCAGGTCCTTGAATAACTTTATAGAGCAGACCTCACCTGGATACACCCTTTCCATCATATTGATGAAACACATCCTGGTGGGCCATCTGATCTTGCCACATTCCCCATTAGAGAACATGTCCTTTGCATTGTGTTATTTGTAATCTCAGTCCAGATTTCTCTGCAGAGCTGGGCAAAGTATAGCTGCTACTGTGCACTTAATCAATCATTCACTATCTCAGAGAATTATTTTATAATTATATCAGGTCCTGGGCTAGGAGTTGACCTATTTAAAACTATCAGATAAAATCAGAAGACATCAGCAAATATGAATTATATTTATTTATAATTTTTAGGTAGCTCTTTATAGCAATCTTTCAGTAGCTCACGTATTTAATATAAACCACTATTTTCTTAATTCAATTCATAAACGGAATAAAATCTAAGTGGAATCTGTAATAATTACTGTCTCCAGCCTCTTGGGATGAATAAGCAAACCCAATATGACCACCATCGACTACCTTCTGATAGTGTCTATTCTTGCTTAGTAACTCCTTTCTTTCATCTTTTAAAAATGTTCTTAGTATTTACTATAGTTATAGCTAAAAAATATTTGCTTGGTTATTGACTACTTTTATTATCAAACTGTAGTTCCCAGGAAGGCAGAGTAAATCTCAGTTTCTGTTCATCCAATAAATATTTACTGAATGCCTACTGTCGGGCATTGCTGCAGGTACTGGGGAACTGGACATAAATAAGGTATGGTACCCAGCTTCGATGTGCCTATGGTTCGGTGGAAGAAACAGGCAATTGGCTTATAAATAACATATACTGGGATAAATCCTATGTTGTACTTTCCACTTCATGCGCCCTTGGCCTTGGTGGTAGTGGGGCTGTCTGTCTGTGTCTGATGGCCCAGCCTGCTAGAGGAACGCCTTTTTGGCATTCCTATGGTTACGAACGTAACTATATTTCTATCACATGACTCTTCGTAATTGCTTGGACCACAGCAGACTACTGACCTATGTTGCATCAACCAACTTCTCTCTTCCGAGAGGCTGGAATTGGAACTGAGCAATTCTAATTCAGTCTGAGCTCTTTAGTTGAACTGAAAGAGGATCTGTGGCCTATCGAGCGCTGTGTGGCGACCATCTTCTGCCAGACGGCTGGGCAAACTGAGAACACTAAGCTAAAGACAGAGAAGAAAGGAGCAAGGCATGGAAAGAAGTAAAGATGAGAGATTTAATGATCTGAGAGAGACCTGAAAGCCCATTTCATACGCGGGTTCTACTCCCTTTTCCTATGAGACACCTGTACTTTATGGACTTTCTTTCGCTTTTTTTTTTTTTTTTTTTGCGCTGAAGCTATTTGTTAGTGTCTTATGTTTTCAATCACATCTTAATGGAGACATTTCTATTTAATATGAAATGTTAATAATTCTACTTAATGTCACTCATTTTCATAGCATAAGATATATGTACTATCACCCAAAAGTGTAGCTCCTTTTTCTATGTTATAAACATTGCATCTGTTGGATTTTAATACTTAGGAACTCTAGCAGCGTTTCTCAGGTGCTTGCCTAGAAGTTTCTCTGTTTCCTCACTGGTGATTTTATACCGCAGACTCATTTCTATTCAAGGGCAGAACATCAAAGGCCAACATTCTTTAAACTCCATGAAAAACACTATCACATGTGTACACCATCTTTTGTGGCTAGTTAACATTCAGGGGAGAAAATAATTCTTCTTATAAACATCAATGGTGTGTTTGTACTCATAAACAAAAAAGGCTTTGAGAACGAATGCTTTGATTTGAGCTCAGTAAATTGATCAGCTAGTCTGATTAACAACTGCTAACTGGAGACACCAGAATTGGAGCACACCTACAATTTGTTGCTTGAAGGTCCGACTCAAGAAAAGGAAATTAAACATTTATACACTTCAGCTTTACATGTATATTTATGTTACATTTATATTTAAATTTTATATTATACACTGGAGGTTTCTCTAACAGCACACCTATAAACATCTCCCACTTTCAAAGCATGTTTCTTCTTTGATCCTCGCAGATATGTCGGGCTCTGTGAATATAAGGGAAGTAAGACCCTGTCTCTGCCCTAAATGAGCTCGCTATTCTGGAAAAGACAGATGGGAAACAGGAAACCGTCAGGTCATGCTCTGATAAATGCCATGCTCGAGACACCAGTGGGGATGAGAGGCATCAAATCTGTCCTGAGGTAAGCCTTTGGGCTGAGTCCTACAGAATTAGCTGGGGCTACGCACAGTAAGCGTAGAGACAGGGACAGGCTTGCTAAGAAAAAGGAGCTCACGTACTGGCAATAACGTGAGGTAAGAGAGGGTCTACATGCTAATATCCAGGGTAACGACTGTACCAACAGAACGCTTTGGACTGCTGCCTCTATTTTCCTCCAAAGCTCCGGTTTCCAAAAAGCTTTTCATGTGTTCTGATTACTCTAGAAATTCTGATTCAGCTCAACAAATATTTATTGAGAACTTAGTAAGTTTTAGGTACTTTTTAGTCCCTGGGAGTATACAGATTGAGTAAGACGAGGGAAGAGCACTTGTCCTGAAAACGCCCAGCCCTAGTGGGGAAGGCAAATGCATGGCATCTGGAGGCGGTTCAGAAGGACACATGCATCTCAGCAAAGCCGGACATGAGCCTTTAAGGATGAATACGAGCGTACTAGCCATGGGAACCGAAACAGAAGTGAGAGAAGCATCTCAGAACAGGGAGGGATGAGAGTAACACTGGAGGGGAAAGGACCAGGGCACAGGGAGAGAACAGATCCGACAAGCAGCGAGGAAGCAACAGAACTGAAATGGGATGGCCGCGAACGAGGGAAGGGGTTATCTATCATGACTCCGTTTTTTTTTTTATTGAGTGGATGATCCATTAACTGAGGTAGGGACTGCAGAAGGGAGAGCTGATCTGGGAAGGAATAAAGGCCATGTTGAAGCTGCAGCGGGGCCATATCCAAGTGCAGGCAGAAGCAGTAAGAACAGGACGGTGGCTAGGGAATCGAACGCAGGTGAGCTGAACTCACGATGGCTGACCCGAAGCCAGGAAAGCCAGGGCTAAGGAGGCCAACTGAAGCAGAATCCTTGAAAAACAGTACAAACAGCTCAAGGAGTTCACAAAGGAGGCGAAGTAGGGCGCAGTGAGTTTCCAGGATTCGGGAGTCAAAACTTTAAATGAAGCAGACTCAGCAAGATGCTGACTGAAAAATGTTGCGCTCTGCAGCTGACCGGAGAGATCTTCCAGAGAGGGCTCCGTGGAGCAGCAGATGGGTCAGGCCGCCATGAAGGAGGAGTGAATGGAAGGGAGGAAGTGGTCCATGGGTATTCAGATCACTCTTGTAAGAAGGCTGCCAGAGAAGGGGAGGAGAGAGAATGGCAGTCCCGATCTCTCTCTATTATCATACTTTTATTTATTTTTTTAAAAAGTTTATTTATTTATTTATTTATTTTTTTATATTTTTATTTATTTCTAGGAGAGAGAGAGAGATAGCGTGAGCAGGGGAGGGTCAGAGAGAGAGGGAGTCACAGACTGAAACAGGCTCCAGGCTCTGAGCTGGCAGTCAGCACAGAGCCAGACGCGGGGCTCGAACCCACGAACCGCGAGATCATGACCCAAGCGAAAGTCGGACGCTTAACCGACTAAGCCACCCAGGCGCCCCAAAAAGTTTATTTATTTTTGAGGAGAGAGAGAGAGAGCGCAAAGGAGGAGCAGAGAGAGGGAGACAGAGAGAGAGAGAGAGAGAGAGGAGAGAGAGAGACACACACACACAGAGAGAGAGAGAGAGAGAGAGAGAGAGAGAGAGAATCCCAAGCAGGTTCCACGCTGTCAGTGCAGAATCCAACATGGGGCTCGAACTTGCGAACTGTGAGATCACGACCTGAACTGAAATCAAGAGTCAGATGCTCAACCAACCGAGTCACCCAGGCGCCCCTCTATCAATAGTTTTAAAGGAAAAGATGAAAAGATTGAGTGGGTTTCCAGGCTGAGAGGAAAGCCGGCAGAGATGGGGAGACCAAAGGTGTTGGCAAGACATGACTGAAGGAAGTAGTCCTAGAGGAGAAAGTTGTCCCGACGAGCTCATCTACTTTCACATATTTTACCTTCTAATTGTCTCTGGCCAGGAGAGTCGTCAAGCAAGGTATGTCCGAGGGTCAAGCATCTGTGGGAAGCAGTAGCAGCGGGCAGGAAGCTGTGGTGTTGGGCTTGGAGCAGCCCCGAGAACAGGAGACAAACTCCCTATCTTACTATTCCTGGAGGCTCTGACTTGCGCAATGAAACCTCATAAGAGAAGGCAGGTGTCGTGAGATTAGAAAGTTCACCCCCTCATCTGTATCGCCAGAAATTCTGTAATAAACGACAGAACACAGCCTCCAGTCCCGGAGACTGTAATCTCTGCACAAACAGCACTTTCTTAGGCTGCAAAGGAGTCCAATTTGAGTTTGAGCCTCAGCTCTGCTACAGATCAGCTACCGGGTTTGGGCAATTTCTTTGCTCTAGGCCCCAGTTTCTTGACTTCCAATGGAGCAAAGTGACTGATGCTACAAACCTATATTGTAAGGCGTAAGCCAGTTGAGCGGCCTGAAGGTGCTCTGTAAGAAACCACGCTCTCTGCAAATACACGGTGTAGGATGCACTGGTCAAGATGGGATGTGAAGTCTCAGACAATAGGGCAAAGCCCGAAGAGATGGCTCATGAATAGTTTTCGTTGTTGTTGCCCTTGGAAAAAGATGTATCAATTACAAAGGAAAGCGTTACAGCAAAGACCCTCAGCTTTCACTGAAGAGCAATCCCTTTTAATTTTGCTGGTGGTCTTGCAATCCTGAGGAGCCCGAAAGTCAGGTGCTCAGAGCGGAATCCCAATGCGTTATCCCAGGCACTGGAGCCTGGAGAAACCAGGGCTGCCAGGGCCACTGTCCCTGCAGGCAGTGGGCAGCAGGACGCAACAGAGGCTGTACACATGGGACTCCGAGCTGAATCCTCATGGTGAAGGGCTCAAGTCTGAGTCAAGACAAACCCTGGTTCGAAATCTGGCTCAGTCACGTATTAGCCATGTAACCTTGGACAATCCAACTTAACTGAGCTTCTGTTTCCTCATCTGTAAATTGGGGTAACAACATCTACCGTGAGAATGCTGTAATGATTAAATACAACATGTCTGTATCTGTGTAAGTACACACGCATGCATTTGTGTGTGTGTGTAATTCCTGGCATATTTATTATAAGTGCTCAATTAATGGTAGCTGTTATATTGAGTCTGTTGTTGTAGGCTTCACAGAAGCTTGTTTTCACACACAGCTGTTATTTATCGCTACCTACTAAGAGCTTTACAGGTATAGTGTTAGCTAAACATACATGTTTAAAATACAGAATCTAGGGGCACCTAGGTGGCTCAGTTGGTTGAGCCACTGACTCTTGGTTTCGGCTCAGGTCATGATCTCACGGTTCATGAGTTTGAGCCCCTCATTGGGCTCTGCGCTGACAGTGTGGAGCCTGCTTGGGATTCTCTCTCTCTCCCTCTCTCTCTGCTCTTCCCTGGCTTGTGCACACATGAGGACTCTCTCTCTCTCTCTCAATTTAAATAAATAAACTAAAAAATAATCTTAAAAATCGGGGCGCCTGGGTGGCTCAGTCAGTTAAGCGTCCGACTTCAGCTCAGGTCATGATCTTGTACTTCCGTGAGTTCGAGCCCCGCACCTGGCTCTGTGCTGACAGTTCAGGGCCTGAAGCCTGCTTCAGATTCTATGTCTCCCCCTCTCTCTGCCCCTCCTCTGCTCACACTTTGTGTGTGTCTCTCTTTCAATAACAAATAAACATTAAATTTTTTTTAATCTTAAAAAATAAAGTATAAAATCTATTATGTCACTTGAACTTTTAAAACCGAGAGCAAAAGACTATGTCTATTCTATTTTTCTCTAGATCCTTGGGGATCATAAAGTGCCCAGCACAGAGTGGGTATTTAAGAAACATTTGTTGAAAGAGGGAAGAAGGGCAGAAAATGTGGAGGGGGGAAAGAGAAGGAAGGAGAGATGGATTTGGAGGACACTGACTCAGGTGTTAGGAAATTCAGGGATTGACAAAAAACATAGACAAAGCATTTCTGAGCTACTGCATGAACGAAGACTTCTTATAAAAAAGTCACTTTCTTGTGCTGATGTGATTTATTTTTACTCCTCTAAGCTCTGGTATAATCTTTCTCTCCATCTGGCAAGTGGGAACGGACCAGCTATATTTCAAGTTTGCTAACAAAGATTGCTTAAGGTAAATATTTGCGGCTTGCCAAAGCAAACCATACCATTTTAGTTTTAGGTTGTTTTAATGATAAGCTCCTTCAGATCTAGTTCCATTGATACTCTGTAGCACAGCAATGGAAGTACGTTGGACTCGAATCCCAACTATATTTAGAATCCCTTTCACACGGCATCAGTCAAGCAGATGTGGGGCCAGCTGCTGCGAATTCTTTCCTAGAATCTTACTGAGACGGGAGATTTTAGAACGATTTTAAAAAATAAGTTACACAGGTGTCATCTCTAAGTCAATTAGCACATTAGCTATAAAAAGAATAGGCACAAATTAGGCGCTCTTCCCACAAACTCCGAGACAGGAATAGGATTTTTTGCTGTTTTGATCAATCTGTTTTCATTTGATTGTATTAGGCTATTTTTTTCCCACAAAACAAAAATAAAGTTCTCCCTGGACTGTGGCACTACAATTCTTTTCTCCTTCTTGCTGTTAGTACTTATTCTAATATTATCACAGAATAAAGTGATTCAAAAAATTCCTTTCTTTGGGTTCATATTCAGGTGATATTGACCGAGCATGGTACAGAAGCTCTGGAAATGCCTCCATCTCCATGATGTTAGTTTTTCCTAAGCAATTTAAAGAGATCGAAACGAACCTGAATGACCTGTCTTCAAAAATGTGGTAAGTCCGAGGAACAGCTGAAAGTCCTGAAAACGTGTGAACCTAAGTATCTTGGGGGGAGGGCAAAAGTCACTGGTTTAGTGGTTCTGGACAAGGCTGGAGTGTCTGCCGTCCAGCTTCCTCACTTCTCAAACAAGGACTCATGGCTTGGATCCTAGGTGGCTCGCTACAACGTTCTGCGCTCTGCAGGGGACCATGGCCGTGGCCCTGCCTCAGCATGCCACTTGGAGCAGTAGCCACAGTGAGAACCTTTTCGAAAGCAAATAAAAGAATTGTGGGAGTTGAGAAAAATCTCTCTTCAGGGGGTATTTTTTAAATAAAGTGGGAGTGCCCGGGGGCGCCTGGGTGGTTCAGTCAGTTAAGCATCTGACTTCGGCTCAGGTCATAATCTCATGGCTACTGAGTTCGAGCCCCGCCTTGGGCTCTGTGCTGACAGCTCAGAGGCTGGAGCCTGCTTGGCATTCTGTGTTTCCCTCTCTCTCTGCCCCTCCCCCACTCATGCTTTGTCTGTCTCCCTCTCTCAAAAATGAATAATAAACATTAAAAAAATAATAAAGTGGGAGTACCCAAAAGTCAAATTTTCATTCTGTAGATTTTTATTCTAGTCATTCTAAAGCCAATAATATTCTTTTTTCTTTTAGAGAGAGAGAGAGAGAGAGAGAGAGAGAGAGAGAATCCCAAGCAGGTTCCATGCTCAGTGTAGAGCCAAACACGGGGCTCAATCTCACAACTCTGGGATCATGACCTGCACCAAAATCAAGAGTAGGACACTCAACTGACTGATCCACCCAGGGGCGCCCCCTCAAGCCAATAATATTCTAAGGCTGTTTTGTGTTGTGGACCAGCGTGTCTGAGTGGAAACCGAGATGGGCCAAACCCTTGGGTTCCTCCCCAGTTGCCATGTCGACTATGCCGTGTCATGAGGGCCGTGTGCCTTCCCCCTGTGGCTCCACTGACAGCCCGTTCCCACCATCAAGCAGCAATTTTCAGCTGCGCATTTCTTCATGTGTTATAATACTTAATTATACTTCACCTTCATATTATCCTAATCTTACTGATGCTCAGAGGTTAAGTGGTTTCCAGTTGGTCACAGCTACTAAGAGAGGCACAATGGGTGTCTAAGCCCAATTCCTTTGATTCTCAGTTCGGTGCTTTCGGACTTAAACGCAGCAGTAGCAGCAGTGGTGAAGTACTCTGCCTTTACTTTGCATCAGGCATTGAGCTAAGGGCTCCACATACAAGGTTATCTTATTTCATCATCGTAGTAACTCTGTGATGTAGATATTATTACGATCCCCACTCACAGAGGTGGAAAGTGAGACCACAGAGAGGTTACATAATACGCCCATGGTCCCACAACTATCAAGAAGTACAATGAAAAATCTAATTCTCACTTGCTCGTCCAACAATTATGCTAGATTTGCCTTCTTACAGTAGATCGCTGCCGCCATCATGGTTTGCACCCATAATTTGGGTGACAATAAATGCAAGGAGTCCAGGGCTGCCCAATACAGCTCTCCACTGGAGCTGTGTAACACAGGTCACTGGTACTGGGGCATCCTGCTGTTGCACGGCTCACAGATTCTCTGAGGGCACAGGCCACATATTCTCAGTGTCCATACACAACTGTACTACATACAGACAATTCATAGTAACCAAATGCTAAGTGGAACCCAATGGAAATTACCAAGTCTTCGTCAACACTGACTGAAGTAAGTAAGACTGTCTCCAGGTTATAACTGTAGTTTAAAATTAAGGGACAAAGGCATGAAATCAAAAGGCTAAGTTTCGACTTGTAATTCAAGGGAATCAGCAGAGCAGAAATAAGTATGTGACCCACCAACCATGTGTGTCCTGAAGCCAGGTGTTATTCAGCTACACGGCACCTTTAAATTTTGAATCAATGGCCAATATTAAAAATTAAGAGATTTTATTTTAAAAAATTCCACTGTCCAATTTCTCTAGAAAAACTAGAACACATGACACTAGATGGGGCATCCGCTCATTAGCTCATCAATGACAACGGGACCAGTTTTATCTGTTCATATTCCTGGGCCCCTCTGGGATTCTGAGGCTGTAAACCATGAGCGATATAGAGGGCAGAGGAAGATCTGGAAGTACACAGGAGTCTCCTAAGATTTGCGAATCACTGCTTCGACCCGGTAGCTGACTCCACCAGCCTTGCCACACGGTGACTGGAAATTTCAGTCACTTGGTGACTGAGCTGTCCTCTTTGCCTCAGAGGACAAAAGAAACCGACTGCTCGCTCTCTAGCTGTCACCAAATCAGGACTGACTCCAGGGTTAAGCGCTACCACAAAAGCAACCCGGTCGGTGTCCCTTCAATGGAGGCAGGTCCAATGCTCCAGGCTGTTGTTTTGCAAGTGGGGCGAGGAGCTATGTAGCCCACTAAGGTGTTAAGGAAGAAAGGCTCTCATGGGCAAAAACACTAGATCCTTTGAAAAAGCCACCTTGGTCGGCTTTTAATTGTCACCAGGGTGTAGGCAAAAAGCTGGCGCTTGTGCTGGCCGACCCCCTTCTGGGGAGGTGAGCAGGGTTTTCTTCCTGAAAAATTCTGTGGTCTCTGCAGCTGTGCTCCTATTCAGGAAGACCAGGGTCTGCAGAGTTGCAAGCAGGGAGGTAAATATGCATTTGAGAACGTCGTTAATTACTAAATCAAACAGGTTGATGCAATCCAAATACAGCCACCGGTGAACTACACTGGTATTAAAAGGAGACTGCCCTTACAGAAATTTTGGATTTTATAAAGGTCAGAAAAATACTTCTTCAATTAGTCGCTGGCTTGCTATTCAATCCTATGCCTTAAATAATCTAGACATTTACGGGCTCTTGTCTGCATAGCAAACAAAACACTAAAAACCCAGAAGGGGTCAAAAGTATTGCTAGAATTACACATTCAGTATCATTTTATATTATAATCTGCTAGGCTTCAAAGAGACATTTTAAACATGCAGTTAATGGGATAGTTTCTGAATAGGATTTTTTAATACTACATATGATTGGAAATATGCAGTTTCTTTCATTGGTAAAAAAAAAAAAAATAATTCCTGCTTGTTAGAAAGTCTGCCATCAACTCAGCTTTATTGCTTCAAATAAGCAGTTTGCACAAAGAACAATAAAACTGTTTAATAAAAGAACACAATAGGCTTAGCAGATGTTGCAATCTTAGAACATTTTAGGTAAATGGTTTTTAAAAGGACATTTCCTCAGTTTAGAAACACACTTCGGAAAATCAAATTCAGTTGCTGATTTTATACGGGCTCTCTCTGAGGGAGTATTTGGGCCTATTTTTTTTTCTAGCAGACACACAAGACTAAGCTTACAATGAACCAGCTCTCCGCGAAAGCCAGCCAGAGGGAGCGTAACCCCTTTAACCAGAGGACATACCCACGTTCCTGCTAATAAAGACATCTTGGAGGTTTCTTCCAAAACATCTTTACCATTTGTTTGCTGACAGCTTTGGGATATGAAAGAATATTGTCACTTTCTTAGCAATGAATCCTTCAACATTTATTCAACACTCTCTAGAGGAGGATATAAAGATGTGCCTCATTTCCTGCCTGCAAGGAACTTATGTTCCACCAGAAACACACACACAACAATGACAGAATACAAGCTCATGGTTACATAGTTCCGGACGGCTGGGTTTACTAGGTCGTTCCTCTAATAAACAATGCCACCTGTATAAAGCCAAACTTCTGAAGGCTGATGAGAGACAGGGCTTCAGCCCTCCTTTCTAAAGGAGGAAAGAGTGTTAAAGTTTTTAAATGTCACTTAATGTAACCTATCTCCCTAGAAGATAGGCAAGCACGGCGGGTAGCCAACATTTTCAACTGGGTGCTTATTTCGTAACAGCAAAGTCGGACGATATATTCAATCATTTTAATAAATTATAAGTTACGTTTTAAGTCTATAGTGTCTCAGCTCGTAGCTTCCAAAAAAGAAAAACCAAAGTAGCAATCTTCCCATCTTAATGCATCCTTTTTGCCTTATGACCAATAAATGCCCCAACCCTAAACACTCACATTATATCTGTTACAAGTCCAAGCGGACTTAACAGCAATTTAGTGACTTGATACTAATTAGTTCTCTTACTTAACACAATGTTGTATCATATACCATATACCATAATACATCTATTTGTGAGAGAAGTCAGAACGAGCACAGTCCTTATCATTCTTAAATAATAAGACCATTTTTCACAAGAAACTTATTCCGACAGTGGCACAGAAAATGTTAATGTTCAGGCTGCCACAATCAACCATTTACAATATATACGAGGGGAGAAAGAACCCTTAATGTATCTCAGTGCTCCATCTGTGCTAACTGCCTCAGGCTCAACCATGTCTCAGCTTCCAGGTGCACTGAACCACATCTATCAAAATATTTACCCTAGAATAGCTTTGTAATAAGAGAGGAATGTCCTTTTTGATGATTTCCTTTGAAAAATCCATATGTATTTAACTGGCATTTCTAAACTCTTGGAGATGACAGATCGCATGAATCTACTCATTAAAACACACACACACACACACACACACACACACACACACACACACAACTCCCCCCAAGGTGATTAGAGTTAATGTATTTTAATAACTATACAAACAGGTAATATATTTAATATGCTTTATATTTTCACTTGTGACTATGGCTCTAACCTCCAGTTGAGTGTGCCTCATTTCTAATCCCGTCCTGGTTCTCATTGTGAGGTGAATCCTTGCTAGATGGCTGGGAAGGAGCAATACTAGGTATGAACCTTCAGCAGCCATGATATACCAACCTGATATATGGCTAGTCAAAGTTACGAAGGTCTATAGCGGTTTTTGAGCAGGTTAAAGCAAATCAGCTTCTGGGACTGCAATTTATGCTGCAGAATGAAAAACGAAAGAGCATCCAAAATCTTAAATACAGAGAATAAACTGAGGGTTAATGGGGGTCGAGGAGAGGAGGAAATGGGTGATGCGCACTGAGAAGGGCGCTTGTTGGGATGAGCACTGGATGTTGTATGTAAGCAATGAATCGTGGGAATCTGCCCCCAAAACTAAGAGCATACTACTGTATGCACTGTATGTTAGCCAACCTGACAATACATTATATTTTTTAAAAAAAAGAAAGGAAAAGAGGGTAGGGGAATTCCTCCTGATGCAACAAAAACATACCAAAAGTCTACTGAACTTTTTAAACGTTCAGCGCTCATCGCCGAGGAAATACCTCGACTATACTGTCCACATGGTCACTGCATTATCAGTACTTCAAACAATGGTTCAGCACTTTGATTCCCCCCTCCCCCCCGCCCCCGGCCCCCATGTGAAGGGCAGGTGGAAAGGTCAGTTCCGGCATGCCTCACACAAGCAAATAATGGAGGCACGGCACATTCCTCGGCTCCCGCACAGTTCCCAGGCCCGGGGCTGGGCATCCCTTTGCTTCATCTGCTCCAGCAAAGCTTTGCCCTTAGGGTTTCCATGCTGCCCCTCAACTTCCTATTCTCGAAAGGAACCAGGCAGGGTGGCAAGTCACCGGAGAATAGGGCCAGGCAGAACATTTAGGAGGCTCTTACTGGTACCACCTGAGAACCCCAAAGATTACTCAACATCTCCATAGGAATGTGGCACCCATTCTGCATAAGTAGGGGGAATTCCCTTCAGTCTTTTTTCCTTTTTGTCAATAAAATAAAATAAACATAAGTAGAATAACAAAATATCCTTACTTCCTTTCCTCCATAACAATGACCATCGTTATTGAACTACAGTCAATTACTATCCAGCATTAACTGGATATTAATCCAATTGTCTGGGTCTGAGAACCCAGCCAATTTTGAAGTATCAACTATGTTTAATTTTCAGAGTCCCAGTGCCAATATCACCACAAACACACTAAAAGTTGTATTTATAACCCACATTTAAAAAATGATTTTATGGGGTGTCTGGGTGGCTCTGTTGGTTAAGTGGCTGACTCTTGATTTCAGCTCAGGTCATCATCTCACATTTCGTAAGATCAAGCCCCATGTTGTGCTCTATGCTGAGAGCACTGAGCCTGTCTGGGATTCTTTCTCTCCCTGTCTCTCTGCTCCTTCCCCGTCTCTCACTCTCAAACTAAATAAATAAACTTAAAAAAATAAAAGTAACAAATAATTTTAAGGCCAGGACACCCAGCTGGCTCAGTCAGGAGAGCATGCAACTCTTGATCTCAGAGTTGTGAGTCTGAGCCCCAAGCTGGGTGTAGAGATTACTTAAAAAAAAAAAAAATAAACAAACTTAAAAAAAATAATGGATGGCCAAGGCATTTTTGAAAGAATTTTTGCATTTGGTTTTGAAACTATTTGGTTACTACTCATTTATTCCATAGTTTGCTATGATTTCTCAGGAGTCATGGCTACATTTAACATCTACTGAAGACAAAATATTTGATTTTGTAGTTGTTTGCTTAAGCATTTATCATTGATCCTGTACTATTTTTGAGCTTATTAAATAAGTTTTCTTTTGAGATTTCCAACACTTTGAGGGTTTTAAAAACATATTCAGTCACCGCGCCCCTCGTGCCTAATGAATACCATGACGGCCTTGACTGTAGTAGCCAGAGAGTCAATGTGAGGAGGAACCGCAGGAAAGACACGGGAGCACAGAGGGAGGGAAACGCAGGTGACGGAGAAGATGGCTGATGGAAACTTGTTGTGGAGGCTCCAACCCAGTGAAATGGCAGACAGGGTATCGGACCATTCGGCAATCACTCTACATATGTCTAACATGAGACACAGATGAAGAAAGCACTTTCTCTCCTGTCCAGGAATCCATTACTTAGTGGGGAGAATGGGACTTTCATACAGCATGTAGGGCAGGGTGTGAACACTGCTGTAAAAGGCTTTCTAGAAGAGGTAGCATTTCGGCAGGTTCATTTCCTAGCAGAGTAACCATGAGCTTCATTTGCTCATCTGTCATTGGGATAATAATATTGACTTCACTGGGTCAGGAATCAAAAAGATATATGTACAACTACCTGTGTCAAATGCATCTTCCTTTCTTCTTTATTTAAATGAGCTTTTACACTCTACCAGGCACCGTATATACAGTGGACAATACACACCACATGGTCTCCATGAAACTTCTAACAGAGACCACTCTGTTACTAATTATTCTGCAGTGATACGAGGAAGGTGGGCCAAGCAGAAGAATTCAGTGTGAGCAAACGCAAAGCAAAAGTGTGTTGAGACAACAATCAGTCACCCAGTTTTTTCAGAAGTAAGGAAGAGGTTTTAGGGTATTTGTTACTCAGTCAGTGGTAAGACCAACAAAGTAGGAAAACCACTCAGCAACAGTAAGTTAGGGGGTAGAACAGACTGGCAAACAGGTTGTATCTACTATATCAATTCCCTTCAGCTGGTAATGACTTCCTGGAAGGCCATATTGAAAATGAACTCATGGTTGCCAATGTCCGTCATGGGCACTGTAGGGGCTAGGTGTAATATATGAGTGGCAGATAGGGCATTCTTTGTTTACATGAAATGGAGTACTGTCCTTGTGGAGTCACATCTGGAAGAATGTGTGTCATTTCCTTAGCAGAGACCTAGAAACCAGAGCAGCACAGAAGACCCGGTGGGGAAGGTAGACCTCTGACTAATGGCCCAGCACAAGGCCAAGAGATCAAAGGAATACAGCGTGGTGGTAACTGCTTTAATGAATTGGCTTAGTGTGGAATTCATGTTGGGTTGAGTCACGAAAATGGAGCCAACGAATTGGAAAAAGTGAAAAAGGATGGGTTGTGGAGACAGAATCCCATGTTCAAGTTACAGCTCTTTCAATTATTAGCTTCTTATACTACTCAATCTTTCTGAGCCTTAGTTTCTCATGATACAACATGTGGATATTAAGACCTCACAGGATTGTGGGAATGACTAAAACATACTGTACAGTACGTAAAACACATTGGGTGTTCAATAAATAGTACTTCTCTTACTCTTTTCCTGAAGTAACTGAAGGTCGATAAACAGAAGATTGTGTAGGTTACAGAAAAGGAAGGAGTTAGAAGGTAAATTTCTGGTGTGGTTGGGCTGGGCAGCAGATGAAAATTACAAATGCCTAGAATTAAGAAGTCAGGGAGTGGTTGGGGCGCCTGAGTGGCTTAGTCGGTTTAGCGTCCGACTTTCGCTTAGGTCATGATCTCGCGGTTTGTGGGTTCGAGCCCCGCGTCGGGCTCTGTGCTGATGGCCAGCTCAGAGCCTGGAGCCTGTTTCAGTCTGTGATTCCCTCTCTCTCTGACCCTCCCCTGCTCACGCTGTCTCTCTCTCTCCTAGAAATAAATAAAAATATTTAAAAAAATATTTCTAAAAAAAAAGAAGGGAGTGGCAAGTTTGGCCGTCAGTCTGTCCATGGGCATCGACTTGTAGGTTACACAGAAAGTTACAGTGAAGAATATGGAAAGGAACTCTGATGGTGGAGTTCACAGCTCATTGGGGAGATTTTTTTTTTTAATTTTTTTTATTTCTAGGATAGAGAGAGACAGCGTGAACAGGGGAGGGTCAGAGAGAGAGGGAGACACAGACTCCGAAACAGGCTCCAGGCTCTGAGCCGGCAGTCAGCACAGAGCCCGACACGGGGCTCGAACCCACAAACCGTGAGATCATGACCTAAGCGAAAGTCGGATGCTTAACCGACTAAGCCACCCAGGCGCCCCTGGGGAGATAATTTTTAACCATAGGTTAAAATAAGTGTGCCCCAGAATTAGGCACAAATGACAGGAGAGAGTTAGGGGACACGGGACAAGGTGAGAGAGAAATAGGAAAAACTTTCACAGGAGCAGCAACGAGAGCTGCATCAAAGGTCATCAAATTTTTTCCCAAATGCAGTGACAGAAAAATATTCTTCTACAAAGAAGGAAAAGTATGTGGAACCGAAATTAAATGTGAAGAGTTTTAGGGGCCTTTTCAGCGAAGATGTCAAAATCACACAGGACAAAGGCAGGAATGAGGAAGACAGGGGAAAAGAATGAGTCAGATGCTGAGGTTACCTAGGATAACTTATTATTCTGTTGTCGTTTTTATTATCTTCAGATTGGCCAAAACAAATATTAAGACCAATCAAGAATAAATAGATTCTTATTGTTATATTCTAACCCTAGTCACTGAAACTCAACATGCATCTATCCTACATAGAAAACAACCTAATTGGGCAAATAAATACGCACGAAACTGGAAATGTTATAGCCTGCATGAAAAACCATTTGCCCAAATGAAAACTGGTAGGTGACATCCAGTTAACTGAGAGACGATCTTGACTCACAAATCAGAAAGCAACTAGTTTCTAAAAGCCTGTATTGGGGCGCCTGGGTGGCTCAGTCGGTTAAGCGTCTGACTTCGGCTCAGGTCACGATCTCACAGTTCATGGGTTTGAGCCCCGCGTCAGGCTCTGTGCTGACAGCTCAGTCTGTTGTCAGATTCTGTGTCTCCCTCTCTCTCTGACCCTCCCCTGCTCTCTCTCTCAGAAATAAATTTTAAAAAATTAAAAAAATAAATTTAAAAGCCAGTATTGTCTTTAAAAACACTATATGAGCTTAAAATAAAATCACCATGTTGACAGGAATTAAAAATAAATTCATGCAAAAATCTTGCCCTGAAGTTTTAAAAATCCTGTTTTGCTAACTTTATAGCCTCATTTTTAGTAAATTAGTTGAAACATTTTTTTTTGGGGGGGGGTTCATTTTCTGTTCTGAAATCTTGACTGCTTGAAGCTTTCCCTTGCAGATGGGATCTCCAAACTGCCAAAGAGTGTGTACGGCTTAAGCTTCACCTGTATATTGGGGTGTGGGGGGACAGGGATAGGGTGTACAGCAGTTATGCCTTTCTTAAACAGTCTGAGGCACCGTTGTCCCAAGGGCTCTGGGAAGTCCTCTGAGAATGACATCATCACTGAGGTGAATCATCTATAATATGTTCCACCTCACAGGAGAGGTACCTGAAGGCAGCACGAGTTACGCTAAACAGGGCAGAAGAGGCATCTGGCGCAGGGTGCTTTAGAAAATGGGGGCACCTACTGGCTCTGGGTTACCCCATCAGGAGACAGCAGGTTATTAAGAAACACCCACAGTGATGAGACCTCAGGATTCTAAGATTTATAGTCCAGCAACCCAATGTTTCTTGCGATAGAAACACAGTCAAGGTAAAGGACATCAGCTGACCCCCACCCCCTTAATCTGAGCCAGGAACGGAGCCAGAATTAAGAAACTGGTCTCCCAACTTTACCGTTCACTTCTAAGCCCCCTCTACTAAACCAAAAGACACACACTTCAGGGGATAATCACTTGCGTACTGTGGTCTAAATAAAGAATGAAATAAAGACCAGTTGCAACCTCAAATATGTCCATAAGCTGTAAGTCGGAAAGGTACTTTTAAAACACACTTTCTAATTCTTTTGAACTAAAATCAAATTTGGGACGCTGTAGGAAGGCAGTTCAAACAAAAGCTAATTTTGTTTAATGAACTAACCAGGAAGGCATTGTGAAAGTATTGTGCAACTGAATGCTTAGCTAATTACTGTGAGATCAAATAACTGTTACCATGGTTACTGCACACTGTTTTCCATAATAACTTTTATCACTTCAATAAATCTTTGTGACGCAACAAATATAAAAAGTTTACTGTAACATGACTATAATGTTTTGGAAGGTACACACTGATGACCGACCTACTGAAATTACCTTCCCATATTTGTCAGTGAACAGGGGGTGATACCCTATCTAGCTGACTCAATGTCAAAGTGTTTCAGTGGTTCCTTGAAGAAAAGTCTGTAATTCATCAAAAGTTGAATTTACCTGGTCCTGTCATCCAACAGAAAAAAAAAATCAGAGGGCTCTCTCAGCATCACATCTCGTCTTTGGGAATAAAAATAGCAGCGACCATTTACGAAGCAGTAATTGTGAGGGTGCACGCTGGGCGGCTGACATACGTCACCCTGTAATCTTTCCCACAATGCCGCAGGAAAAGGATCCGGCTAGTGTCCTCTCGCTCCCTCTTGGAAGACATTTCAACCCAGGTCGGTCTGGCTCTGAAGTCAGTTTTCTTTCCAACACACCACACAGCCTTATGTATATAAAGACAGACAGACAGACAGACGATTTCTATAATGACTGTTTTCTTGCTGCTGGGTAGGGGCACATTTGCACACCAGTGCCAGAGGAGGCTCCCTGACATAATGACTGGCTGGTCTGTTAGCTGGAATGAGGTCATTGCTCCACTGGAAAATGGGCCTTCTTTCCCCGGATACGCTGGAGTGAAGACCTGCTTATATTCCTATTTCTGGCCCCTCCCTGCCTCCACATAGGCAGGGCTGAGTCATCTGGTCACTTTCACTCTTTGCTATATCTTGCTTGCCCTTTTCTATATCTAAATGCTGAGATTTCTGAGTAAGTGAAATAGTAAACATGATCTAATAAGTTAAGACTGACAACGAACATGTAGTATTGAGTGCGATAAGATAAAGGAAACTGCAGATGTAGGATTCCGTTCTGCGAAGGTGAGGCTGGCTGTACAGCCTCGGGCAGGTCGGTCACCGAGTACAGCTCTGGGTTTTCCCATCTGGAAAATGGGGCGGTAATCACCTTCTAACTCACAGGGATATTATGCAGATTAACTATTTAATGTTGTTGGGAATTTTTTTTTTTTTGAAGATACAAAGTGCTAAGTTATAACAATCATTATCAAGGTGTAACTGATTACAGAGTTATTAAAAAGCAGGACTGGAAACCACTGTCGAAAGGGTATCCTAGTGAAATAAAAGCCAAGTGTGCATCTTCCAGAACCCTGAAGTAGAAAGCCTAAGGCTCCTGCCTATGAAATCTGATTCATATCTATCACTGTTCCAAAGGTCTCAGTTTCAGAGAGGCCAAAAGCCATTTATTTCACAGTTGGTTTCAAAGATGAACAGGTAGGACTCATGTCCGGGACTGAATCAGCCTTGGATGACTCAGCTGCTGTAATGTCATGTTAGAGACAGCCAAAGGCTGACCCTTCTGTCTTTTGTCCCCCCAGCACCCGGGGATTTAAGCTGCAAACTTGTCCTTGACTCTACTTCATCTCTTACTACCTCCTATGGTTTCCATTCAGCCAGTGACTGCTACTTCCCAAATACCTCTCGAATTCAATTCCTTTTCGCCATGCCCACCTTAATACCACCTTCAGGAAGACTTGTCTCCTTCCTGCCTTCCCGTCTCCAGTTTTCCCCTCCTCCTCAAATCTATTTGTCATAAGGATTTACATAATCCCATATACTGTTTCCAATGTCATTTTTTACTTCTCTCCTTATACTCTGCTCATGTTTTCTTTCTTACAGTTCCCTATGCTTACTGCTACTATAACATCTACTACTACATGGTATTAAAATTTGTGTGCTTTGGGGGTGCCTGGGTGGCTTAGTCGGTTAAGCGTCCGACTTTCGCTTAGGTCATGATCTCGCGGTTTGTGGGTTCGAGCCCCGCGTCGGGCTCTGTGCTGACTGCCAGCTCAGAGCCTAAAGCCTATTTCAGAGTCTGTGTCTCCCTCTCTCTCTGACCCTCCCCTGCTCACGCTGTCTCTCTCTCTCTCTCTCCTAGAAATAAATAAAAATATTAAAAAAAAAAATTTGTGTGCTTTGTAGATACTGGTCCTGAAGAACCCTAAGGTTGGTGACTGGCCTTTACTTCAGCCTGGCACAAAGTGTGTATGTGTTCAATAAATGTTAAATGAATTGACAGAGTGAATGAACAAAAACTTCCAGTGGACAGGTTAACCAGTTATGCTAACATACTCTGTTGTGCCCTCAGCTTGGTCAGAGGCTCCTGACTGATTATTTTTAACTACAGGTGATGACAGTAACTGATTCAGGATGCCTTGTTATTATGACTCAAGTGAATTAAGTTATCCTTTGTATAACTACAGAGCTAAGCAATTCAAGTTTGCCTTCAAGCTTTCAGATTCAGTCTGATTCCATGAACTATTGCCAAGAAGCAAACACTCAAAGCATAAAGCAAGAGTGTTAATGATTTTGTAGAAAGCTGTGATCAGGGAATGTTCACATCTATCAGAACCCCTACTATAAAAAAAAAAAACCCTTCTCTTCCAAAGTTATGTCAAGAGACAAGAAATAAATTAATCAAGCAGTAAGTGGAATACAGAGGAATGCCATTTTAGGATGGTATGGTTTTATTTGCTCTACGGATAGAAGAGGAAAACAAAATGAAAGAAAACCAGTATTTTACTTCCTTGCACTGGAATGCTACTAGACGCAGAAAACCAAGTCAGCCACACATTTAAACCAGCTTCTCTTACTCAAAGTAAAAGAGCTAAATTTATCTTCATCTATTTTGGGGAATGAGCAAAAGCAGTGTTTGTTTAAGAAGTTCATATTTTGTGGAAATACAAAAGGTCTCTCCCCCACATATCTGCTGATTAAAAAAATAAGTCTTTGAAACTGATAAAACACAAGACATTTACATGTCATCTATCGATGGCAATCTATGGATTAAACTTCAAGTTCACACAATGGTCTTCCATCGGAATCACCTGTGATTTTAGCTTCTAACTTCTTGACACTCTCCCGCCTCCTGGATTCGGTTCTTGTTTTCTAAGCCTGAGACTGCTCCTGTGAGGACTCGTTAGTTTGATCCCCAGGCTCCGGCAGTGGTGGGGCACACCAGCCCTCCTGAAATCCTTTGCTCCCTTGGCTCTTCTGCTGCTCTGGGGTCCTGCGCTCCTCTGTCACCGACCGCTCCTCCTAGTGCCTCTCCTCTTTCTAGCCAGTGGCTGTGTGTGTGTCCATCTCAGCCCTCTGTGTTGTCCCTGCTAAAACTTCAACGTTCTATTGGGGTGCGCAATTTCTAAATAATTACCTTTAGCCTTCTTCTTTCTCCCAGCCCCAGGGCTGCATCTCCAACCACCTAAAAGATATTTTAATTGTTTATCACATCACTGCCTCAAAGAAAACATGAAAATTGAATACACCATCTTTTCCTTCACTCTCAAACAGTTCCTTCTGCATTTGTGGGTAAGGATTGGCCATTCTCTAGGGCATTCATGATAAAACCCTGGGGTCCCCCTCTCCTTCCTTTTTTTAAAAAAATATTTATTTTGTGGAGAGCACAAGCAGGGGAGGGGGAGAGAGGGGGACACAGAGGATCTGAAGCGGGTGCTGTGCTGACAGGCTGACAGCAGTGAGCCCCAATGTGGGGCTCAAACTCACGGAACTGCGAGATCATGACCTGCACTGAAGTCTGACACGCAACCAACTGAGCCACCCACTTGCTCCTCTCCTTCCTTCTAACAACCAATATACGTGCTGGTGACGAATGCCAGCTGCCTCTGCCACATGTCTCACGGTCTTCCTTTCTAATTTAACCACCAAAACAGTGTTCCAAATACTTACTGCTTTAATACACCAACTAGGATTGCCTGTTTCTTCTCTTTCCTGCATCATGTCACCACATTAAACCACTTGTATATCTACACCTTTTTGTTTTCGGCATATACTCTTGTTTATAGCCAAAGTCTCCTGTAGTTTCAGTATCACCTGTAAGATATCCACTTCTCAGCTTAGCGTTCAACTCCCTTAGCGATTTGGTCTTGATCTTGTAGAGTCTCACTTCTCAGTCTCCCATGAAAATGCCACATGGATGGAAGCCTGCGTACATGCCTGTGCTCATGAAAGTAAAGCAGTAAAGAGAACATATGCTCTGTCTGGTCCTCAAACCAAATGTTCACGGCCTTTATTTATAAAGCAGAGTTCTTACCTGATGAAACTCTCAGGGCCACCGTAACTCCTAACATCACTCCTCTTCTCAACAGACACTGCAGCATAAATAATCCCAGTTTGTTTCCTTGCCCTCGACTCCCTTCACCTCTGGTAAGATTGACTTGCAAAAAACAAACAAACAAATCCAAATTCTACCACTGCTATCTTTTATTTTCCCTTCTATTTCTTTCTTAATAATTTATTTATTTATTTTGAGAGAGAGAGCAAAAAAAAGCGAGAGCAGGGGAGGGGCAGAGAGAGAATCCCAAGCAGGCTCCTCACTGACAGCACAGAGCCTAATGCAGACTCAATCTCACAAACCATGAGCCGAAATCAAGAGTAGGACTCTTAACTGATAGAGCCATCCAGGCGCCTCTCCCTTCTATTTCTAATCTTAAAACTGCCAGTACTTTCTTTTTTTATTCACAACCAACTCCCCCCTCCCAGACCCCGCTACCAACAGGTATCCTAGACGTGAAATTCTCAATGATGCTTGTAAATTATTCAGAAGTAAGGCCAACTATAAGGAAAATGATCTGTCCTTCCCAATATAGCAGGATCAATTGATAAGTACTTTAGAAAAGCAAAATCTTCATAGAAAGAGATCGTTTATACCTCCCTATAGTCCTCTTTGCCCTCCCAGCACAAAAGGTGAACACGGACAGTGCCATTTGCTCCTTACTATGGACTGTTTCATTATCCAAGAAACTTCACTAAAGATCAATGTCTGTAGGGATTTTGAGTTTAGGGACATGCTGCTGAATTCCTTGTTGTTATTCTAATCACTGTGCCATTCTATAATTTGAGGGTGTTTAAAAAAAATAAACCTCTCCCTCACCTCATGCAGAATTAGCTACATTCAGACATTCTTAATTTGAGTCACAGAATCTAGTTCTAAGCAAGGCAGGGAGTTCATAGTGTGCCCTTGAGAGAAGACCCATCCAGAAATTCATAGTGTGCCCTTGAGAGAAGACCCATCCAGAAATGTTTAGAAGTAACTTAAAACTAGAGAGGGTACACAATTATGCACTTACAGAAAAAAAATATAGGGAAAGATAAGAGGGGTTAATAAAGAGACTTAAATAACAGGGTTTAAAAGCAGAAGAAAATATAAAGAACAACAACAAAAGACCAATAGATGTTCAGAGACAAAGAAAATTAGGTATTTTAGGCAGCTGTGTGGTGTGACAGAAAGACTGAAAGCCTTGCTCCAAAAGTAGGCTCTGCTACGGACAGGTGGATGATCAAGGGCATCTATCTGCGAGACAGGCTGGGTCCAGGGGGCAGGGGGGTGAAGGAGGCAGCCGCCCGGGGGCCAAACTGAAGAGAGTACACAGAAACTCACTAATCAGACCGAGTCATGTTTTAATGCGATATTCAAACTGTCAAAAGGAATGTCAAAAGAAATGCACCATGAACAAAGTAAAATTTTGTTAGGACAGAACCCAATCCTGCACTTAACTGCACGACTCACCTTAATGCTGGCCCTGTCAGATCCTGTGAATTTTCATTTTTTAAAGACTGCATACAAAATGTTATTTATCTTGATCATTGAGGTTTTGGCAGCCCCTCAAACTCTGTGCCCCAGGCGAGCGCCTCACTCACCTTACCCCAGCTCTCGCCCTGCTCCTGGTCTGCGATTTCTCATCTGTGCAATCGGAACACTGAAAACAAGGAAACACCACTTTCTCAGGGCTGCTGTAAAGAGTGAAGGACCTACTTGCATGTGGGCAAGGTACGGAAAGAGTATTCCTTATCACTTTAGGGAGAACTGAGTCACGAGGCAGAAGGATGGCACAACACAACTCCCAGAAAGTAACCGTGGCCGGCTGTCGCGCTCCCCTCTCCTCTCTGTGCCAATGCTCTCTGGGCCTTCCGGTCTCTTACATGGCTCTGAACTGGCTTCAAACAACAGCCTGCCCCACCCGGTGCCAAGCGGCATGGCAGGCAGGCAGGCGCCACCACGTGCGACAGAGAGGACTCAGCAGAGGGTATACCCGAGGTAGCTTCTTGGAATATTGATTACATTCATTCTTTTGAGGATTATATTGAAAGGGACATGAATGGAGTAGAAAATCAAAGACAAAAAAGCAAGGATTAGAAAGGAAACTCCAGGCCAAGAGACACATGAAAAGCCGCTCGGGTGCCTGGGTGGCTCAGTCAGCAAAGCGTGGGACTCAACTCTGGATTTCGGCTCAGCCCATCATGTCACGGTTCAAGAGATTAAGCCCCGTGTTGGGCTCCATGCTGAGAACGCAGAGCCTGCCTGGGATTCTCTGTCTCTCTCCCTCTCTCTCTGCCCCTCCCCTGCTCATGTTCTTTGTCTCTCAAAATAAATAAACATTTAAAAAAGAGGAGATGCTCAACATCATTAATCATGAGGGAAATGCAAATCAAAACCATGAGGTACTGCCTTATACCCGTTAGAGCGGGTACATTTGAAGAGATAAGGAATAACACATGTTAGTGAGGCAGTGGTGAAAAGGGAACCCTCACACACTGTTGGTGGGCATGCAAACTGGTGCAACCACAGGGAAAACAGCATGGAGGCTCCTCAAGAAATTAAAAATAGAGACACCACAGGATCCAATAATTCCACTACTGGGTATGTGCCCAAAGAAAACAAAAACACTAAGTTGAAAAGATTTATGTGGGATGCCTGGGTGACTCGGTCGGTTAGGCATCTGGCTTTGGCTCAGGTCATGATCTCCTGGTTCATAGGGTTTGAGCCCCAAATTGGGCTCTGTGCTGACAGCTCGGAGCCTGGAGCTTGCTTCAGATTCTGTCTCCCTCTTTGCCTCTCCCCCACTCGCACTCTGTCTCTCAAAAATAAATAAATGTAAAAAAAAAAAAAAAAGATATACGGATCTCTTTGTTTATTGCAGCATTATTTAGAAGCAGCCCAAATGTCCACTGATAGATGAAAGGATAAAGACGACATGGTGTATGTATGTATCCAATGGAATGTTACTCAGCAATAAAAAAGAATGAGATCTTGCTGTCTGTGATCATATGGATGGACATAGAGCATATTGCGCTACGTGAAATAAGGCAGACAAGAACAAACACTGTATGATTTTATTTGCATGTGGACTCTAAAACATGAAACGGAACAAAATAGCTGAGACAGTCCCATAAATACAGACAAACTGACGGTTGGCTGCCAGAGGGGAAGGGAGTGGGGGCCAGGGTAAAATGGGTGAAGGGGGGAGGGGGCCCGGGCTTCCAGTTATGGAAAGCGTAAGTCACGAGGATAAAAAGGTACAGCGCAGGGAATACAGTCAGTGGCAGTGTAACAGCGCTGCATGGTGACACATGGTGCTTACACCTGAGGTGGGCATGTCACATAATGTAGAGTTGCTGAGTCTCTGTCGTACATCTGAGACTAACATAACACTATGCATCGACCATACTACAATAAAACAAAATGAAACAAAAAGCTTAGGAAAAACGAAAACGGAGACAAGAAACTTCCGTGAAACTTATCTGTCGCAGGCCACTTTGGGCTATGCCCCAGACCTCCTGGGAACAAGTCCTTCTCTGTCTCTTAGGGCTTCTCGAGGGAGAGATCAGGCCCTCGTCGGGTGGGGCACCCGTCAGAGTTCTGGTTGTGCTGATCCATGTGTCCATTGGACAAACACCCAGAACACCAGGCCTGTGCCAGACACTGGAAATCTTGGAGATAAATAAAATAAAGATTCTGCCTTCAAGAAGCCATCTGGGGGCATCTGGGCGGCTCAGTCAGTTAAGTGTCCAACTTCCTCTCAGGTCATGATCTCATAGTTCGTGGGTTCGACCCCACGATGGGCACTGTGCTATCAGTGCAGAGCCTGCTTCAGTTCCTCTGTCCCCCCCGCCCTTCCCCCGCTCATGCTCTCTCTCAAAAATAAACATATATATATATTTTCATAAAACGAAGCCATCTGGGATTATCAGAATATCAGAAGAACTCTCTATGGTAGGTTGAGGCTTACATTTATTCAAAACATTTTTAGTGAGTTTGTCGTTAGGCACTCTTTTAGGCAGTGGGACACAGCAGTGAGTATAACAGTCCTCTGTATTGTTGGGCTAATATTTAAGAGCAATTCTTGAGTTAGTCCATAACTGGGTTTGCTCTGAGGAAGATATGACCTCATGTCTCATCCCAGAGCAGTGGGTAGGTAGACCTAAAACCTAGCAGTATATCAAACATGAAGCCAGAAGTAATTTTTTAGTTTTCTCACAAGATGATCTCTTCCATGATGTAAAAGGGATATAAGGGATGCCAATGTCTAAGAGAGGGCTCCTGTAAAGATTACAAGGCCAACTGGACATCTCTGAACAAATCCTTAGGAAGCTGCAATCAAGGTTATGATTTATATTTGGCCACTTTGAAGACAGATGCTATCTCAGCCTTTATGCTTCTCTCTGCCCACTTCGTTTGGGCACTTAACCAATACCCGTTGATTTCATGCAATGTAATACTTTTGAAATAAGTTTTACCGGCTAGAGACATCACTGCCTCAGCTACATCTCCAGGTACTCTATGCCCCTTGCGTGGGAGGTAAGGCAGCTGAACATGTGGGAGAAATGGTACAGGCTGTCCATCGTCCACATACAGATCTAGTTCAAGAGAACAATAAAAATGTACTCGTCCTTAATCTCGTCCAAAGAGGCAATGAAATGGTCAAAACCACTACCACAGTCACAAGGTTACCACTGGTCTTTATGTAATACCTGATCATTTTCAAATCTCTTTCAAAATCACTATTTCATTTGATTCTTACATCAAAGCTATGGAGTAAAGAGGGTGAGCAGAATTATTTCAGAGATGAGGAAACAGTCACAGAACTGGTCTCACCTAAAGTCACACAGATTACCAGCAAGTTTAAGAAAATACTATAATGCTCACTCGATCACAACCAGCCTGTGCAGCTACAAGCTTTGACCTCCCAACTTTTGAAGCGCCTGGCACAGAATGGGCACAAATATGGGCTTTCGTATTTATCTCTGTTACCCCAGTGTCTGGAGTGGTATTTGGTGAATTAATACATGAACAACGAATGGATGAATCATAACACATGGATGGATGAGGAACTGGAAAACTGAAGGAAGGTCTGATTCGCACTTGAGCTACATAGATAGCAGCTTTCACAGAATTACAAAAGACTGATTTCACAAGTGCTTTTGAAAAACTTCTGAATTGCTTTTATAACTGCCTTACCTGACTAGCTTTAAACCTAAGTAGATGAATTTCCCTGACCTATTTTCAAAGCTAATCTTTAAATCCCATGCTTACAAAATCATAAGCACCAAATACTTGTTCTGAGAAAATATATAATGGTTCAGGCAAGAAGAAATTTGAAAGAGTAAATACCGAGGAAATTCCCAGAAATGAAGATACTAATAAAAGAGTGGTATCAAAACGTCTCATGTGTGATGAACCTCCAATGAGCGCTTTAATTGCTGACATCTCTGAAAAGCTACTCAAGTCACAAGCCCAGCTGTGTAAGAATAGTAAGAGCAGAGCGCAGAAGCCAAACGAAAAAAGTAAAAAGCAGATGCTTCCATAAATAGTAAAAGCCTTGGGACACTGGATCCAGACTACATTTGAATATTAAGTGTAGTCTCCTGGTAGAAAATAAAAAACATTTACAATCTCCAACCTCCCAAACTTGACCACCGTCGCACTCTCTCCCTAGGTGAATGAAGCTGGGGTTCAGCCTGCATAAACTTGCTCCTGCACACTCCCCAGCACAAAAGTGACTGTCCACAAATGTTAAACAATGAACTGGGTAATTCCACAGAAAACTGCAGGTAAGGACAGGAATTCTGTGATAACTATCGGGTACTCTGGTTGATTCACATAACAGTGATTTTTCTCCCCTTCACCGAGGTGTTAAGTATCAGGGGTTTCTTTGCCAGAGCTACTAAATGCTTTTCTCTGTAGGCTCCGTTCAACACACCCTGCTCATTTGCACACCCACAAGATCATTTACCTGTGGGATAATGTGGCCATGTTTTGTCTTAAAGTGTCTGTGCTGTAGGGGATATTGGGAAATAAAGATGTAAACCATGATAGAAGGCAAAGGGGCTCACCTAGATCCAAATCCACATTTTGGAAAGGAAACTCAAGCCCATTGAGTGAATTATCCCTGGTTCAAAACTCAATACGTGAAGGAGCCAGCAGGACACGAATCCAGATCTGCTGAGGGAAGCAGGCAAAACTGGTGGGAAACCCAAAAGTGCAGTCATATGTTACATACCTGTGCAATCACAGACATACAACATATACTTAGTCCCAGTGCGTCAAAGCAACCTGTCCTGAACTGTAATCAGCCTTCTGCTACAGTGCTGTTTTCAAGGAGACCTGCTACTCTGCTGACTTCATCTTTAATTTTAATCTTCTTGCTTCTATCTCGAAAACGCATTTTCACACTGGACTAACACCAGTGACTTAGCCCAAGGAATCAGACGCTCTCAAAGTCACATTCAGGGGCCCACTCCCTTTCACCACACTCTGACCTCCAGATAGCTCCTTCCGTATTCCTTGACTTGAAATCCAAACCTGAGAGTGGTGTCGTAGAATGCATTCTAGCTCTGGCTTTGACACTGACTTTGGCCCCCAGAAGGTCACTGACATATTCTGGAACATTTTTAACGAATAATTTATTGAGCAACCTTCATGGCAAATATTATGTATCTGGCACTGAACTAAACACTTCATGTAGAGTATAACAATAACAACAAATTTTCTTTTCTTTAAAATATTTTTTTAAATGTTTATTTATTTTGGGGAGGTGGGAGGCAGGGAGAGAGGGAGACACAGAATCCAAAGTAGGCTCCAGGCTCCGGGCTGTTAGCACAGAGCCCGATGCAGGGCTTGGACCCACAAGCTGAGAGATTATGACCTGAGCTGAAGTTAGATGCTCAACTGACTGAACCCCCACCACCTCCAGGCGCCCCTTTTAAAAAAAATTTTTTTTAGTGTTTATTTTGAGAGAGAGAGATAACAACAGATTTTCTAAAAGCAATAGGTACTCTGGAAACTTTATGATCTCACCGGATCTTTTCAACCTTCCCCAAAGGATGGTACAAGTATTCTTCCTATTTCACAAATAAGGAAGCCAAGGCTTAGTTCCCACTTGATTCTTCCTACTTTACAGCAGAAGACCTCGAGGCTTAAAGAACCCTTACCCAGAACCCGACTGACTGACTAGCTTGCTGAGAGCTAGGAGGTGGCAGTGCCAGGACTTAAGCCTAAGCCTAGATAAGCTGAGTCCACCATGGCGGAAACTGTGAGGCACCTTCCAGATGGTCCTCAGGAAAGAAACAGCCTGAGGGCTGCTGCCAGCAAGTCCTCTGCTCTCAGTCCCCTTTGGAGACCACTTTGGTTAAAAGAGGGTCACCTCGGGGCGCCTGCGTGGCTCAGTTGGTTGAGCATCCAACTCTTGATTTTGGCTCAGGTCATGATCTCACAGGTTGTGGGGTGCAGCCCTGCAATGGGTTCTGTGCTGACGGGGCGAAGCCTGCTGAGGATTCTCTCCCTTGCTCTCTGCTCCTCTCCCACTAGCGCTTTCTCAAAATAAATAAACGTTTAAAAAAAACACACACAAAAAAACACAAAAAACAGAGTCACCTTACCGAAGACCACGCCCCTTCCGGGAGTGACTGGCATCTGATGGCTGCTCAAAGCGGGATATAGGCCTGGCTTTATTCTCCCAGCCCAGGAACAGGCCTGAAGGGTCATTCATCTTCAGAACTCCCTGCAAGGGTCTGCTGACCTTCTGATGAGACTGTATCATCAGCCTGACTTCTCCCCCTGCCCAGTCCTAACCCCCTCCCTTCCCTTCCCTTCCCTTCCCCAGGTGTCGATCCCAAGATCACTCCCTAGCAAACATCTCCATTTCACCCCCCACCTCAGAATCGGCTTCTCAGAACACCCAACCTGTGGTATCTGGGATCCTTTCACTTCACCTGGCTGCTGCCTCAGCTGCTTCATCTATAAAAGGGGAGGCTGGGTTACATGAGCCCAATTTACCTTCAGCCCCCAGAATGCAGGGTGGCATAGGTGAAAAATGTGAAATGTTACAAGATCTGATTTCTATTTTTATTTCAGCCACATACTAGCAGTATGACCTTAACCTCAGAGATTTGCCTTCTAGTCTGTAAAGTGGACTAACATTATCTACCCCATCTTTCTCTCGGGGTTGCTGAAAGCATCATTTATAAACTGTAAAGCCTGTATTTAATATAAACCATGTTTTCATGAGGATTATTACTGTTAAATCTGTGAGAGAAGGAGAGCAGCAAGGAATGGAAATACTGCTGTTCGACAATTCTGGGAAGACCCAACCAAGGTCCTTGGTACCGCCCTCCTCCACCCCACTGCAAAGACTGTGGCTGCCTTCGCCCAGAGCAAGCTCCCCAACTCAACCAGGGTCCACATCGTTGCTCTGAACATCAGGACATGGGCCCTGACTGGTGAGGGACTCTCACTTCCTCTTTACAAAGCTCTGCGACAAAGCCAGAAGCCGCCCGGGAACACTGGTCAGGCATACGCCCACAATGCCTTGTGCAAGACACGTCAGGTACTCCCTTCCACGTTTCACCTCTGGCCACAGAATCAAAGGAAGTCCCATCACCACCCCACGCCCCCCAACCTCCTTCCTTTACCCCAACCTCTTACTCTTTGGCATTTTCTCATCTGTGGCTTTTCTCATTCTTGATTCCTTTCCAGATCTTTTCTATTTTGTCTTTGGGAACCCTGATGTCATTATTTTAAAAAAAAAAGCAAATCATTCCCCAGCTTTACCCAGAGTGCTCTACTGCCCTGCTGTAAACAAAATGTCGTTCTTCCTGGAGGCCCTGCTTCCTTCTCTGTGGAAACTGAAGATCACAGTGGAGACTACACATTTTTCCCACTTCTTCAGCCAAAGAGGCCCATTAAGAGGGTGGGGGGAGGGGAGGGATGAGTGGGTTGGGGATGAGGGCATTTCCTTGGGTAAAATCAAATAACCACGCAGATGGTTACTAGTACAAAACTATCATTCCCAACATCACTGGAGAGTCTCCTACTAATCCCTCGTGCTGACTGCTAGCCAGTCCTTGTTTCCATTTCTCTAAAACGTTATTCGAAAACAAATCTTTCTCTTCAATACAGCTCTTCATCCTGCTTTGCTCCCTTCTCTCGGTGTACAAACGTGTCTCCTGTTTCACAGAAAAAATGAAATCTATCAACTCTAATCTTTAATTTCTTGTCTTCTTCCTATAAAATTATGTACATCTATACGCATCCTTACTGTTTTCCTCCAATCTCAAAGGACTGTCCTCGATGCTATGTTCTTCTGTCTCCTGCATATGAATGTTACTACATGAATCATATCTTCTTATTCTTTTCTCTCCAACCAATTCCTTTTACTGGCATGAATCCCTTGGGTCATAAAAGCATTATATTCTTCTCCACTCCCCCTAAACCACCACCATCACCACCACCACATCTTCTCCTGCCCTGTGTTCTTTTCCGATTGGTCTCCATTCCTTTGGCTACCTTATCTGTGTCTGCTTTCTAACTTCCCATTCACTTATCCTTTCGTCCAGCTTGGCTAAAGTCAGAAATGTCTTCTCATCTATCCCTATCTTACTGGACTGGTTGCTTACATTTGACACAAAAGATTTACTGCCTACTTGAAACTACTTATTTGGTTACTGTGACAACTCCTTGCTTCTTCTGGAACTTCTTTTATTGTTCTTTTCCGAATCTTTGATGAGCTCCTCCTCTGACTACCCTTAATTTATTTATTATTTTTAATATTTATTAATTTTGAGAGAGAGGTAGAGAGAGGGAGACCGAATCCCAAGTAGACTCTATGTTGTCAGTGCAGAGCCCGATGCAGGGCTCGAACTCACAAACAGGTTATGAGATCATAACCTGAGCCGGAGGCTCAACCGACTGGGCCACATAGGTGCCCCTCCTTTAACTACCTTTTAAATGTCAGGGTAATACTCCCAAGGATTTATCCTCCGTTCTCTTTCTCATTCTTCTCCTGGGTGAGCTCATCCAATAATAATTCCAACTGTCAACTCTGTGACAATACTCGTCCCAAATCTTCATTTGTGGCTTAAGTCTCTTCTAATTTTTGATTTTCCTTTGAATTTCCTTTTGCTCCCTTCTGGTGGTACCTGCATCCAGCCAGTCACCCAACTTAGAAACCTAAGAGTTTTCCTTCACTTTGTTCTTTCTCCTCACAGTTAGTTACTAAATATTATCTTACCTTATACTTTCTTTTTTAACCCTCTATTTCCTGAAGGTATTTTCTTTTGTTCCTCCCCATCACTGCAGTGTGAATTCAGGCCCTCACTGTCCTTGCCTGAACTACTGCAGTGCTCACCTAACACTGGAAAGTGTACCCTCAAAGTCCCCTTTCCCTACAGTCCATAGAAGGATCCATCCAAACAATGTGACCAGACGCCTCCATCCAGTACTAGCTGAGGCAATGACAAAAGCACCAAATTGACTGAATACAATACACTTTTACTTAGTGTACAAAGACCTCCTGGACAGACTCTGCTAATCTCTTAGCCTAGATCAATCAGTACTTCCTATCACCAACGCTATGCTCCAGCAACCTCTAACTGCTCCTAATTTCTCATTTCCATCTTGCCACTTCCTGCCTCTACTTCGGGTCACACTGCTGTCCCTTCTGTCCAGAACACCTCACCCTCCATGCCCCTCCCTACCCCCCAACCTGGCTAACTCTTATGCAAGACTCCTTCGCTTGTGGTCTCACTGAGGAAGTCTTCCTTAATGCGGAGGATCACCCGTCTCTCCTCGGTGTTCCTGGGGCGCCCAGTACGTACTGCTGCCACTGTGATTCTACACTGCTTCCATATCGCCGGTTTATGTGACTACCTCCTTGCTCCAGCAACAAAATCTGGTGACCTAACCCAACAGCCACTTGTTTAGCTCAGGACTCTGTGATTTGGGCAGGGCTCCGCGTTCATGCCTTGCCTCTGCTCCACAGTGTCAGCTGGTGCAGTCCTCTCAGAGCTGGAAAATCTACTTCCAAGATGACTCACTCTCTGTGCTGACGAGAGCAGGTGCTGGCTGTTGGTTCCTCGCTGCCTAGGTCTTTCTACGGGGCAGTTTAGACTTCTTCATGGCATGGTAGCGAGGTTCCAAGAGGGAGTGTCCCAAGAGACAGGAAGTGGAAGCTGATACCAGAAACTGGTAGTTTCTAAAGAGAAACTGAACAGACCTTCTGCCATAGTCTCCTGCAGGGCAGGAACAGAGCCCAGGTTCAAGGGGAGAGGGCATAGCCCCATCAGCTGAAGGGAGGAGCGGCAAAGTGCTTTGGGAGCCATGTTTCAAAACCATCACACCCCCCCACTGGACTGTGAGAGTCATGGACCCACAGACATGGCATGGACCTGCTCTGTGAATGGGTTCATCCCTGGACCAAACTGCCTACACAGAACCTCACCGTCTCAGCCAGCCATCTGCACCATGGTGGGGGGGTGGGGGGGTGGGTGGAGGCAGACAAGTCGCCCACATCAATTAGCAAAAGGATTAAGGCCCAAAGGAAATGAGGCTTAAGCTCTCAGGTATTTTACAAATGGGAGGGTTTTATGAGCTAATCAAATTACAGTCCTTCATTTTGTCAAACAAAACACAAACACACAAAATTAAGACACACAGATAAAAAAAATAGAGCAAAGAATCTTTGTGGGTCAGTTATATAAAACATAGCAATGATTCAGAATTTGTGACTTATGGGAAGTACATCCTATTTACTTACTCAGCTTTTTTTTTTTTCCTTTTAGCAAGCCAGAGCTAATTAAACCCAAGAATTGGAACAATGAGTATCGTTAATTTTCTTTCTTTTAAAGGGTACACTATATACTTTTGCAAACTGGGTCCCATTCAGAGCTACAGTTGTAATTTCATTATGTGGTGATGCACTGCAAGTGTTGGTAATATGTTTTGGGGCACAGTGATGCCCCAAATACTAAGCACTAACATGCATCTGGCCATTAAACAGAATACGAAAGAGTGTGCATTAGTTATTAGGTATCTTTAAACATGACTGAATTACATGAACAACAGAGGTATCTGACTTTGAATTATTAAATGTAATTATTAAAGTCAAAGGAAATGAAATGACGTGACATCAGTGAGGATCAGATTGCAAGCCTAATTCCAAAAGGTAAATCTTGACTAAATAAAAAACTAATAATAAATTAGTTTGCTGAATTCAGAGAGATACCTCATTACCTCATTATGGCTTTAGAAGCACATACTTACTTACACACTCACACAGAGATTGAAAATATTCAATCTCTTCTAGGCTTTCTGAGGTGCTTCCCAAACACTAGATAATCTATAAAAAAAATTTGATGGGGTTTGTCAATTAAGTGAATACATCATAGCATTTTACCAAGAAAGTAAAATGAGTTTTCCCCCAAAGAATGAATTTTTTTTCTCAGAATTCTTCTTGTGTGGCAGAACATTTAGGAAATGTAATTTCCCACATGCAATTACCTTGTAAATTAGACTGCCTATATGACTTCATTTTAAGCAATCTGGAGGAAGGGCACAACATAAATTGGCAATTCCATAATAAAGATAAGTCAGATGGAATGCTGCTTTTATAAGACAAACTGAGAGGTATATTTATAACTTAATCTGCACTACCTACCCAATGTTTATGCAGCTACCCTTGTCCAGCATAACATATGAGAAACTGAAAAATCTCCTGGAACAGATCAGAGATAAAGTGGAAAGTAAAACAAATGAATAAAAATCTCTTAAACAGCCAGACTCATTATCCTAATCCTAAACCTGCTTCTCCTTCTGGGGTCTTTGTCTTGTAAAGGTATGGTAGAGTAGTCTACAGGAAAAAAACAAAAACAAACAAAGCCACGTTAGACTATGGGTCTGCGTTCAAGTCTCACCTCTGACACTTTACCCTTGTGAGACCTCAGGCAACTGATTGATCGCTGCAAAAAAAGCCAGTTTATTTAAAAAGTGGGGTTGATAAGAATAACTTTCAGACGGTGGTGAAGATGTAATCAGCTAATTTATGAAAATAACTGTTATAGTGTCTACTACAAACAGATTCTCCAAAAAGGGTTCTTTTATTGCTGTTATTAGGGAGATCCTCTTTTGTCCGAGAGCTTAACGTGGAAATTTGGAAACATCACTGTCCCCTAGTACTTCCTTGAGCTCCACATCTTCTCGGGCACCAAATGTTACTGATTCTACTTAAAGAACTATCACTCCTGGGGCGCCTGGGTGGCTTAGTCGGTTAAGCGTCCGACTTTCGCTTAGGTCATGATCTCGCGGTTCGTGGGTTCGAGCCCCGCGTCGGGCTCTGTGCTGACTGCCAGCTCAGAGCCTGGAGCCTGTTTCAGTCTGTGACTCCCTCTCTCTCTGACCCTCCCCTGCTCACGCTGTCTCTCTCTCTCTTAGAAATAAAAAAAATATATATATTAAAAAAAAAAAAAAAAGAACTATCACTCCTTCCATTGTGTGAAAAACTGAATTTTCTTCTCTATGTGTGGGCATTTAAATACATCCAAGGCTCTACCATTTAAAAATCATGGTCTTCCTATTGAAGACCCATAATATAATTTTCCACTGTGTCAAGTACCTCAGAAAAAAACTTTTCTTGAAAAGATGTACATACTTCTTAAATTCATTTCTGGGCATTTTATGTATTATGTTACTAATGAGAATAACATTATTTGCTTGTTTGTTTTGTCCTTTCCCCCATCATACTTTCTAAAGGGCATGGCTGGTATATAAGATAGTTATTGACATTTGTCTATTTTGTCCTGTGGCTGACTATCCTACTCCACTGTTAATTAGTGACACTTTTAAATTATGGAAATAACACATTTTTGTTATCAAAACTTTGAATATTCATATAAGTAAAAACTTAAATCACTGGCAGTCCCACCATCAAGAGCTGTGTATATTTCCTTTTAGATTGTTTTCCAGGTGGCTATTCATAGATTTATCATAGTTTATAAAAATGAGATATTGCACATGCTATTTTATTGTAACATATATAGACATTTAGTATATGTAGGCTACTATTACTGTTATTACCAGCTATCAACATAAATCTCATTTAAAGACCTGTCAGGATTCAGGATGTCAGACCTCTCAGACTGATTTAAAATCTAAATACTGATAAATGGCTAGAAGAGACATAACAAAAATAAACGAGAATTAGAAGAAATTATAGCTATACTAATTTCAGACAAACCTGAATTTGAGAGAGTAAAAGTGAAAAGAGTAAAAGTGGGTTACTTTTCATTAATAAGTGTTTACACTTATTACAATAAGGAAATCACAGATTTTTTTATGCTATAAACATTTCCACAGTTCTTATTAATAGAGATACACTAAGCTTATTTTGAAAAATAGAAAAGTACACTTAAATTCAACAATATCATGAGATGGTAAAAGCATTTCAGTCCTTTTCAGAAAAGTAACAGGGCTCAAAAAAATCTGGGAAGCTATAGAAAGGCAAGCTGTTTTTGAAAAACACCTTGTGAACACCTTAACACTTCCATACCAATAAGCACACCTATAACACAGTGTTTCTCAATGCTTTTAAAGTCCATGCCACCTTTAGACAAATTTACAAATCCCGAGCTTAAAATATTAAAGTAACGGCAGATTTGGGGAGGAGGGAGGAGAATTTCCTTAAGAATGTAAGTAACAATAGAACTCCCCTATGACCCAGCAACAGCACTGCTAGGAATTTACCCCAGGGATACAGAAATGCTGAGGCATAGGAGCACATGTACCCCAATGTTCATAGCAGCACTCTCCACAATAGCTAAAACATGGAAAGAGCCTAAGTGTCCATCAACAGATGAATGGATCAAGAAGATGTGGTTTATCTATACCATGGAATACTACATGGCAATGAGAAAGAATGAAATCTGGCCATGTGTAGCAACATGGATGGACCTTGAGGGTGTTATGCTGAGCGAAATAAGTCAGGCAGAGAAGGACAGATACTATATGTTTGTACGTATAGGAAGATTAGGAGGAACTTAACGGAGACCATGGGGGAGAAGAAGGGGGGAAGTGGTCGGGGAAAGGGAGAGAGAGAGGCAAACCATGAGAGACTCTTAAATGCTGAGAACAAACTGAGGACTGATGGATGTGGGAGGGAGGGCGGAGATGGGCATGGAGGAGGGCACTTGTGGGGATGAGCACTGGGTGTTATATGGAAACCAATTTGACAATAAACTATTTGTAAAAAAAAAAAAAAGAATGTAAGTAAGCATTGAGTATTCTTGCTTGATGGAATCTTCTAGCCTCAGTGGCATAGAAAAGAGAACTAAATGTAGGTCATGCTAATTAAGCACACTGCTATTGCTTTCAGTCACAGATTGTTGGGTGGGGGTGGGGGGACTAGCCTTGCAAATATTTTTTGATGAAAGTAGTGACATTCAAAGTCCACTCATTTGTTTTGGGGTAAACAGGGAAATCTTTTACGCAAAAATTCTTCAGAGTGGTTTTTCTGGAGGTTATTTTGGCAACTGAATGAAACCTGAATTCCAAACACTCCCCAGAAAGATCTTCTGGCAAAGACTGGACCGAGGTGAGAAAAGGATGCCTCAAAGGCGTCCCAGGGGAGCTTTAGCTGCAAGCTGGGAAGCGATCACTTAAATTTATTCTTCAGACAGATTAAATTAAACTTTCCCCCTACCTGGATTCATCTTCAGAAATCTGTTTTCTGAGAACTTTAGTAAGTCAGAAAATTAAGACATGTTTGGTATAGCACAAGGATTATTAGGAAAGTGGACTCTGGCACCAGACTGGGTTTCAATGCCAGCTCTGCCAATGATTAGCTGGGTGCCCTAGGGCAAGCCTGAGACCTTTCTGAGCCTCTGAGTCCTACCTGTAAAATATGTAAAGTACTGTCTGTAACTACTTCAGATGGCTGTTTTGAGTACTACATGAGGTAGTAAGTGTAAAGCATCAGAACAATGCCTGGCAGGTATCAAGCACTTGAGAAAGTTCATCTCATTGGTACAGCTGGACTTATGGATCAAGTAATGAGGTTGGGTTTACCCCTGGATATTTCACTTCTTTTTAGATAAAACCTTCAAATAAAGCTTGCAAACATGTCATGCTTCGTTGAATGCTTCCAAGTTTGAGGTAGCTGTTTTTGCCCTTAGTGTCTCGGAAGCAATGCAACATTATCCTTCAGGCTATAAATCTTTCTAACCACTTTTACTTCTGACATGACTGAAAAGGTCTAACCGAACTTAATGTAGTATAAATAATCCCTGTTTATTTCTTCCCACAGTTTGGTTTCAATTTTTAACATTAAACTCTTCAATTCATCTGGAATGTATTTTAATGTAAAGTATAAACTTGGGATTTAAAATAGTATTACTGAAACATTAGTCAATGGTTCCAAAGATTTTTCTGGGATAAGCCAACTTTTCCCACTGATGTGAAATCTATCACACATCCAAATCTCATGTGTGATTATAACAGTTGTCTATTTATTGTTGTTGTCTCACTAGAGCTAAGTTTCACAAAGAAAGGGAGTTGGTTACTTGGGTTCATTGTTGGATCATCCGAGTACTGTTTGGCTGAGAGGAAGAAAAAAGGCTTTCATCCTTTTTAATTCTATTTCTTTATTTTTAGAGAGAAAGAGAGCGTGCGAGCAGGGGAGAGAGCGAGAGAATCTGAAGAACAGCGCAGAGCCCCAAGTGGGATGGACTCACTCTCACAACCCTGAGATCATGACCTGAGCCAAAATGAAGAGTCAGATGCTCAATGGACTGAATGACCCAGGATCCCCAAGGCTTTCCTCTTTGGATCCCTCAATGTGATTACCATGTTATTGATTTCTAACAACAAGCAATTGCTACATTACTGAAACAAATCTGAACTGATCAATGTTACTATTTCTTTCAGTGTGCTGGTGATATTCCTTTGCTAAGATCAGACCTGAGGTTTCAAACATCTGGTTTTAAGTGACAGTGTTCTTAATTCTGGAGAAAGAAAAAAAACACAGAATTTGGTCCTTGTCATTCTAGCTTCATAAAATAAACAGGGAAATTTTCCATATTTTTCTGTGCTTTGAAGCAGCATCAGAAAGCACAGGAAATACCTGCTCTTTTTGGATTTGACAAAAATGACTGATAAATCTAGAATTTGCACTTTGGAGGAGAAATCTTTCTTTTAGTCTTATTTTTACCCATGTTAGCCATTTAGAGTCAATTTTTGAAGGGTTTAGCTTTGTTCATTCATTTTATAGATTGAATTTTTTTGTCAGAGGGTTAAAAATACTATTTTTTCAAATATTTTTTAAAAAAAATTCCCTCTGCATCTATAGTTATATACTTTTTTTTTTTTTTTAAGCTGTGACTCTGGATCACATTATGGTTGAATTTCTAAAAAAAAAAAATCAATTTGAATACTTGTCTTTTAACAGGGTAGGGTAGTTATACTGTGTGGTAATGAATATGTTCAGTTTTAATTTAAACTATGTTCCATTGCTTTTTATGCCTCCAAATTGTTTCTCCTTACCACCCACTCTCCCATCCCTTAGCATATTAAAAAGTCTCCATTGGGGTGCCTGGGTGGCTCAGTTGGTTAGGCATCTGACTTCAGTTCAGGTCATGGTCTTGAGGTCTGTGAGTTTAAGCCCCATGTCAGGCTCTGTGCTGACACCTCATAGCCTGGAGCCTGCTTCAGATTCTGTGTTCCTCTCTCTCTCTCTGCCCCTCCCCTACTCATGCTCTGTCTCTCAAAAATGAAAAAAACTGTTAAAAATAAAAATTTAAAAAACTAGTTCTCCCAAAATTCTTGGCCAATCAAGAAACTTTTCATCCCATTTCTAGAACAATTTGCTCAGAGCTTTCTTCACCTCTTACTTCTCTACAGAAGCCAACAGTAAAATAGCATGGAGTCTTCTGGCACTCCTACCTCTTCTCTGCCTGCCAAACTGTCGAAGTATTTTTATAATTGTAGGTCCCTGTTATTATTAGTCTGTTACATTCATTTTTTGAGAAATCACTTATTGTTGGCATTATGGCTTACTACTTCATGAATAACTGTTATTCATAATTAATTCCATACCTCTTAAGAAAAATTCTATTATGATTTCTTCCCTTTATTGAGTTCTTTATTCTAATTATTTGTTTGGCTCTAACATGTCTTTGCATTTTTTTTTCAGGACAAGTACATGAATGGGATGTTTTGCAAGTCATTTAATGTCGAAGATGATCTTTCTGTGCCCTTTCAAGCAATGATGCCCCAGCTGGCTGCAAAACTGGAGTACCAGCCCTCTCCCCTTGATGTTCAATGCGATGCTCCGACGTTTTCCGCATACAATGTTAGTAGGTAACGGGGTACAAATTTATTCTCCTTTTGTGGACATCTTCTCTTTCACTTCACCCTATCCCATCTCCACACATCTGGATGCTTACAGTTTATCATTTTTTAAGTAAAACAATTATGTTAGAATGCATTTAAAAGAGCATTTTTCATCATTGTTCTTTTTGTTAAAACAGCTTTGTTGAGATATAATTCACACAGCATAAAAGGTCTTCGTCATTTTTTGCCAGCCACCTCTGAACCCTCTGAGGTGAAGATTCACGATTCCCTTCAGCTAAAGTGGAGGTGAACGTGTGAAGTTTACCATGTCAGCTCAGGCTACCATCTTGAACCAGAAGTCTGTCTAGTACATCCTGAAGCTGAATGATACTGTCACCTTGCCATTCCTCCCTTGTGTCCCCCAGGCTCCATCTTAGACAGGCATTACGTTCTTTATATTCTTTGGCTTTTTCCTCATATTCCTCTTCTTTCTCCATGCTTTGCTTGGTCCAATCCTCAGCCCTCCTCTCCTCTCATTCTACATACTCCTCTGTGCTCCAACTATCATCTCTATCTGTGATTCTCAACCCCCTCCCTGAATGCTGTTTATGTACAAACTTTCTCCCATCAGCAACATGTTATTAAGCACGCTAGCTCTCAACTACAGGGATATCCTGAAATCTCAGGAGGGGCATTTATAGCTTGAAGAAGCATTTCTCCTGCCCAAGACCTTTGGTCTGAGACACGTCTGTTCCATCTCTGGTGACGAGCACCATCATCCACTGAGCTGTCCACTCCAGAAGCCTGGATGCCATCGCCATTGGACATGAAGACAGAGATGGTGTCCCTTCTGGTTCACTACCATTCATCAGGATGTGCTGGATAGGCTTCTGGTTCAAGATGGTAACCTGAGCTTATATATTAAACTTCGCACACTCCCTACCACCTTAGCTGAAGGGAATCATGAATCCTCACATCAAAGGGCTCAGGGTTGGCCAGCAAAAAATACTGAAAAGTGCCTAATACATAGCACCACAACAAGTATTTGTTGAAGGTATGAATTCAACCAATCACTAAATTCTGTGGCTTCCAATTGATTTAATTCCCACTCATTGTCTTCTTTCCATCTGTAATCAGTATTTTAGTTAAAATTACTGTTACTGTCTGCCTGGCTTGCTGCTGACATCAGCCAGCCTCAACCCACTTTCCATGCTGAGTTCACTCATTACCATTATCATCCTGAGTTCACTTGTTACCATCTGTCACCTTAAGGCCGTTTAAAATCAAATCTGAATTTCTCAGCGTGACCTACAAGTCTATAATGCCCTTGACTTTGTACATAGTGTTCCTACTACTTGGGAGTATAACTCCAGTATCATTGTAAGGAGAATTAACTGATGTCCCGGAGCTGAATTATATGCTCATCTGATGTTCTCCCTCAAATATTCCACATTTCCCCTACAACTGCATCAGTTCTATGTTGTAATTGCATGTTTCTGGTCCGTCTCCTCAATTATAGTGGGTGGGCCACTGTCCTTTACATCGTATCTCAGTGCCCTGCATGGTTCCTGGCACAGAGTAGGCATTTAATGGGTATCCAGTGAATGAATATACCACAAGTGGCCATGCAAGAAGACAGCTTTGGAATTCTATCATGGCAAGGGGGTTCTGAATCCAGTGGAGATCCATAAACAGGCATTAGGTGCATGAATTCCACAGAATTGTACCCAACATTTTATGTGTATCTACATTTGTTGAGGGTAATTTTTAGACCATCTAAACAGTCAATAATCCTAAAAATTTAAGAGATGCTTAATTAGAAAGGACTAACGTGGATTACAGACTAGCAAAAGCAAAATGCAGATACATACACACCACACACATGGCACACAGGGGTTGCCCTAATGCTATCCAGCCTTAAGGTAAACCTTCCACGGAAAAGGGACAAGGTCGGAGAGTAAGGGCTTCAGGAGGGCTGAAGAAAACCAGATGCAACCAAAGAACCGAGACAGAACAGAGAGAAAAAAGGAACTTCGGTCTCCTCGACAATTTTGCACCGGGTCCTCATGCAGTCAGTGTGTGAAAGGATCGCTTCCACGCCCAGGCCTCAAAGCCTGAAGAGATCTGTGGAATTTTGAAAATGGAAAACTTCAACTTGCCCCAACGCTGCCCAGCTGCAGGGAAGTTTGTCTTTTCAGTTCTGGCCAGTGACTGCCCTATCTAGACTCTGACCTTCAACAAAAAGAAAGAGAAAAGGAAAAAGAAGGCAGTGGGTTGGGCTTATGATAAGGGAAGCACAGGAAGGGGAGGAGGTCAAACCCTCATTACATATCTCAGGTGAGCCTCCTTTCCAGGCTCTACTCCTCCATTCATAGCACAGTTCATGCATTTCCCGATTTGTAGGTGGAATCTTGACAATGTATCAGGCACTTTGGTAAAATTATAAAATGTATGTAAGTTCTGAAAAACACAGGTAGTTTTAAAAGTTCTAGGTATTTTTAAAAAAAAATAAATGTAAACCAGGTGCATCCTCCCCTGAATTAATTAAACATTTGATAAAGAAAGGGAATATGATCTTTCTTATTTTGGTAAATTTTCACATCACCATGTTGGCTAGTTTGCTTTAGAAAATGCTAACTTTTGTCTAAGATGTCACTAATCCACAAAGGTAGGACAGGTACTTCAGAGTGGGGAAGGCTTGATTATTTTGTGTTTCCACGCCAGCTAGCCTAATTTCCATCACTGCAGGGTCTGCAGGCAGCTACTAATCTCGTATCTAATAAGATGCCTCTAGGTATGAAACCAACCACTTACAACAGATGGAAACTGGACCCTGTCCTCATTAGCAGCACCCTTCATCCAAGAGAAATGAAAACCCATTTGGTGAATTGGGTCCAAAGGCCTGGCGAATTCTCTTGACTAGTTAATTAGCATCTAGGTAATCAGGAATGGTCCACACTACCTGTCTAGCAATTCAGCCCCGGATCACTTAACAACACACAGGAACAGGCTCTCGTGATGCACACGGATGCAGCCTCATGAATTTATCTTACATGCTAATAATCCACTATTGTGTAATTCTGCTGCCGAACTCCAACTGTATAAATGGACAAAATCGTGACTTAAATAGTCCTTTAAGATTCTATATTCATCTGTTCTATCTGGACTTTTTGTGAGGTTTTAATCTACTCACAGAAATGTATTACTTTAAATAGTGACAAGTGAGGATTGCTCTGGTTAAATTCCTGATACATTTATGGTGAAATTCAGTGATCAGTCATGCTGGTTGAAAGCCGGGTGAAAGGGCCAGAGGAGAAAGGGGAAAAATTACAGTTTAGTAAAGTCCCACCTGACAGTGTCATATCTGATGCTATATTCACTTAAAACAAAACTCCAGGATTCACTTAAGAGTTGTAATGGGTTTTGCTCTGATATCCTTCTTAGCAGGAAGTTGCTGTTAATGATTTATTGAAATCCGTTTTAGGCTCCATTATATTCACAGATACCCTGAACATGTCACTGGGAACTGGGCCGTATTTTTTCCATAGCAGTGTGTGGGGTCTGAAGCCTTTTCAAAAGCTACCAGGACTGTTTGGAGGAAAGAGAGAAAGATGAGAACGGAAGAAAAAAATTCTATAACCTCGTTCATTGCCTGCTCTACTTGCATCCTTATCCTTAATCTTGTCGACCTCATTGTGTCTTCCATCTTCTTTAGGTTTCGCTGCTGCAAGAGAGACCCAGGTTAGGAAGTGACTCGAGAATGATGCTAGGATCGATGTGGATGATGAGATGAGAGCCAGAGTGAAACCAGAAGAGGCTGAGAAGCCGGAACTGGAAATGAGTTGTCAGAGAGCCTCATAATGTGGCATCTATAATATAGACTCCACCCCCTCCATAGAGGTGTGAAATTTGCCAAACCAAACAAGTGATACCCAGAAGAAAGGGTCTACTCTCACTGAGATCATATAATTTGGTACCCTCTAACTGAAATGTGCACATCATGAAGATGTTCTTAATACACTACTTCTGGGAAGAATTATTCCTGTGACGTGTGGAATGGAAAGGAAACATGAAGCACAGTGACATGGATGGCCATCACCTGGGAAATCCAGCAGTCTGCTCCAAGAGATGCCCTCAAGGTAGTATTTACCTTGAAGAGCCTCACAGACTCTGACACCCGATCTCATTGACTGGACCCAGGAACGCAGACTCATGCTAACAAAACTCACAAGACACACAAGATGTATTAAAAAAAAAAAAAAAAAGACGACTTTATTATTTACAGGGAGCAACAGAAGAATCAGGCATACTGAATGTCCATCAGCCTGATAACGGAATTATCTCCTTGGGAGGGAAAATTTACCACGGGGAAGCGTGGTGGGCATGGAAATAGAGCAAGGAGTTAATTACAGAGGATTCCAGTGCAAATGGGGTGAGGCTCCGCGGCTCTGCAACAGGGTTACCCACCTGCCAGGCAGGTTGGATGCCCGCTTCAGCCTGGCAGGTGCTACCGCTCAGACAGTGCTTGGCGGGGTATCACAACAATGATTTGATTGCTTTTCTTTTTGTTTTAGAGACAGACAAAATGCCCGTCTGATGGAGATTTTATACGTTTGCATGGTTTTAAGATGTCAATACCATCAATTAGGGTATAATCGAATCTTACTGTCCAAGGAGTCATTATGTCTCTTAAGATCACAACGGCTCTCTTGGCTTTAATCTCTTAGATGTTCATTTCTTTAATTTTCAGAGAGAATTTTCATTTCCCTGCTTTCTGAGATCAAGCGGGGCACTGCACGGTGGTCTCCACATTTGCCTACAGCTTCCACAAAGCGTCAGTTAAATTCAAATCAACCTGTATTCGCTGTGCCGACTTTATGCCCACTGCTGTGCCAGATACAAAATAATATTCAAAAGAGCTTCTAAGGAAATGTTGCGTCTACTGGATGCCTAACAGCCTTTTGTTCTTGTTAAGGTACAAGAAATATAAAGACAAACAAAACACTGTCTTCTTCCCTTTAAGTCTTGCAAAGGAACAAGATATGTGTGTTTAAAACAAACACACAAACACGGTACTGTGCCAAGTGGCATAAAGCAGAGGGAGTCCTTTTATATTTATGGGCAGAGACAGAAGCCATATCTTTCTGTAAGTCTGACAAAAACAAACAAACAAACCCAAATAATAACGATGATTACTTTAAAAATTTTACAACAGCGAGGCATGAAAAAGTTCTTTCCTTTCTGCTTCCCCACCCGTTCTACCTGTCAAGGTTGCTCTCAGTAAGGGTGCCTGTGTGGCTCAGTCGGTTAAGCGTCCGACTTCAGCTCAGGTCATGATCTCGCGGTTTGTTGAGTTCGAGCCCTGCATCAGGTTCTGTGCTGAGAGCTCATAACTTGGAGCCTCCTTCAGATTCTGTGTCTCCCTACCTCTCTGTCCCTCCCATGCTCATGCTCTGTCTCTCAATAATAAATAACAATGTTAAAAAAAACATTAAAAAAAGGTTGCTCTCAGTAGTTTGGTGTATACTCTTTCAGATCTTTTTCTATGTATATGAAACACACACACACACTTCTGCAGCCCCAGACACACATATTTATATACATAAACGTATTTATATATTATATCAACATGCAATATTTATATATCACCCATCCTACTTATGTAATACACACACATGCGTGAGATCATTATATATATATATGTATATATATATATATATATATTTCTATAACTTCTTCTACATTTAATTCTTTGTTGTCAATTTTAACGTATTTTAAAAAGTACACAAAATAAATATGCTGTTTAGAAACTAAACTACTCTGGTTGCTCCCACCAAGTCAATAAATAGAAAATTCTCAGTACCCCAGAAACTCCCTGTGTCCACCCCCTACATATCATCATGCTGAATCTTATGTTAATCATTTCATAGCTTTCTGTATAGTTTTGCTACCTATGAGGAGGGAAAACTCAAATTCACTGCATCAAATGCCCTTGGGGCAACAGCAGCTTCTGTTCTCTAAACCTCCAAGGACTCCTTAGTTCCTTAGATTTCCTTTGATTTTCAGTCCTTTGCTGCTCTGAGGATGTTTTCTTACACATATTCAATAGTTTGGACTGTTTTCAGCAAGAGGATTGTTTAAATAACCTGATGGGCTGTATTTCCAGTAAGAGAAATCTGTGTTACTTCTCAATTTCTTCCTGTGTTACAGTGATATGTATAAATGTAGAGTCTTACCTACTAGATCCTAACTCCTCGGGGGGTAAGGGAAGCAAACATTCTCAATCTGCCACAGCACACACAGTGAAACATGCAATCGATGCACACGGAGTGAAGAGGAAAGGAACAGACAGGAGGCTGCATATGTAATTACCCCTGTCCCTGAGGGGTTGCCATTTCCTTTTTTCAAAGGAAGAGAAGATGTAGATGCATAAAATGATGTGACGCGACACAACTAGGGACAATAAGGCAATACAGTTCAACGAAATCACATCCACTCACCAACAGGGGAAGTTCTCCAAGATAAACTGTCAGGTAAAAAAAGAAAGTTGTAAGATGGTGTCTGTGTATAAAACAGATCTATCTCTATCTCCCACGTGTGTAAATAGGCATGTGTGTCTGTGTGCCCACATACATTCTTGTTTATGCCCAGAAATAAGACTGTAAAGACACACAGCAGTGGTTACTTCCATGGGCTAGGACTGGGAAGCCAGGAGTTAACTTTTCACTTTCAAGTATCCTATATATAATGCTTTAACATGAAGCAACACACTATTTTTAGAGTTAGGGGAGAAAATTTTAAATTACGCTCAAGGGGAAACATATCTGACTAAGGAAATCAAGAAGAAAAAACAGACAGGAAGACATACATTATTGGGGAAGGCTTCTTCAAAAAGGCACGCCTTGAAATGGGCCCCAGGCTCTGGTTGAGTTCACACTGGGAGTGGTGGGGAGGCAAGGTGACATGGACATGAGCTGTGTGCGAGCAGATGTTAGGAAGAGAGAAGAACGATACCTGAAAAGGACCCCAAGGAAGCTCACCTAGCTAAGGTTAACTCCAGTTGACACTGAGAGATGTGACTAAATGGCCATAACAGCGTCAAAGAGCTTCAAATGGTCAATGTCATCAATATCAAGAGTTTATCACTGGTTTCATGAAAATAGAAGTCATCACAGGTTACTTTAGAAGGTAGTAATATAATACTAACCTCATGGAATACTTTGTGTACAATGAAATCAAATGTGAAAAATCCCTAGTAATTTGTAAAGTGCTTCATCAGGAATTTTAGGTTTTATTAGGCAAGAATTACATTTTAGGGAGATTATCATGGTATTTTGGTACTGAATGTACCAAACCGGGGCAGAAAACCTCAGGGCCAGGAGATTCCTTAGCAACAGAATACACCTGTAAGAGCTCATCCAGTTTTCACAACCCAAAATGCATGGAAAACTGCTCTGTCTCTCAGGTTTGTTAAGGATTAAATGTACATAAAATGGCATGGTCACAATGTATTAGTTCATTTCTTCTCAACTGCCTTTATAGACCAGATGTATGCTGATAAAGATAAAAACGGATGCTCTGGCCAAGGGAGTAAAAAAGATAAAGCCAGAGACTTTTCTAAATAAATAATCAGTACGGATCTATTTCTGGATGGCAGAGGAAAAGATGATTTCTAGGTTTCCAGCAGGCGAGACTGGGAGAATGGTAATGTCCCTGAGCGAAATCTCCCCAGATCTGTGATCCACATCTTTGGAGTCAGGACACTCTTACCACACGACTCTCACCTCCACTATCTGTACTCCCCTACCCATAACCCTCCTCCCACTTGGGTCTGGGGCAACCTCCTTACATTAGTATAAATAGGTGTTGAAATAATTTAAAATAAAAATATACTTATAACTATTTTATTTTGGGAAAAAAAGGTCAAGGATGCCTTAAGACAATGGAGACATGCAAAAGTCACTGACTACTCATTTACCGCAATGGGCAAAACTCAGTAGTACCTTAGTACAGATCAAAATGAACTCCGTGTTTGACTTTAAGGAAGAAAAATTCTAGACACATAAAATATGTGACAGAATTAAACATCTTTATACTTTACAATTATTTGTATCATAAGAAGACCTGTACTGCAAAATCACAAAACCAAAAAAAGATCAATAAAAATTAATAAAGTAAGTGATTCTTATTTACTCTGTTTAAAAAATTTTTTGCCTCTAAGCGGACTCGGACTTCTGAGTTCCATGTTACAACCCTGAGCTGGAGTCTTAAGAGTAGAGTTTCTTACTTCTTTACAGTATTCCAGGGGCCTCAGGGGGCTATGCTGTGTTGCCTAGCTAAAGGTCAGAAGCTTGAAGAATATTATACGACAGAAAACAAAAATTCCAAAAGCTTGTAAGTGCTCCTCTATCCTGCTTCAGACTCTACTTTTCCGTAAGAGCACATGGCTGCGGAAGATGACAGAGATGGCAATTGTGTAACTAAGCCTCCAGAACTAGTTACGACTCTGGAATGTGATCTGTTTTGCAATGCACTTGTTCACCATCATATGAAAATCTTGGGAAATAATGTATCTTGTTTACCTGCTAGTTCCTGTCAGAGAATAACTCATTTAAAAGAATGTTAAGAAAATGTCTACATACTTGACAAAAGATGGGGGAAGAGGAGGAGGAGGTGGGGGAGGAGGGGGAAAGAAATCCATTCTGCTCTCACAGTGAGGTGGGAAGGGGAGGTAGGAGGGGATGCAGACAAAGCCAAATGGGCTCTGGGCTGCTAACCGCTGAAGGTGGGAGGGGGAGTACACAGAAGTCCACCCTCTACTCTGCCTTCGGGGCGCCTCCCCGCAATGCACCACTGTGGCATGTGTATTATTTTGGGCTGGCGACAATCAAGGCCCAGAAGAGTCAGGAAGAGCTTTTTACCTCCCGCTTAACTACCTCTAACAATTTAAATAGAGGGCTTGGTCCTGGAAGAGAATTACCAGCAGAGATAAGCACAGAGACCGTGAGGGGGGTGTGGGGAGCCGAGGGGAGCTGGCAAAGCCTACTGTTCACAGTCCTTCCTGCGGCCCACTGTCTTCCGCGTGGTATGACGAACATTTGTTTACCAAATATCTGCTCTTCCCAGCTCCCTGCGAATTGTCCCTCTTTCTCTCTGAGGCCTCCTGCCACCTTCTGTTTAGCCCGGGGTGGCATACAGGCCTCAGCTGCCTGTGTTTGAGCCTCTCATGTCTTTGTGGGGCTCTTATACCCATGCGATTCAATTTGTCTTTTTCCTGTTTAATCTTTTTAATCTCCTGGTAATCTTGACTCGATTTCATTAAGAGACCAGTGTAAAGAACCCAGAAGGGTAAAGGAAAAAACTTTTCCTCCCTGAACCTACTCTGTATGTTGACAGGCTTCAAACTAAAAAGTTTGAAAAAAGGCACACACCCAGTTTTTCAAGACTGTCTCCTAACTCTGTGTGTACAAAAGGCTATCGCAGTTCTATTAACAGAACGATAAAAAATACACCATCCTGAGAACACCCAGTTAAGATTTCTACAATTCCCAAGGCTTATTTGCCCAACAACAAAATTATGCCAGACAACAATCCTGACTATGCTCCTAACTCTTATAGAAAGCGTTTACACATTCATTATCTCAACAGATCTTCACAATAACACTGTGAGATATGGTGGGTAATGCTGTAATTTATGAAAAAGAAATACAAGGCTCAGAGAAATTAAGTGACATCCATTCATTCATTCACTCATTCATGCAAGCCACAAACATTTATTAAACACCTCGTATCTGTCAGGCAGATCTGACCTGGTATTAGGAATTAGGAGACAGAGAAAATGTGAAAATGTGATTCTTTCTTTCTAGAGGTGCCTGGTATAGTAGAGGGACAGATTTATATACAGAATTACATGATGACGTGATGCATGGTACAATGCAGTGATTTCCAAAAACTTTTTTAAAACGCGATCTGCAGTAAGAGATAACATTTTATGTTACAAACCATTGTATATGAACATATGTTTAAATGAACAAAGGTTTTATGAAATGACAGTCTTCTTATGCATGATGCATACGGCATTTTCTTATCTACCCAGTTGAGCGTCTTTTATAATAGGATGCTGGTCACGACCTTTGACAATGATGTCATTCATTATTCACTAGGGGGTTGTGACCTACAGTGCACAGAAGAGCTACGATTGGAGTTCTGAGGTAATGCACAAGGAAACGGAAACTCTGTTCCAGGGAATGAGAAAGAGCTTTCTAGAGGTTGGTCTCTGAGCACTTATCCATAATAAAGTGGCAGAACTAGAACAAAGGTCTTGAGATGCTTTAATCACTTTGCTTTTGCAATAAGTGCTGTTTTATGCTAGACACATACACAGCAGCAACGCTGTGAATCCAGACAAGCTACGGAAACAAGCTATTTTCTTGAAGACATGTCAGCAACCGTCACATTTACTAAATCCTCGCCGGGACACAGTACTTCCTGTAGCTTGGCTCCTCCTGCTTCTATCTGTAAAACCACCATGAACATTCTAAGACTATATAGTTTATTTTATGACTAACAGTCCTAAATATCTGTTCTCTCAAAAATTTTCTAGAATCGGGGCACCTGGGCGGCTCAGTCAGTTAAGCATTTGACTTCAACTCAGGTCATGAGCTTGAGGTTCGGGAGTTCAAACCTAGCATCTGGCTCTGTGCTGACAGCTCGGAGCCTCGAGCCTGCTTCAGATTCTGTGGCTCCCCCTCTCTCTGCCCCTCCCCTGCTCATGTTCCCTGTTTCTCTCTCTCTCTCCCTCAAAAATAAACAAACACTAAAAACTTAAAAAAAAATTCTCTAGAATAAAGACTTAAAAAGCAAGAGACAGGATTACATGTTAGAATGTAAAATCAGATACTGTCATTTTTATTAACTACCAGTCTACACTGCGATTTTTGTTCAGTGCTTAAATCCTCTATCTCAAGAGTCTCAAATTATTTGCTGTCAGTGCAGGGCAGCTGTACCTGGTGTCCGGACAGCTCAGTGAAGGAAAGAGCTAGCAAAGGCTGATGGCTCCCAGAGAACTAGTTTCTCATGCTGCTGCCCTCTGCTGTCTAAGAAAGACAGGGGTAAGATCAGGGAGACCCATCAACTTGACTTTGCCTTGCCATTTCTTCCAGCAGGAATGTTTCCTTTTTATGTAGGTGTTTTGAGAATCTATTTGCCCAAGTGCTCCAAAGATTCTTTTTGTAAACTTGACCTGGTCTCCTAAACTCTTTGTGCCTTTTATCCGTTAAGCAATAAAGAAAGAAAAGGTGCTTTCCCACATCAGCACGTGATCAACTTACAATGGTACCACTATTCATTGGGTATTCAATAAATATTCATCAGGGATACTGATATTGATGCTGAATAGAAAATAAACAAAAGGAAGTAAGTGAACTGAACTTCATGAGATGGAGAAACTACAGCTGTTTTTCATTCCTACTTCCCCAAAGGGAAATATGCTTTGAATATTAAGGATAAAAGATTTTGCTGGCTGAAGGTTGAAAAAACAGTATTCTTAATTAAAATCAACCAAACTGAACCACCCCCAAAACACCAAACAGCATTTGTGCCTTTAATCACAGAACTGTAGGGTCTTAACAAATGGAAAGTGTTCTGGGCTGTGCTTTATAGATATTAACTCAGTAACAGAGGACTAGCCAGAAGGAAATGAAAATTTTACTTTTGAGAAAGTTACTGAAAAGCATAAGCCATCAATAAAGACATTCTGATCTTTGGATGAATTCTCTTTGTTTGGAAAACATATTTAGGCTTGGTATCTTTGAGTATTTTAAGGAAGTCTGAACAGGTCAATGAATTACAATCCACCAGGTCTTAAACAAAGATTTTCATGCTTTAGCTTACACAAAAGAGTTATTTTAAGAATACTCACTCTTTAATTTAGACCACCAAGGACGGCATTTTCAAAAATCTGTAAATATTTAGTTGTGAATCAAATGATAAAACACTAAAACAATCAACTAAAGATACGTAGCTAAAAGTAATACAAAACAGATTCCTGGCTTTTTAATCTGTAATTATTCTTTTACAGAAAGTAGAACTAGGGAATAAAAATAACTGAGCTCTATTTTGAGGATAAAGCTGAATTTCACCTGGAACGTAAGCTTGGTGTGATTTTACTTCCAAAAATCTTTAATACTTGCTTCCAACTCTCAAGGAAGCATGTCCAAATGACTATGCTCCTTTAGGTGCCTCAAACTCAGTATGTTCAAAACGAAACTCTAATTTGCTACCTTTTCCTCCTGACAACTTTCCTGAACACCCATTCTTCTTAATTCCAGTGACCTCTAAAATGGACAGACAAAAGAAAATCCACTGGAAAGGAGAGTAAAATAAAATAGTAGTATTTCTGTACTGGATACATACTCAAAAGTATTTACATACAGGGGTAACTGGGTGGCTCAGTCAGTTAAGCTTCCGACTCTTTTTTTTTTTTTTAAATGTTTTCTTTATTTCTGAGAGAGAGAGAGAGAGATAGACAGCGTGAGCAGGGGAGGGTCAGAGAGAGAGGGAGATACAAACTCTGAAATAGGCTCCAGGCTCTGAGCTGGCAGTCAGCACAGAGCCCGACGCGGGGCTCGAACCCACGAACCGCGAGATCATGACCTAAGCGAAAGTCAGATGCTTAACCGACTAAGCCACCCAGGCGCCCCTAAGCTTCCGACTCTTGATTTCAGCCCAGGTCACAATCTCATGGTTCATGAGTTTGAGCCCCGTGTCGGGCTCTGTGCTGACAGTGTAGAGCCTGCTTGGGATTCTCTCCCTCCTCCTCTCTCCCTGCCCCTCCCCAGCTCACGTGCAAGAAAAATAGAGTAACTACTAAAGAGTACATGATAAAAAAAAAAAAAAAAAAAAAAGGAGTTGAGACCACAGACCTAATCCAAGTCTCCTCAGTGCCTTGAAACCATCTGTGATCTGAATTCCTAGTGCTGGAATACTCCACCCAAATCTCACCTCCTCATGTCTGTATTTCCATATTTCCACAGCCACTGTCACTGCCACTGCGGTACATAGACCACCGGCGCACTTTGCTTGGATGTCTGTGGTAGCTGTCAATCTTGTCTCACTCTTTGCAATATTTTTTCCAACTTGCCCTTCACTCTCTGTCACTACAAGCACCTTCCACAGTCAGATAGTATCACTCATCAAAAAACACAGCAATGCCTACAAACACCTAACAGTTTTCAGGGCTTTCTATTCTCTTATCTCCACCTAGGAAAGAAGTGTGAAAAAAAAAAAAAGCATGAATTTCAGGCCTACATTTGAGTTCTGGTCCTGCCTCTTAAAAGCTCTGTGAATTTGGGGGAAATCACTTAGGTCTGCTGAGCTTTTATTTCCATCTTTGAGGAGTGCTAAAAATAGCTCACAAAACTGTCATGTAAATCAGATGAGATTACATATGAGAGGGAACATATTAGCACAGAGTCAGGCACACACTACGTGTGAGCACCGACTGCTGGACCCACTACTGGCTCTGGGTTCCTACTGGCTGCGACTGCCCTCTGCCTCACCCCCAGTACACCGGCCCTCACGGGCCCGTTACACACCAAACCCTCTGGAACACTTGCTTTCTCGAACATGACACGCACTCCCAGCCGCTTGTGGGTCACATTATACTATACTCACAGCCTCACATGCCCTCTGCTGCTTTCTCCAAGCGCAATTCTACCCAAGCCTCAAGGCCCAGATCAGATGTCAACTCTTCCAGGAAGTCTTCCTTTCATTCCACTGACCAGAATTAACCGCTTTTCCTTTGTGTTCTCCCTGCATGCTGCTTGCAGCTTTACTTTAGCATTTGTTTCTGAGTCATTCTAAACCATTATATTTATATTAAATACAAAATTTTGTTCACATATGTGTTACCTGCATAAATTGTAAGCTTCTTGAAGGCAGAAAGAAGGCTTTTCTTCTTTTTATTCTCAGCAATGAACACCTTGTACAGGAAAGGATTTAATAAATGTCTGCTGATTGAATGAATAGATGTAGTAAAGCATTTTCAAAAGGAGTACATTTTTACCAGAACAAAGCACCAACCGCTTGTTCCAACTTTTGAAGTAATTTTTAAAAAACAACTTCCCCTTGAAAAATACACCACTCTTTAATCTTTAAAATATATGCAATTTTAAATAACAAAGAAATGACCTAAAAATGGTGTATTTTGATACTTTGGACTCAATGCATAAAACATTATTTTTACACTACCAATCTGGCTTTAAAAAATGATAATGTTCCTTACTATCCACTGACAGACTACTAGTGAGTATTAACAGAGGATAATGCTTCAACAAGGAAAATCCTGGCACATTAATAAAATGGAATATTAGGCATCATTTTAAAATCACGTTGTCAAGTATTTAATCAGCTTACATTATACTGAGTGAAATAATCAGGACACAAGGCTGATCTCAATTTTGCAAGTGTATATTTTATAGGAAAAAAGACTAGGGAAATACACAAGATGTTTGTATGTGGCTATCTCTGAGTGGTGGGGGTATAGGTGATTTTTATTTTTTGACCCTTACACTACCCAAATTATCTAAAACATACACAATTATATAGTTAGCAAAGTAATTTTAAAAAGAATAAACATAAAGAAAGAAATTCCAATTAATGTTAAATCAGATTTTCAAATACTTAGGAGTCTTACTGGCCCAAAAGAAGACCTCCTGCTTTTTAGTATTAGTCTCAATGTATTCATGTAGACATAATTAAAAACCAAAAGTTAACACCATAGTTTTCAAAAAGATACTAATAACAGTTTTCCTGAATCGTAAACAGAAAGTGGTAAGTGAACACCTGACTAACAGCAAAGTACCAGCTCTGGACAGGAAAGACTCTTGGCCACTTGGCGGCTCTGTGACTTGCTGTCACTGAACCACGGTCACCCCATCCACAAATTAGGGACAAGCCACCCTCCCCCCCCCCCACTTTCTCTCTGTTCCCTTCAGGAAAGATGGAGACACCATTTACGAAATCTCTTTCACAGTCTAGGACACGGCAGGTGCTCTCCTGTCTCGTGTCCCATGGATCTGGGGACTGTCCACCTGACTGAAGATGGATGTACAGGGGGGCTCACTGTCACTTAAAGAGAACACAGGGACGCCTGGGGGGCTCAGTCGGTTGGGCGTCCGGCTCAGGTCATGATCTCACAGCTCGTTCGTTCCAGCCTCTCGTCGGGTTCTGTGTGGACAGCTTGTTCAGAGCCTAGAGTTTGCTTTAGATTCTGTGTCTCCCTCTCTCTCTGCCCCTCCCCTGCTTGCGTTTTGTTTCTCCTTTTCTCAAAAATAAATAAAAATTAAAAAAAAATTGAAAGAGAACTAGAGGGTCTGGCTAAGCTTGCTGGGCAGCCAAGGCTGATTGTGGAGTAGGTGTGGAGTGACCACCGGCGCCTCGGACTGCACCTGCCGTGCCCGGGGGCAGAGATACCTCTGCAAGGGGGACAGGTCCACAACGCAGCCGATGACGGTGGGGGCTGGGAAGGACACAGAAAGACGGTGGAGGGAGAGGAGAGAACACGTTCAAAAAGGGCAGTGCCTTCGAAAGGGCAGAGAGAAGAGGAAGCCAAGGGAGAAAGCAGAAATAACCAGACTGTCAAATAGGCAGGAGTAAGGGAGAGGGAAAGTGGTCTCTTCCTCTCCTCTATGTTCCCCACAAATATTCTCTCCCAACCCCAACCGCTGCATCTCCAAAACGACATCTGTATTCTCAGGAATGACCCCCCCACTCCCTCTCTGACAAGTGGCATGCCTTCCTCCAGAGTCAGGAAGAGAAAAATCTGGGCAGACACTAATCTAAAGTGGCTGGCAAAGCCCAAGCTGGCATCCCAGCCCCCCAGGCTCCCAGGCGTCAAGGATAAGATCTAGAACAGATCCCAGCTACAGACAGGAGGGGGCACAGTGCCAGGAAGGCAGCCGTCCACCCCTCTCCTTTCTGTTCCTGGCCATCCCATGTCCTCACTTGCACTGTCTTCAATTACAAAGGATGCACTGTCTTCAATTACAGGAGACCCACGCGAATGTCCCATGATTAGAGTTCACCATCTGATAACTGTATGGTCACCTTCCCTTTCCGGTGAATTTATAAAACGTTATTTTAGAAGTCAGGATGAGACAAGTTTAAAGGAAAGCTCACACAAAAATTGCGGCACAAGAAATATTTAGTCAGGGGGCGCCTGGGTGGCTTAGTCGGTTAAGCATCTGACTTTTGCTTACGTCATGATCTCGCAGTTCGGGGGTTTGAGCCCCGCGTCGGGCTCTGTGCTGACTGCCAGCTCAGAGCCTGGAGCCTGTTTCAGTCTGTATCTCCCTCTCTCTCTGACCCTCCCCTGCTCACGCTGTCTCTCTCTCTCCTAGAAATAAATAAAAATATAAAAAAAAAAAAATTTAGTCAGGAGTCACCATGCCCTCAGGGTACAAATGCCATTTCTTTCCACAGCGTGCATCATCTTGATCACCAACATGTTAATTTAATGTGGGAAGGAAAAAGCTCAAGAGGAAATGTTTGATTCTGGTTCTCTTGAAGCAAACTGTATGTACTTTATTTTTTTTCAATATAAAGTTTGTATTGAATCAAAAGTGTAAATAAATGCCAAGTGTTACATATGTGGGTGCTAAGTGAGGGCAGCTTCAGAGACTCGATGATACATTTCCATTAAGCTGTAACAAGTCTACTAAAAACTCAGCTTTTGGAAATCATCGCTTGAAAAATTAAAAAAAAAAAAAAAAAAGAGGTATGAATATTGTCCCTGGAAATGCATGTATACCTACCAGGCAGAATGACAACTAGCCCACAGTGGCCCAAAGCTGGGCTGCACGAGGTGAAAACTACAAGGTCCTTGCAGACAACTCTGTTCAGCAGGTAAGGACAGTGTGCCGTGTTAAGAGAAAGCCCTTTCCTATAAAATAGGCCAAGACACTAAAAAATACCCCAATACCAAAGAAAAGAAATGCCCCTCAATGCACTGAAACCAACAAACACAAAATGCCAGGGGGCCTCCCTGGAGAAGGGTCTTTGCTCCTGGGCCCTGGAGGCCCTGTTCTCAGGGGGTGCTCCGCCTATTGGGCAGGGGCGCAGGGCGAGCCACCGGGTGTCATGTCTTGCACTTCCTCTGCGGCCATCGGGGTCTTGGACAGGGCCAGGAAAGGAACGAGTGCTGCAGGGTCTGAGTAACTGCTGAGCAGTGGTGACAAGAAAAAAAAAATCGTTGGGTCGGAGGTGAATGGACCTGACCGGACAGAAAGAGGCTGTCAGAGAACGTAGAAGAGCCGCAAGGCGAGAGAAGGGGCAATTTACTTTGAAGGAAAAGCTTTACTTTGATCCGAGTTGTTTCCAGGCGATGCTCTCTAAATGGCAGGACTCAGCATGGGCTTCAGCATTTTCGTCTCTGAGGTCATGTGACACAACATGGAGTCCTCGACTCGGCTCATTTTAGGGATCAGCACATATAGCCTAAGAAAGATATGCTGGGTTCGTGGCAAATTGCTCTCAGATTCACCTATATATGAAGGCACTTTGTTTTAGCAACACGGATTTTAGCAAAAGTACTCCAAAACAATCATTTTGTTTTTTAATCTAATGCTCCACAAAAGAGACGTGTACTGACCTCCCACTTTCTCTTACTTATTCTAAGAGTTCTTTCTTTTCCCTCAGTAAAGCCCATCAATAAGGGACAGTTTATGTGATGGTTAAAGGCACGGACTCTGCAGCCAGATTTCCTGGGTGTGAATCGTGAATATGAAGTTGGGCCAACTGCTCAGCTCTCTGAGCCTCAACACCTTCCTTTGTAAAATGGGAAGGATACCCTTACCTCCACCTCACAGCACCCTGAACAGAGCTGGTACACAGTAAAGGCTCAAGCAATGTCAATAGTTGTTACTGGCTTAAAAATTTTTTAAAAAGTTACTACTGCAAGGTCATGACATCCTTGTACCTAGACTTAAACAAAAAAAGAGCACACAATGAATGTATTTAATAATTTGCCTAACTGCCTCCCCAAGTGAAGACTGTACTTCTTAAAGGCTTATTGATTTTTTTTTATCTCAAATATCTCACACGTTTCTGGTGTAAATTAAGAGCTCAATAAACATTTGGATGCAGAAATGAAGGAAGGGAACAGAACAAAACTTGGCTGACTAAATATGGTGAGCAGTTGTAATATTGGTCATATAAGTAAATCCAGATTTCATGAGCTTTTATGGAACACCTACTTTGTGCTGGGCCCTGCATGAAGGCTTTAGGTTATCTTCTTACACTCCTATGGACAAGACCCATCTACATAATTAACAATCACAGAGTGGCTACTGGGCTATGCTAAGATTTATCTGGATTAGCCCTCTCAGCTTACAACCCGAGAAGCGTTGGTTAACTAGATTTTGAGTTAATTTTCCAGCCATACAAATAACTTGTTTATATGCCTCCAAAACGTAGCATTAGCAAGTCAGTGTGACCATGACACAGGAGAATGCTATAGCAGGACCTATGTCCTGCACCTTAATCTAGGTCCTCTAGCTCTAAGGCAGGGTGATAGAACCCCTTTGGGATACAAAAAGCACCTTGGGGAGATTTTTAGCACCCACAGGGCCCAAGCCAGAAAGTCCGGCTTTAAAGGTCCTCTTTAACCATAGAATAAGGAACTACATTTTACATTCAAGGTTTGGCAGCCACCCAGTTTTCAAATGTTAGGTTTTCATGAAATCACTGTATGTCTTGGGGAAAATTCATATTGATTTCAGCTCTTTTGCTTTTTCCTTTATTGGGAAGTAAATTTTAAGCCGGCATAAATGGATGGATAAGTGGATTTCAGTCTTCTGAAAGGGCTTTTTGGGTGTGGCTGAGATAGCTAACTTTGAAAACTTAGCAACACAGGATACATTATGAGTAAGTTCACTTTTTTTTTTTAATAATGATGCTAACTCACCAGATCCTTCTGAAAGAGTCCTTTTATTAATTTCAATGAAGTAGAGAACAAGTTGTAATATGAAACACAATTTATGCAACTATGTTGAAATTCTCTGCCAGAGTTGCATCTCCCAATGTAAGAATTTTATGGTAAAACAGTTTCAAAATATGATCAAGCATTAGGTTAGGCTCATTTTGGTTTCAGGCTATCACAGGAAAACTCTCTTTCTAAATCATTGAAATCCTAAGGCAAAATGATAGTGACTTAAATAGAAAAAAAACACAACACCATGTTCCCACAGATTATAATAAAAGAGTTGAAACTAAGCCTCAATTGAAATTATACTGTTAGGCAACTCCAAAAACTAAACACAAAAACATGTTAAAATAAAAGATTGCAACACCATGGGAAAACCAACCTCATAGATATAGTTTTAGATTCTCAGCCATCCTGACCCCAGCTCAGATGAGACCAAATGATTCTTAATAGGTTTCCTACAATTGGCCAATAAGCTGCTAACTCCCTCCTCAGCCACACAGTTACTCGGGGAAAGGCATGCAATACATTTATTTAAAGGGCCAATAGAAATCCCGTGGGTGGGTTTGGTCTGCCTTTCAAAACCAATGAACTTCCCATTGTATAATCTCTAATAACAAGAGAGAACTTTATAAGTTATACGCCCAGCTTAACTACAAGGCAGGCTATGTTACATACCTCACCGCATTAAAAAAACGAAGGAAGGAAGGAAGGAAGGAAGGAAGGAAGGAAGGAAGGAAGGAAGAAGAAAATGAAGAAGAGAACAAGCTTTCAAGATGACACGTTTCCACCTTGTCAGATAATATCAGAAAACTAATGTCTCCTACTTGGTAGTACTACTAAGCTCATTTTTATAATGATTTTCAGGAAGTATGATGTTTTTGATCAGAAAAGCCCAAGCATCTAAAACAAAACCTCCATGACATTTTATTAATTCTTTAAAAATAAAGTAAGTCTTTTAACCACAGGAGAATTCTGAGAATCTAGCTTTTCCAGAAAGCCCAAGAAAAATACTTCAGTTTCACCATTCTCAAATTCATTTGACTTTGAAACAAAATAAACATATTACTCTATTTAATATCGTTGCACAAGCGAATTCACAAGAATGAAATCTGTTCAGAGTTCCTAGAAAAAATGTAGCAATACAGGCTGCCAACTTGTTCAATGTCAAGCTCTAGGCAGTATAGCAGCACCAGCAGTAAATGACTCAGAGTGAGTCACGCTTAAGCTATTTTTGCTTTTAAAGTACTGCCAGGCACTGTGTTAATATTCAACCCAGAGTAAATTTAGCCCAACAAGAAAACAAGTGTTTCCATGGCTGCTTCTTCACTGTGTTTATGGTATATATGCAGCCATTAGGCACAGGAATCCAGCCAGATAAATTAAGGAGAAATGCTCATCTTTCATTTACATCAGGCTTTGGAACATTGGAAATACTAAATGGAACTCAGGCTATTCTTCCATTTCCTTCTATTTGTTCCTCCAGAGGCCAAATAGCAAATACATAGTGAGTACAGCATTAATCATTCATATAAAAGTCTGTGTCATTAAAGTACCTTCAGTGGACTGCTGTTCTTGGATTTCTTTTGGCTCTATATTAGGAGTCATAAACACTCACACATCTCTCTGATAGTACAGCCACAGGAGACTACAATCCTTAAAAAGGATATAGCAAAAACCAGTAGAAAATGTGGACTATGGATGTCAAGTGGAATTATTACATGGTATCGTGTACAGTGAATGGTCAGATTCTGGTAACGTAATGTGAACACTCAGAAGGTGTGCAAAAGACTTTGATTATGGGAGATGAATGGCTAGCATCTGATCTAAAACTATCTCAATTTTTCAGAACATGCTAATTTCTACTACAAATGTACATGGAGTTAAACTTGAGTAGCACAATGAAGTAGAAACAGATGCTAGGATGGGCCGCCTGGGTGGCTCAGTGGGTTAAGTGTCCGACTTCGGTTCAGGTCATGATCTCACAGTTCGTGAGTTCAAGCCCCACGTTGGGCTCTGTGCTGCCAGCTCAGAGTTGCTTCGGATTCTGTCTCCCTCTTTCTCCATTCCTCCCCCGCTTGCACTCTATCTCTCTCTCTTTCAAAAATAAAGACTTAAAAAATAAAAAAAGAAATAGATGCTAAGACTTTTCCCTAATAAAACGCACCTGTCTGTTTACAGCTGTTAGACTCCTTGGCACTATCTATAGACTCTACGCTCCAGTTCAACAGGGTGGTGAGGTATTTGGCTCAGTAAAAAATATGAAAGCTAACTATCTCAGCACAGATTTCAAAGTAAGATGCATGCCCTGTGGTATGCAAAACCTTACTATTTAAAACTATCTTTTATTTTAAAAAATGAGAAAAATATTAGGTTGCACTAATAACGTACAGACTGTATGCAGAACATGTATAAATACACAAAATATTGGGAGGTAGACGCTCCCTCTGATAGGGGAGGTCAATGAAAATTGCATAGAAACCCCTGCTTTAAGGAACACAGCTTTCTGAAGGAAGGAGCCTTCTCTTCTCTTCATGGTCTATTCCAGTACAGTTTTTTACATGTACATGGTCACTGGCATAAAGGAAGTACAGGGGAAAAGGCTAGTCAGTAAGCAACTGGAGAAGACAGAGAAATGGGAATCTGAGTGAGCCGAGTCTGGAAGACAGCCACACAAAGAACAGGGCACACCGACAATCACACAGCCTGATCACGCTCTGCACAAAAGCCGACCAGTCCAGTGCTCTTATCAAGATACCTAGAACCGCAAAGACTCCCTGGAAATGATCATGGAGGTTCAAACGCACTGTTTAGTGAAGAACTGGGAAAGTCTAGCACAAGCGTAGTTACGTAACAGGCGTCTTTCAAAACAAAACATGTGTTTCTTGGAGAACAAGTGCAAAAAGTGTTCCCTGGTGCAAAAGGTGGAAGCTCTTAAAACAGCCTCTAACATGCTTGAGTGGTGGCTCGCATCCCCATGAAAGCATCTAGTGCAGGGGTTGGCATGCAATAGGCGTTTAATAAAGTTTCATGGAACAAACAGATGGAATACAAAACTGCACATCCACAAACATTGAACTTAAAACCCACACACTGAAAAGCTCTGTATTCATTACCTCTGTGTTTACTGCATGGGGTAACTTTTAGAATCTAAAAGCCCAAGGGACCATAATTTATCAGAATTTTCTGCTTTCTGAGTCCCTTGATCATGGCTTTCATTAACTCTCCTAATAGCTCTGGGATCCTACTTACCTTTACCTGAAAGCTTACCTTAGTGGAATATAAACAGTAGTTAAATCTCCACCGAAGGAACATATTAAAATCTAAGCAGAAGCAAAGACAGTGGGGGATGAACAGTTGAAGCATGACACTTTCAGGGCAGCAAAACTACTCTATGTATTGTAATAGTGCACGCATGACATGAGGCGTTTGTCAAAAACACACAGGCCATCTGATCCAGTAATTCCAATTCTGGGTATAAAAGAACTGAAAGTAGGGACTCAAACAGGTATGTTTATACCCATCTTCATTAGCAGCATCATAGCCATGAAGCAGAAACAGCCCAAGTGTCTACTGACAGATGAATGGATAAACAGAACGTGGTTTATACACACAACGGAATGCTATTCAGCCTTAAAAAGGAATGAAATTCTGATACACCCTACAACACGATGAACCTTGAAGACACTGCGCTAAGTGAAATAAGCCAGACATACATAAATGAATGAGGTACCTAACAGAGTCAAATACACAGAGACAGAGAGTTGAACAGTGGTTACCGGGGTGAGGACGTAGAGTTACCGTTTCATGGGTACAGAGCTTCAGTGTGGGATCGTGAAAAAGTGTTAGGGCTACAGGTGGATGGTGATGATGGCTGCCTAACAATGTGAGTGTACTAAACGCCACTGAACAGAACACGGGAGAACAGCTGAAATGTTAAGTGTTAGAGATATTTTACCATGAAAATCCCATCACAGAACAGTATAATATCGTGAACTCGAATGTAAATGTAAATGATGGACTTTAGTTAATAATACTGGATTAATATTGGCTCATCAATTAGAACAAATAAACCACATTGATCTGTAAGATGCTAAAATTAGGGAAATGGGGAGGAGGGGGAAGCATATAAAAAATCTCTCTACTGTCTGCTTCATTTTCCTGTAAACCTAAAATTGCTCTAAAAAAAAAAAAAAAGAAAATCTATTAATTAAATAAGAAAGAGCTAACCAAAGGAGGCTGTTCTGTAGCAAATTCCTTTCTTTCATGTAGTGCCCTCTATTGTCTCCCCAGAGACCTTTATCCTCATCTGGGACCCAGGCCCCCACCATGTAGCCTCCGAGCCTATTCTGACCTCCTCTCATACTAGTTCATGTGTGCACCAGGGCCCAGGATGCTATTACTACTCCAGTCTGTCTACCTGCTATGACCTATGACCTATGACCTGTCATGACTTTACTGTGTATATTCTGGCTGCAAGTGACTGGCCTACTACTGACCCTTGGTACTCTAAACCTTGATACAGTTCCCTAATTCTACCAACCCAGTATTTAGTTTACTGTAAGGCCCAACCCAGCCTTATACTAATTGAATCTGAGGAGTGCTGGTGGGAATGATACTGGTTTGAAATGGTAATAACATTCAAAAACATTTCTTAAAACAGAAATAAGAGTTCTTTTATTTATTTTTTTTTTTAAAGAGTTCTTTATTCGGTGTGAAATGCTTCTCTCTAAAGCTCTGAGGGGCAGAATTTTAGTTTACCTTCCAATCTCCTGCATTAATTCTATGTTCACAGAGCAGCCTAAACATAAGGTGAGAACTGCACACTTGACTGCCCACCGGGGAAAGACGGTGAAAGTGAACCAGTGGAGGACAGACATGAATGGTCAGAGCAGGGACTAACAAGACGCACAATTCTTACCTAAAAGCTCTCAACACGGTGTGAGCCAAAGAAAACTTACATTTCAGGCTAATGTGGCCTGCAGACTTCCAGACCTCTGTGTGGTCTACCAAATGGTGGGAAGGGGAGAGGGGGAGAGGGGGGGAGGGGGAGAGGAAGGGGGAGAAAGAAACAAGGAAAGAAAGGGGAAGTATGAGTGCCTTATGTAGGCTCAACTATTTATAACAATAAATTTGAGCTGAATCACTCCATAAAAATGTTTGTTGATTAAAAGCCGGGAGACAAGCTTAGGCCTATGAAAGATAAGGGCATTCAAGTCACATTTCAAAACAGCTGACCCTTTGGCCAGGTGAGAACACGCTTATAACATGGTCTCATGTACACTGTTGAGATGCAGACAGCCCTGTGAAAGGGCTGATTCATTTTACTCCCAGTCTCCTCGAAGGGAAAATCGCGTGGCAGAGAATAAAAGCTTAAAAAGAAAAAAAAGAAAAAAAAAGCACAAATCTCCAAGATTCTTTTCTCATGAAGGGGACTACTCTTACAAAGCCAAACAAGTTCTTCTCTTTCCTCTTCTCGTTTTCTACAAGAGAACTGAAGTATGGCCGGTTGTTATTATTTACTGCTAAATGCAATTTTTGGGTTAGAAATATTGTAATACGTTGATTTTTTTTTTTAAACAGATTACATGAGGTAAAAGGAAGAAAGCATTGGCTTGACTTAGCAGATGAATCAGGAAAAGGCACCTCGGGTACAGGCCTTGGAGATCAGAAACAGGCCAGCATTTAATCAAGCCTTGCCTCCTCAGTCATGTGTTTTGTGTGGTGCATAATGAAGTACACAACTGTAAGCCAGCAGCTGAACTGTTACTTTAATAAATGAATTATTCGGATTCTGTGAATCAGCATCTCTTTCTCTTCACCTGATCAACCACCCCAAATTTACAAACTATCTAACACGTCAAAATATTTCACACTCTTTCAATGACCTTGAATGGTTTGATAGGGAACCTCTGACCCGAATCCTCTCTCCTTTCAAGTACTCTGGCCTGGCTAACAACTCCCCTGCCCACTCTGTTCTCACTTTGCCGTCTGCAGAGGTGACCTTGTAGCCTGGTTATGGGCCAGACCTCTCGGCCCAGCTCCCACCTGTGTCTCTGCCTCGGCTCTACGGGGGCACTCTGCTACCTCAGCCAAGTCTCTGTGCTTTTTCATGACCCCAAAAGGGCATCTTTTGAGAGATTCTTCCCACCTTCTCACCCAGAGTAGAGCCACAGTGGATCCAGAATGGTTTTCTCTAGGCCTTACTAGAAAACAGTAAGATAAACTGTTTTCTAGTAAAAGAAACCATAAAATCTTATTGGTATCCTTGAGTGAATTTGTGTTAGCATCTGTAACAGGGTAAAAGTCAAGAGCAAATAGGCTGGGTTTGAGCACTGAAAATGATTCATATATATTATAACAGATGCTAATAATGTTATTTAAAATATCCAACACAAAGGCAGGAACTAGTGTAAAATATTTAGAAAGCCATAACCCTCTCTTCTTTAAAGTGACATGGATAGATTACTTAGAGTAATCAATCTATAAACATTCACAGAGTACTAGGACGTGTAACTGAGGGGAAACAGTACAAAGATGGAGAACAGAATGACTCTGTCTTTCACACCAAGACCTGGGAGTGACAGGTACATGTTCATGGGACAGAACGTCAGAAACAAGAACTCTCCTGAAAGTTAAGAAATACAGACTTGATGAAAATATCAGATTATCTGAAACTGCAAAGAACTGATAATGCAAGGGAAACAGACAGAAATGTTTGAAAGGATAACAAACACTAGGAAACAGAGTAAGAATAGTTTATTTGGGACATGTAAGTGGCAAAGACCCAAAAGGTTTAATTAAACTTGAGCTGGCCACTATGTAGTAAACGGGCTCTCCCACACACTGTTGATAGAAATTTAAATTAACATCATCTTCATGGAGGGCAATTTGTCCTCCACAGTACAATTAAAAAATTCACATCAGCTTTGACTCAGCAACTTCACCAGCGTTTTTCTTACAGATATAGACCAACTTGTGTGGAATTTTGTCTGTAGGGTGTAAGACTATTGCAGCACTGTGGGTAATAGCCAATTATCTTCATCATCAGGGAACTGGTTAAAAATTATCATGTAGCATTAAGAAGAATAAAGAAGCCTTAGTTGTACTGATATGAACAGAGATTCGAAGTATTTAAGTGGAAAAAGTAAAGTAGAACAGTATGGCTAATATGCTACCATTGAGAAACACACACACACACACACACACACACACACACACACACACACACACACACACACACACAGAGGTGTTTCTACAGGGATACAAAAGAAACAAGCAACAAACAGCAACTGCCTCCAGGGAGGCAAAGACCCTACTTTTCATCACATAGTCTCATGTACTTTGTGGATTCTATACTACATGCAGATATAACCCAATCAAAAAGATAAAAACTTTAAAGAAGGGCAGGGAATATATGTGTATATTTCATTTTTTTTAATGTTTATTTTTGAGAGATAGAGCATGAGCAGGGCAGGGGCAGAGAGCGGGAGAGGAAATGCAGAATCCAAACCAGGCTCCAGGCTCTGAGCTGTCAGCACAGAGCCCCACGTGGGGCTTGAACCCATGAACCATGAGATTATGACCTGAGCCGAAGTCAGACGTGTAACCGACTGAGCCACCCAGGTGCCCCTGTGTGTGTATGTTTATGTAGAAGAAGTGTTATCAAAAGGAATAGGCTATCTTGAGCAGAAGTGTGGGTAACAAAGGTTTCCCACAGAAGGCACTTCTGAGTGAAACTGGCCCGAGGAGGTGGAGATGGAGGTGATCAGGGAAGGCTGGGACTTACCCGGGAGGCCAGCCTGGAGAGGAAGAACACAGCACGAAGCCAGTTTTTGTCCGCAAAGTGGCTCAGAAAGAGAGAGGAACATTACACAGACACTGCAAAGCTACCCCCTTCCCCACCCTTCTATTCCAGTACTTTTCTCTTAATGGGGGCATGTGTATGGACATACAATATAATCCAGCCACTTACTGAATGTCTTTTGTGAGCCAGGAATTCTGCAAGATACTGAGGACATGAAACTCAGTGCAGCCCAGTCTTTGTCCTCAATGAGCTCTCTATCCGAGGAAAATGCAAAACTTAGGAGAAATTCCAGAGAGAAAGGGCCTTTCCATTGAAAGGCAGTGATAGACTAGCTAACGAGGTCTGTGTCCTGTAAATGCTATTTAAACAGTGAAATACTGCCTTTGACTTACTAAAATAAAAATTATGATATTTATATTCTATTACTAGTTATACAGTGAAGTTTAGCCCTTTGGCAACTAGTATAAGTCTAAGTACTGAACTATTCAATCAGCAGTAGGTAAAATGGATTATAATCAATCCTTCTCCTTCTCAAATAGTTTAAATTGTTTAAATAGGACAAATGACAATAGAAAGATTGAAGAGCAAATTCACCTGTCAAAGTTAGGAAGGGAATCTCCTCGATTTCTTTCTACTGGCTCAGCTTTTATATGGCTCCGGACACACTTGCAGAAAGTACCAGCTGACATCACTCAGTGGGGGGTTTCCTTACTTTTGTTAACTTTGGATTTCCTTATCAACAAGAACACACAATATTTGTTTCTATTTTTTAAAGCAATATATGACTAAAAAGCACTATTCAATGAAAACAAAAATGTTCAGTGCTCTTAATGAAGTACAATAAAGATTCCCTATTCAATTTTCCAACCAAATGGCACAAATATCTGATAAAAAGATTAAGCCTTGGCACCATCATGTTTCTGAGTCTTTCTACCGTATTATCTCATGCTCTTTAATATTTGCCACTTTAAAAGGCTCTCTCTTTAATTAAATAATTATCTTCTTGGGAAAACACAACTCAGCCCTGAATTGAGTAGGATTTTCGCCTCTGCACGTATTCAAATTCTCCCTCTTCTTCAAAGTCTCGTTCAAAACTCATCTTCCCTCTGAAGCCATCACCTGTGGTTTCAAAGCGCTCTCCTTCTCAGGTGTTAATTACATGAATCACACATCCTGGCAGTTGGTCATGTGCCTCCTATTCTTTTCCTGATTCAATAGCGCTCAGTTTATATTTCTCTCATGGAACTTATTATTTCGCTTTGAATTACAGTGGTTTTAAGTATCAGTTCATCTGCTCCACTAAAAAGACTAAGACATGTCCATCTGTGTACAATCGATTAAAGCCCTGTCTTTGACACATTAATAATAAATACTTTCGGGGTTGAACGGCATACATTTTGCTCATCCTGTAAGAATGAATACAAACTTGCTGAAAGAAGATTATGCCACGTTTCTTTTTTTCTCTGTTCATAAACACCAATCTCGGTGCTGGGCACCAAGGAGCCACTCAAAGCTATTCGATAAATACTGTGTAAGTAAAACAATTGTAGTCTAGTTTTACTTATGTTCAATTATCTTTTCAGTTGCTTTGGTATCTGAATAAACATGCCCCTGATCAAACGGATGACTCACAAAAGTGAGGTTACTTCAAATACCCCTCGCTTCTGAGAGCTGCATATTGCGAAGAGACAGTTAGTAACACACACACACACACACACACACACACACACACACACACACACACACACACACGGCCAGTGCTGTTCTAGTAGCTAAAATCTGATATTTGAGTATAAAAAATGGACACATGTGAGCTGGTGTGGCAGACTGGAAATGTGGCCAGTTACTTCCGTCTCCTCCCACGGAGGAGAGTCTATTCCCCGACCCCATCAATCTGGGCTGTCTTGAGCCTGCTTTGACCAATTGTCTGGCAAAGGTTACACTGTGCAGTTTCTAAGCTGGGGCCTCCAGAGACTTTCTGCTTCTGCCTTGAGGCTCCTCTCTGCTTTCTGCCACCATGTGAACCTGAGCTAGTGTGCTGGTGGATGAGACCACAGGGAGGAGAGGAAAACTGTCCCACCTAAGGGTGCCCTAGACCACGAAGCTCCGAGCCAATCAGGCAGCTGACTGAAGATGCGGCGGTGAGCCTAGATGGACCAGCAGAAGAACCAGCCATCTAAATCCAGCCCAAATGTCCAATCCACAGAATCACAAGCCAAATAAATGGTTATTTTAAGTCACTAAGTTTTGGGCTCGTGTGTCTCACAATATTAATTTCTATCCCACAGCAGCTTCAACTTTACAGTCAATCCAAATCATTCCTAGATGTGTAATGTTTATTTTTAAATATTCTTAAAATTTTAATTATTAAATAAAATATTCTAGTTGTGATTAAAGCACAACTTCTAAATAGTAATTGTAAATACCAGCTTTTTGATGGATTTTTTAAAAAACCTATTATCTAATATAAATGATTACACCTAATTTCCATCCCCCTATCCACCGTGAGAATTGTTTCAAACTACACAGTGCATTTCTTGCTTACAAAACTGAACAGGGGAAGTCAGGTGTGAGCTCCACTCTTCATTGCTTTATTTTTATTTTATTTTTAAAAATTTTTTTATAGTTTTGTATTTATTTTTGAGACAGAAACAGAACACGAGCGGGGGAGGGGCAGAGAGAGAGGGAGACAGATTCTGAAGCAGGATCCAGGCTCTGAGCTAGCTGTCCCGATGGGGGGTTCGAACGCACAAACCAAGAGATCATGACCTGAGCCGAAGTTGGACGCTTAACTGACTGGGCCACCCAGGCGCCCCACTCTTCATTGCTTTAAGTTCCCATATCTGGGAGGGGCCAAAGTATCTGTTAATACTTCCAACAAACAGAAACACAAAAAACAAACAATGGCCAATTCCACACCCCCAATCTCATTAGATTATAAAATTTAGTTTATGAATTTTGAGACATGAAAAATATAAATAATTTTCCACTCTGGACTGAGAGGTTTGTGCATCCTTGGTAATTAACCGGGAATTCAACTAAAAGAAACAAATGATGTTAAGAAGACAAACTCTCTCTCCCTTTGATGCTCTGGCCCGCTGCCCCTAGGGCCCCCTCCCAGCCAGCCATGCGTTCCTTGCTGGCTCCTCCTCTTCTTCCTCTCTTTGACTCTCTGGACTCCTCCCCTTGTGCGGCTCATCTACTTCCCCCTCCAAAGATCACCTGAGAGCATGTGGAAAGCCTTTCTCTCCTCTCTCTAGCCGTGGTCTGACATCAAAACTTTCCTAATTTCTAACCGCTTGTCAAAGATCTACGCCAAAACTCAGCACCTTAAATCCAGTGTACTTGACAAGGTCATTCTCCCACCAAAAGACCAGCAACTCATGAGACATCTTGCTACTTTTAATAGTATCACATCTTGCCCCGTTACTCACACTAAAAACCTTAAAGCACCTTCGGCTCCTGATTCCCCTATGCCTGTTATTATTTTAAATGAGCTGACAAGTCCTGCAGATCTTACCTCTGCAACACCTCTTGCATTAATTCTCTTTCCCTAGTCCCGTGTAGGAATTCCGGATATCATTAGCACTTGACTGGAGCACTGTAACAAGACCTCTTCCCTTCCCAGTGTATCCTATGTACCACAACCAGATCTACCTTCTCAAAGTCAGAATCTAATCAGATGGCTCACCTAATGAAAAACTTAACGCTCCTCATGACTTACCAATTCAACTGTCTTATTCGAGGCAACAAGTAACTTTGTAAGTCAGCCCCAATTATCCTGGTCATCTTGTCTCCCATGTACTTACAACCTAACTAGCTTACCTGCTGGTCTTCATGCCCTGTACCTCTTTCTACTTCATTTCTTGGCTTACAGTATTTCCTTACCTGGTCATGGGGATCAGACCACATACACAGTATCTATACTCCTCTAAAATTTAACGTTATGAGGAAACATTTTCTGAACATTTCACTTTTTTGATTAATGATTTCACAAATCTCAATTGTTTCAAATTCTCCTAATGAATACCACTGAGAAATATCTTTGTATATTAAGCATTCACATTTTGGATTATTTTATTAGAATCAAGCCCCAAAAGAACAATCACCAGAAAAACATTTTAAAATCCTGACACACATGCTGCACCTTTAAATATTCGGTTGACATAGTTGTCTTAAATTGTCATTGTGTTATCAAAGCTTAGCCTCAACCTCAGAGGTGCCTTGTGTGTTTTATTAACTACAATCTGGTACATACAACCTGGAATTCTAAAACACTTCTCGTAACCCTCTGCTCCTTTAGGACCATCTCTTCTCCAACTGTGATCTCCAGCCTGTGCAATTATCAGAATTCAGCTATAGGCCAATGGCCATCAGAGCGAAGCCAAAGAATATCTAGCTGCTTCTCAAAGCTTGGAATTTTGAAAACATAATAATACACTTTCTATTTTTGGAGGTGGGGCTATGGGGGAACTTGCTCTTCAAGTCAACTGAGTCAGACAGGATGAGAAAGTTAATGTATTTCAGTCAAGTATGTCTGTGCTGGCATGTACTATCACCCAAAGTGGTACATATAGAATATTTTATAAAAATTTTTTTAATGTTTATTTTTCAGAGAGAGAATACAAGTGGGGAGGGGCATAGACAGGCAGAATCCCAAGCAGGCTCCAGGCTCTGAGCTGTCAGCCCAGAGTGAGACACAGGGCTCAAAACCCATGAACTGGAAGATCATGACCTGAGAAGAAATCTGATGCTCAAATGACTGGGCCACCCAGGCATCCCTAGAATATTTAAAAAACATGTTTTTAATGTTTTTATTTATTTTTGAGAGAGAGAGAGAGAGAGAGAGCATGAGCAGGGGAGGGGCAGGGAGAAAGGAAAACAGAATCTGAAGCAGGCTCTGGGCTCCGAGTTGTCAGCACAGGGCCCGACGCAGGGCTCAAACCCACAAACAATAAGATTATGACCTGAGCTGACGTCAGACACTTAACTGACTGAGCCACAGGCGCCCCTAAAATATTTCATTCTGAAGGATAGTTTTAATACCTCTTCAAATATCATATAATAAATCAGGTCTTTTTGTATTGTCTTCCACTCTGCACACTATTCAAACAAATAATGAGCATATTTCAAAGTCACCATAAACTTTGCTTCAAATTCTTCTTGCAAACAACTGCATGTTCTAATCCTCCTAATTTTTTGATATTAGATACCACTCTCCAGATTAAAACTTCTTTAAAGGTGCCACGTTGTGGATATGCACTTATCCTACCATGGGGAAGATCCCTGGAAGTCGGGGATATCTGCGTTAAGGCAGAAAGATGGATTTGTCCTAACCAAGTCTGACAAGAGACAGAGACAGAGGGGTAGGCGGAGGGAGGGAGGGAGAGAGAGACAGACAGAGAGAGCGAGCACAGAGAAAGCAGAATCCTCCACAAAGAGATTAGCAAGTGTGAAAGTCCGCAGGTGAGAGAGTACACAATACCCTCTGGAAATTGCCGAGTGTCTGGATCAAAGTAGAGTGGTGAGAAAGTGAACAGAAACCTGGTGCGAGAAGGGTCTTTTTATTCTGGAAGGCTTGGGGTGGGGGGGGTCTCCGAAAGACCACATGGCAAACAACCACGACCCTATCTTAGGCCGATCCGTCGCTCTGGCGGAAAGCAGGGGTAGCAAGTCTGTGGCAGGAGGACGTAGGAGGCTGAGAGTAAAACTGGAAATAGAGCAGCAGTAGCAGGGGAGCAGAAAGAAACGGAGAGAAGACTGGCAGAGCTGGGACTAGACAGCACGTGTTGTGAACTGGCCGATAATTCCGCTCTTTGTAAAAATAATTTTTAGCATTTGGTAAATGTAAAATTAAACCATTGTGTCGTGAGGCAGAAAGTATACCTAAAAAAAAAAAAAAGCAAAAAAGGGAAGTCAATGCTACCGCATAACAGGAGAGCGAGGTTGTACAGGCTGATGGTTGGGGAAAAAATTCAAAGCTCTAGAGTCTAACTTAGAGGTTTCCTGCTTTATGCAGCGAGAATGAAGTCAGAGTAGTCCCCACCTCCGTGTCCCCCAGCCTCCCACCCCAGGGGCGGGGGGAGGGAGGAAGAGAAAGAAAGTACTTTCCATCAGCGAGCACCCAACGGTGGAAGTGGGCGAGAAGAGTTGCCAGGACATCTGGGAATACCCCCTGCCAACTGGCAGCCACACGTTGGACCCAGAGTAGGTCATCAGCCAGGTGTGCTAAAGCAATCAGGGTGAAAAGGGACATCACACCTTACCCCATCCTCCCGTAACCAGGGCTGGCACGCGTCACAGTGTCTGTTTTGGAACATGTGTTCCCTGGAGAACATTCACTCAATTCCCCAAGTATATATGAAGCACCCGTCCTACTGGGTGCTATTCTAGGCAGCAGAGGTGGTATCAATCAAGGCAGACAAGGACCTGCTCTCACTGAATTGGCATTCTAATCAAACTGCATGATAAACACTAAGGAATTCCAGAGTAAAGATAACTGATTAATGCATCTGACCCTGGGATCTTTATTATCACTTTATTATCATTATCTTTCTTTTGAGAGAGAGACAGAGGGAGTGTGAGCAGGGGGAAGGACAGACGGAGGGGGAGGGGAGAAGAGAGAGAGAAAGGGAGAGATAGAGGGAGAGGAAGAGAATCTTAAGCAGGCTCCACACACAACATGAATCCCACATGCGGCTTGATCTCAGGACCCTGAGATCATGACTTCAGCCAAAATCAAGAGTCAGATGCTTAACCAACTGAGCTACCCAGGTGCCCCAGATCTTTATTACTTTATCAAACAAAATAAAATAAAACAAAATAACCACATTTATGCTGAAAAACTCTACTCAACACTTTTCATCAACCCTCTCGCTCACTCTCTCGTTTCTTCTCCAAAGTTTGCACATCAGGCTCTAGGCCCTGCAATCACAGGTGACCAGTTTCCTTTTTCTGTCACTCCCAAGGCATTCATTACTTGCCTATGTTCCTCAAACCGATCACAGTGCTCCGCATCTGGGGGTAACTGTTTACTAAAAAAACAGAATTTGAAATAAGTCATTGGATGATCTATTAAACACAAACACACACACACACACACACACACACACACACACAGCTAACTAAATAGGCTGGCTCAAACAGCACAGCTGATTTTCTCCAGTGAAATCTAATGTGTGTATGTGAAAGCTTCCCGAATACAGTAAAGGCCCATGAGCACACAGGGAAAGACACGGCTCTATAACATCTGCTCCACTGTGTTTGTCGGTAATGAATGTATTTCACCAGATACTGGGGGGCTCCTTATGTGAATCGTGCTGTTCCTGACAATTGACTCCCTGCTTCCCTATCACGAAAAGGTTGCCAAAACCAATAACAACATGTTACCTTATCAACATGTTTTGTGTTCGCATCCTTGTCAATGACAGAAGCTTACTTAACTACTAAATAGTCTAAAGAGATTTTATCTTTCATTTAATCTCTTAACACTTCAACAAAGTGATTAAAACACTCTGACCTTACTTCCTTGCACTTGAGAATTTATGCCCATTGCTAGTAACGTAAAATGTATATCCTTTAAAGTAAAAATGATTGAAGTAAAATGCCACTAAGCAAGTTTAAAAAGATCAGGTAACGATGGGGCACCTGGGTGGCTCAGCTGGTTAAGCGTCCTGACTTCGGCTCAGGTCATGATGTCATGGTTCGTGGGTTTGAGGCCCGCACCAGGTTCTGTGCAGACAGCTAGCTCAGAGCCTGGAGCCTGTTTCAGATTCTGTGTCTCCCTCTCTCCCTGACCCTCCCCTGCTCACGCTGTCTCTCTCTCTCTCTCTCGGAAATAAATAAAACATTAAAAAATTTAAAAAGATCAGGTAACTAAAACATGGGGAGTATTTTACAGTTTATAAAACACTTCCACTTTTCACTTTTAAATAGGACTTAATCCTCCTACAGCTCTGTGGGCTAGGAAGTATTATTATTATTACTATTATATTACCCATACTTTACAGAAAAGTATAATTCCATTGATCTGATAAAAAAAAAAAAACCCTATTACCTGGTTGAGCAAGAATCTCAATTTCTATTTTTTGATTCCAAATTCTAGACCTTTCCATGGGTTGGACAGTTTCTACCCTTACCACTGTTCTCAACATACCTAGGTGATTAAATACGTGAGTTTAAGAGTTAGCAAGAAAATAGGATTTCCTAACAAATTTTAACAGATATAAACACAGTACTTAAGTATAGTAAATATACAACTATGACCATTAAGGCTATCAATTATGCACATGAATAGATACCTTTCAGAACTACTAAGAATATAAGGAGATGCTACCAAGGTGCCAACAATTAGACTGTACACCCCGCGAGCACTGGGGCTTGTATTTCTGGTTCACTGCCCTAATCCCAGCGTTCCCAGCAAACACCTGCCAAATGAATGACGGAAGAAGTATTAACATGGAATATAAAAATGAAGCTTACAGATACAGAATAAAGTTAATTTATATTCAAACCCAGGAGACCAAGTGTCATCTAAGTCATCAGGTAACCCCGAGTAACCTGTAGGTAGGGGCCTGTAACTATGCTGTGCACGTGGCTCTTCCCTGGTAGTTCAGAAGCAGCATGAAGCCTGGAATTAGAAGTCAGACATTGTATCCACTAGGGTGCCTGGCTGATCAACCTTTACTAGATGAGTTATTGTCATTCCCGTCTGTACATAAGCATTATACCTGGGGAACCTACAAAATGCTTAGAGAGCCCTACTGGACACCAACTAAATCCAAATCTCTGGGGATGGGGACAGAATGGATTTTATTTTTAAAGTTCACATTTGATATGATACCCAGTGATAGGTGAGTGCCACCACTATAAACAACTGGTTCTCAAACTCTGGTGTACGGGAGATTTGGAGGGCTGGCTAAAATTAACCCCACCCCCAGAGATTCAGACTCACTAGGTCTAGGGTGGTGCCTGAAAATGTGCATTTTTAATCTATTTCCTGGTGACCCTGGTGCCGGGGGTGGGAGGCGCACACTCTGAGGATGACTGCTGTGCACACCATCTACAACGTCTCTGGAATTAAAGAGTAAATGTAAGGGATGTGTGGACAGACATGAAAAAATACACAAAATTTACATATTAAAAAAAGAACTTCATGCTCCACACCACTGATCATTATAAAAACATAAATAAAACATAAATGAAGTTCATGATGAGATACCCCTACATACTTATTAAAATGGCTAAAATTAAAAACAAAACCAAAACAACCCCAGTGCTGGTGAGGAGGCCCAGCACACACACCTCCCCTGCACTGATGGGCACAAAGGGGGGTATACGATATCAGAAAGGAGTCGGTCAGGTTCTCAGAAGGTGAACATGTACTTCCCATTCTAGCCCACAGCCCCATGCCTGAATATTTGTCCAGGAGAAATTAAAGCTGAGATTCACATAAAAACCTGTACACAAATGTTTATGACACCTTGATTTATAATGGCCCTAACCTGGGAACAACTGAAATGCCCTTTAGCTGGTCGGGATATAAACTCTGATACATGCACGCAGTGAACTACTACTCACAGTGCACAATGCAACCAACCACGGATATTAACACCACTACAGATGAATCTCAAATGCATTCTACTCTGTGAAATAAGCTACTTAAATAGCTACATACAGTAGGAGTCCTTGTATGCAACATTCTGGAAAAGTCAGAACTCCATATATACAGAGAAAAAAAAGAAAGAAAGAAAAACAGTCACTGCCAGGGTCTAAAAATGGGGAAAGGTGTCAACTACAGAGGCCCGCCCATTGTATCATTATACACATCTAACCACCATAAAACGGAAATGACTGCAACCTCAGGAAGTAATAACTTGACAAGATAATTATTTTCTTAAGTGTGATGTACGTCGTCCCCGGGACACATGATTTGGTCCTTCCTTTTCTAGGTTCACACTGCTTTCTGAGCACAGATGGCATCACACACTCTCAAAGTAAGCCACCAGCAGAGAAACACCCGGGGCTCACAGCTGGTGTTTAAACTTGCCACTGACTCATTTCACCCTTGATAACTGAACCTCTCTGTCTCCTAATAACTTTAAGTATAGCCATCTCTCATCCTAAAGCTTCCGCTTTCCTCAGGAGTATATTTGTTAGCCTTGTGACCTCCTGACTGTGAGACACTGGGTAAATACGTCACCTCCAGGATCCAGTCTGCTAAGAACAGAGCCTGTGTTTTTTGTGTACTCCTCCCTCGCCCGTGGATGTCGTGAAGACGAGGAGAGATGATGCACGGGCATGGGGTTACTGTTGTTATGCTTAAAATAAACTTCATGGAATTTGTCCTCAACTTGTAAGTATAATAAATACCCTACTCCTCTCTGTGAACATAGCAGCTATTCACACCGGAAACAGCATCCTTAGGCACTATTTCCCGAATGTACTGCCAAACCCACAGCATCTGGAAAAAGAGGACCCAGTTCTGAGTCTCACTCTGTAACATATTTTGCGCGACCGTGAGTAAAACACTTACCTTCTGTGAGCCTCACTTCAAGGACATGTTTCTCTAGCACATACTTTGAAGGCAGTATGAAGCATACATAAATAAACTACTTACTGTAAAATGTCTGCTATGATTCCTACTCTCTGACCTCTGTGTGGAAGTGGCCGAGCAAGAGATTCACTCTCAGCTGGATGCTGCAGATTACCCCAGCGTCCTCAGGGCAGAGCAATGCATATCTATGCCTTGGAAGATTCAAACAAACTGTCCGCTACCCGAGAGCCTTATGACAAATCAAATCTTCAAGAGATAAATGAAACGTGTGAATGGAGGGAAAAGGAAACCAAACAGGGGTGTGTCTCAAAGAGTTGGTGTGGTATGCAGGGAAAAAAACATGGGCTTTGATGTCACCCAAACCTGGGTCTGAATTTCAGCATTTATGAACTTAGGAAAGTTATATTACTTTTCTTTGCATATTTTCTGAGCTATAAAACGGGTAGAGTTACCTTGTAGAGTTGTAAGAAATAAATGGTAATGTAGGCAAAATATACTGGTACTATACCCAATGCACAGGTAGGCATTCAAACAATGCCTCTAGTTATGCATTAATTTCAACAATCATTAAACATCACGTATACTAAGCGCTTTACGAAGCCTGGCTACCACTTTTAGCATTCCTATTTTCCAAATGGACTAGGACAAATCTAAGGCGAAGGAAAAGCAGATGGTGTCTTTATTGTCCCATAAAAAAGGCCTTTCTCACTGCCAAAGAACTCCCTGATAGTTTAGTGCATTGAGTAAAACAGGAGAATCAATCTTACTTGAATGAACCCTTTTTCTCCTTTTTTCCTTCACTTATTCAATTATTTATTTGGCATTGCAAATCCTGCCTTAAAATGTAAAACTTCTTGGAAAGTAACAACTCTGAACTAGGAGCAGGACAGCTACACCTGTCCCTAATGCTCTCGCTTTATCCCTGGCGTCTGCTGGCTTCCGGTTCCACTGTTTACTAGCTTTGTGACCTAGGGCGTATCACTTACCCTCTCAGAAGCGGCTTCCTCATGAAGGTGGGACCACTTAGCTTCAGTGATGCAATAAGGATGCACGGGAAAGAGAAACTACTCGGGTGGGAAACACAAAGCAGAAGGGAAGAGAGACACAGAAAGGAGTCAGAGACAGACACTGACTCAGAGAAGAGGAAGAGGGAGAGAGGCAAACACAGAGGAATAAAAAATTTGCAAAGGACAGAAATCTCACTCAATGAGCATAAACCCTCAGGCAGGGATTATAATCCAGCCTGAGAAAGTCAATCTTTGCTGTGAAACTTATGGTTTTTAGCATTTCCCAACAATTAATGGTCATCTGGCAAGTAAATGGTAACGGCTTGATCAATATCACCAAGGAAAATCTTAAGATCAACTGAGGGCCACGGAGATGATAAAACAATCTAAGGAAGAGCCAGCAAACTTAAGTTTTTATTAAATGCTTCAATGTTTCAAGCGGTCCTCTTAAACTGAGCCATACTTCATTCTTAAGCATGATACTACTTGACACTAAAAACTGTATATTACTATATACACCATGTTTGCCCCCGTAGGTAAAGGGTTATACACACAAAAATCATTTACATTGAATTTTTGAGCAATATAAAGGATTTTCAAAGACAATATAAATTGCTAACATTTGCTGATTTTAGGTCCCAACCCTCTGAATGCTAATAGTCTTCTTATTCTCTTCTTTATGATGAGGTATAATTGAAGAGAAAAGGCGTCAGAATGCTTTAACTAGGTTCTGACCCTCTTTTTCTAGTTGAATAATTCTGTTCTATAAATATTAACTGAACTCTGATTATGCGAGGGGCAAAAGAAATACAGGGATGATTAAGAAACTCCTGCCGTAATGGCTCTTGGGCTTTTGGTTAATGGCAGGCCAGCAATGCACGCTGGACAGGTGGTTATAGTCTATCATGTGACAAAGAGATTTATGTGTTGAAGAGTATCAGGACTGAGTCAGGCTGGTCAACCCTTTGCCCAACTGAAAGGCACTCACCATATTTCTAGGCACAGCCAAACATACTGCCTGTTGGCACCACCTTTGTTTCTTGTCTCTTTCCTTTCAGGTTTCAACACCTACACAGGCCCATTCTCAGCCTTCCGACCTTCCCCACCTAAGAGCTCCCAGATGGAGCCCCTCACCACCACAAAATCTCCATTTGCTTTTCAGGAGAACCCACCAGGCTTCTATCTACTCCCAAATGATGTGAAATGCACAACCCAGCCTTAGTATAGAGTATCCTGACAACAAAACCATCCCCTTCTCTGAAGAAATCACAGCCTACTGTTAATTGGCCAAATTAATGCTGATGTTGCTCGTCAAGGTCCTAACAAGGCACTGAAAACTGGTAGTATGAGAAGGTAAAACCAATGGTCACAAACTGACAGTTTTGTTTACACAGTGTTTCAACAACTGGTAATGGAAAATAATCAGCTGAATTTCTTGCGTTTCCCCCCGTAACCTGAGGATCTGGCCACAGTCGGTCCCCACCTATTCCCAGCAACAGCAGACAGGCATGGGTGGCAGGGGTCTCCTTTAGACAGAGTATAGGCTCTCAAGTATATGAGGGTCTCTTGAAGGTTCTTGTGACCATCAAGGACCCGTGCTGTAGACACCATGTGCCTAGACATCGGGCTGGAGTTCAAGGACGAGAGCAGTGAGCAACACATCGAAGTCCCTGCCCTGGTGGAACTGCGCTGTGGTTCTGAAGCGATACAGGAGGGAAAGGAAAGCAACCCACTAAGAACAGTGAAGTGAAGGCGCTCTCATGTTCTGGAGGAGCTCCCCACTCAGTGGCAGCTGGGTGAATCCTCTGGCACATGACTGGCCACTCCCTATTCTATCAGTTTTGATATTAAGTGTGCTTAAAGTGAGGGTACAGAGTTGATCTGTGAGTCCATGTAATTACAGGATTACAGTACCAAATGTTACCATCACTGAAACAATTTCTAAGTTTGCTCGTGGATTCCATGATCTCCACACCTTATACCCTACATATCTCCTGTGTGACCAAAACACACTGTCTAAACTGGCGAAGGTCTTCAGATTAGCAAATTATCATTAAATACATGCTCATCTTTACTCCAAGCATTTCAATGTGCTAACAAAATTACATTTCAGATTAGATTTTTTTAATGCTAAAGATCACAGATTCAGGCAATTCTATTTTTGATCACAAAGTGAACCATCATATTTGAGAGGTTTCTAAACATCGAATTATTGTCTAATGTCACTTTCTGCTTTGCTGAGCTGCACTAAAACTTCTTGTGCCTGCTGATTATACAGTAGGTGAATGAATAAAGGATGGCAGAAAGATTGCTTGAGGACTTGAGAAAGGGTCCATACAGGGGTACTGCACATTCTAATTAAGTTCTCCTGATGTGAAAGTACAGGAAACCAGGAGTTGGAATAATGAAGACAGTTCAAGTAAGAGAGTCAAGGAAGACAGAAATCGCCTGAACGTATTGTTGAGGTAAATGAAAATCAGTTTACTCAAGAAAACGGTTACATCTTCCCTAAACCAAGTCATACTGCTGGGTTTCACAACTTGGGTTCATTAACAACATGATTCTCATTTAGGGAAATGGAATCTTTTTTCTTTGGAATTGTTCCCTAACTCAGTTGTCACTGCCATGGCCAAGTGTAAAAATCATCTTCGATCCGTCTTGATTTGTACGCCGCCCACAATTACAACTAAGAAAAATGGGTGGCACTAGCAGCAAAACCAAGCTACACATTAAGTGACTCGAGTCCAGGTCTTCTAGCTGCGAAAATCACATTCTTTCCACCATGTTCTACAGAGCTTTTCTCAATAATAAGTGAAATCTAAAGCAAGCTTTCAGTTTTGAAAGATCCACTATCTTGATCTTGGTAATAATCTTGGGAAGCTGGGACAGACACAGTGTCTCTAATATATAACGCAGTGGGTCCCCAGGTACGGTATTTATGGAAAAATCTGAAGTTAAAAAAAAAAATCCAAACCAAAAACCTACCCTTGTTTCTGACTGGTTTAAATGTTTATTTATTTGTTCTGAGAGAGAGAGAGAGAGACAGAGAGAGAGAGAGTTGGGGGTGTGGGCACACATGGCACACTCAGGTGAGGGACAGAGAAAAGTAGGAGAAAGAGAATTCTGCACTGATGGTGCAGAGCCTGACTTGGGGCTCGATCACACAAACCGTGAGATTATGACCTGAGCTGAAATCTAGAGTTGGACACTTAACTGAGCCACCCAGGTGCCCTTGACTGTGGTTAGATCAGGGGTCTGTAAACTGTCCAAAGAAGTTGTATCCAATGCCTTGTAATATCCTTAAGATATAAATAACTACTAAAAAAATTACTGTGTGCAATGTAAGATGTTAGCTTTTGAGTAATTGTATCTCTAAATGAGCACAGCATTACCTGTTACCTTGATATTCTCGGGACAGCAAATACCAGATTTTGGTACCATCCCTACTCTTTCCCATATCAACTGCCAGGCAGTATTGTATTAGCCCTATAAATAAAAGCTGCATTCTTCTATTCTGACTCTCTCCTATGTTGTGTAACAGTGGTTTCTTGCAATTTTTCTTTGCTTTTGATTTATTTCTTATTAACAGTTGTCACATTATTTCATGTTTGCATGTATTATCTTCTCTGCCTTTTATTTATGTCGGAGCACCAAATGCAATGATTCACATACAGCAGTCACTCAAAGTGTTTGGAATGCACCAAAGACAAATGTATGGTATTTATGGAAAAAATCTAAAGCTAAAAATAAGAAACAAACACCCCCGCCCCCCATCGCCTGCCCCGCAAACTGTCCTTGTTTCTGATTATGGTTTAGACCAGAGGTCAGCAAATTTTTTCTGTAAGGTGCCAGGTAGCCAATACTAAAAGCTCTGTTTGCCAGATGGTCTCTGATGTAAGCACTCAACTCTGCCACCACAGCGTAAGCATACACACACATGTGGAAATGAATCAGTGTGTCTACACATTCCAACAAAACTTTAGTTTGGACGCTAAAACCTGGATTTTATGTAAGTTTCACATGTCACAAAATATTATTCTTCTCTTAAATTTTCCCCCACTAACCTAAATATGTTGGGGGAGGGGGGACCATTCTTGGCTTTCACGAACTAAAGAAATAGGAGGCAGGCTGGACTTGGCCCACAGGTTATAGTTTACTGATCTCTGGTCCAAATTTGTGGTTCTCAAAATGAGAACTTCAGGTGGTCCGTGTGATCCTTTCAGCAAGTCCAACTACCGATGTGTGGGGCCAGATTTTCTCTGTAGCCTTCAACCAAAACAACGTACCGCAGCCGACTGAAGGAGGAAGCAAATATGAGGGTCCAGCTGCCTTCTATTAAAGCCACAAACTGAAGAGATTTGCAAAAACGGAAAACAATTTCACACCTCTCACTCGTTTTTCATCATGTTTGGAAAATACATAGTTATACTTCATAATCCTCTTTACGGTAACATGTTGGGGGGGGTTATAACTGATTTTTAAAATGGGTTAATAACTTTAAGAATGTCTCAGTTTTGATTTCTAAGGTGATAAATGTCAATTGCTATAACCCATGTAAACAAATGCTCTCTGGAGGCCCTCAGCAGATTTTTAAGATGCAGATTTTTAAGGGATCTTGAGACCAGACTGTTTGAGGACGATCAGCCGAGCTACAGCTGGGTTAACTTGCTGCCGCAGCGGGCTGCGCAGAGGCGGCTTGCACACCACTTCCTCAGGCCACCGGACTTCAATCTCCATCTAGGCTCTTCCACCCCCCACCCCCCCGCAAAGAACTTCCTAGTCCTGTGATTGGGCCCCCAGTGGGCAAAATTTAATCCCATGCAATTTACATTTGTGTAAATAAAGGTGGTGAGAGCGTGGTGTTGATTTTCATGGAAGAACCCTTCCGATTTGTGCCGACCAATAAAAACGGTTTCAGCCCTCCCTTTGCCAAGATAGGCAACTTGAAGCAAGAATCTCTCTCTGGCCCGTAGTTTCCAGTCTTAAAACAAAAGATTATTACTGTAATTTCTTGCCTTTAGGACATCTCTCAAAACAAACATTCACCGGCTCCTGTATAAACCCCAGTCCCTCTGCCTTGGCTCCACGAACACTGGGGGCTCCCGATGCTAATCATCCTCGCGGCAGCATTAGAGCTAAAGACACAGAACCCACTGTACACAGTACTACTTTGACAGTACGAATCACGCACTGAAAACCGCATCTGCAAGTCACATGTATGTGCTCATCTTACAGAGCACTTTAAAAAAGTATTAATATTTTTGTTTGCTCTGTCATTTGAGATTTAAAAGCTTTTGAGAAGAGTATTTTAGGAGAAACAAAAAGGGAAATTTGTCTTAATACCAGTGTAAGATATATAGGGAAACGTGGTATAAGGAAGCATTTCTTTCAGTATAAATCTACTGTGTCATAAAGTTTAACCATCTATCCGAATGACGTGTAGTATTGCTGGCCTTCGGAAACCACCCCCAACACCATCCCCTGACCATTTTAGAGAGAATTAAAGGAATAATAACCACGATTCCAACATTTATCATTTTGTTGAATTACACAGTCTTCATTAGAAAGTGTGTCCCCGTAAGTGTATGATTCTAAAAGTCTTTATAGCGGTCTCTAATGGAACAGTAACTTTGTAAACAATAACAAAGGAGGAAGAAACTTATAGTTTTGGATATTTAGCCTTCAATATGTATTATAAGATATCTTTTTTAAAAAATCAAGAATTATGATCAGATAATTTGTCATTATTGGCTCCAAGCAGAAAAATGAAATACCTGTGGCTACTCTGACCGACACCAAAAGCTGAAATTCACTAGCATCTTTAAGATCAGAAAGACACTAGCAAATTATTATATGACCCATTTGGGGGATTCTTACCCATTTGGGGGGGGACCATGCAATTTATATTAGAAGGATTTTGGTAGCTGTGATGTTCAAAGAAGAACCAAAAAAAACAGACTAAAATGTGGAGAAAATGCTTACTGTTTAAATCCACATTAAAGCAAAAGTCTCATCATGATTGCAAAACATTCCAAATTGTGAAACTTAAGTTACTTGTGATATAGACAAAAGTAAAGCTGCTTCCTCGGTCATTTTTTGAGATCTCAGCATCAATTTAAAGAAAATGCTTATATTTAAAAGAAAGCTTATTTCAAAATATGAATCCCTCCACTCAGCACAAATAAGGACATGAAGTAAATCTGCATGTGGTACCACAGTGCTCCGAACGTATGCAAATGAAGGTGATGGGAACCTAAAGTTTACAAAAAAGTTATCTGCTTCCCTATCCAATTCTGTAAGGAATAAAAGAGTCATGAGGCTAAAGGAATGACAAACAGCGCTGACATAAAAATGATCAAATCACATAAAGTTGGTAAGTGGATTATGCAGACAAAGAGGAAAAGGACAGATGCACTTCTCTGTACAGAAGAGACAGATTTCTGTCAAATACCGTATAAAAAAATTTTTTTTGGATAATGAATCATTTCCTTTCCCATTTTTAAATCAAAATTATGTTGGAGTCCAAATCACAATCACGTGGCATTTATGCGACTACTGAGACAGAAGGGATCAAGAGGATTCTGGTCCACAAGGGAAAAGAAAATACGAGTCAGAGAAAGCGGTGTTACTCCTCCTCCAAAGCAGCAAAACCAGAATCAAACTGGTTGTTTTAAAGTGTGGCACAGCAGTTTATAACTTGAAAAACACGACTGCTATTTTAATAAAACAGTTACGTTTTACTTTCCCAATTCCTCTCCCCAGCAGTGGGACAATTCCGTGTAACTGCCCTCTAGCTGCTGGGGAATTTTCTTAACACTTTGTGGAAACTGTTGGCTTTCAGAAATGGACAGGCTGATTTGAACCAAAAGTTAGACGAAATACAGAATTGCAACAACAATAAAAAGCAATTTAGAAAGAGGATCAAGCCAAGCAGATAGGCAGACTTTACAAAGTCAGTTTTCTGGGGCAGTGTATCAGGTCAGTTCCCTAAATTCAAAAAGCCAAACCAAAGCAAAGCATGTGGACTTACATTGCTTCTTTAGTTCTTTCAGCTGTTGTTTAAACTGTACAAATTTTGCATTATTTTGCAAGTCTGTGTCACAATTCTTATTCTGTAAAGCCAAAAATTTCTTCTCCACTAATAATTTTAGATCTGGTATTTTCTCAGGACGTTCTTCTTTTACCTGAGGAAGACAATACGATTACATTAGTTAAAGGTTAACAATGACACCGTTTTGGTAACATTATTTTTATCTCATTTCATTCGAATAGAAATTCAGTGACGTAAAAAACACAATCCCAGCAGAACCAGAGAGCCTTGTTCCAGAACAGAAGGCTGGTCAACAGTTGGGGAGAGCCATTCACCCCCATCTAATCACCACTTTCTTAAACTCTCGCTCCAGCGCCCTACTAACTTGCTGTCTCCTGACAACTACCAGGGAAAAATCTCACGCCAGCGCAACTCTGCGCCCTCCAACTTAAAGAGAACCTGAGCTTTCATGGCTTCCTCCTTTTCCCCCAGGTCTGCTCAGTCCCTTCGCCTCCTCCCCAACTGGTAATTCCAGCTCTCATTCTCCCCAGGGCTCCTCTGACTCTCTGCCCCAGAGGGACAGATTGGCTCCTACTTCATAAAGAAGCTGAGGCTTTAATCTAGAACTTAGCCGTCTGTGGCCATCTGTAGTCACAAGTGTCCCCTGTTCTGTTCAAAGCTAAACTCTCAATCTACATTCCTTTTGTCCCTCCCAGTATTTTATTACAAAGCTTCCAAACATGTGGCGAAGTGGAAAGAATTATATTTTACCATTCATCTACCTCCTAGATGCCACAATTGACATTTTCTATGTTTGCTATATCACCAGAGCAACCTATCTATCTGTTCTTTCCATCCTTAATCTTGCTTTCAAGTTCATTCCTAATTCCATCTTCACCTCTGTCAGGACAAACCTTCCCCTCTAGAAGCTCTTTCCCCCAAAACCTCTGAATTGGCTCTGTACTTCCAAATTTAACAAATGACCTCCTCTGATCCCTGCTCACTCCCCTCAAGTATTTTCTCTTTGCAGTCCAGCTCCTTGGAAAAATCATCTGTACCCACTGTTTCTACTTCCTCGACCTCAAACTTCAGCCACTGCCATCAAGCTGCTGTCCCCAAGCCCCCAGGCTGCTTCACTATGACTGCCCTTCTTCAGGCCTTCATATTCGGCCTCCTGATGCACCTGCCACAAAATTCACCAAACTCTCCCTCGCGTCCCAACATGCCTTAGACTTCCACCACAGCCCCCTTAATATTCGACTGCATTTGCTTTTACAGGTCTCTTTTCCCCTAACAAAATGCAGACTCTCTGAAAAATGTGTGATTGCCAGCACCTGGCATGCAGTAGGTAGTATTGAATATATGGACTCGATAGATTTCAAACAAATTAATCTTACATGCTCCAAATACACCTCCTCACTAAAACCCACAACTGATCAACTTAACTGTCATTAGGAGAGCTTCGAAGCTGGAAGACAACTCAGAGGTCATCTAACCTTGATGTCTACCTCCCTCAGGTTCATAAATAAATAAAACTATATAGAAAGAAGTTAAATGACTTGTTTACTATAATCCAGTTGGTAGGAGGCAATGTTAAGACTGCAGACAGATACAGAAAATTCTTGCTTTTGGTTCCAGTCCATGGAATAGATTTCTCTCTCTGAATCTGAGGGTCAACTCATGTGAAGTCAAAAGACTACCTGCAATTTATCTGTTTCAATTACCCTTTGTCATGGAAAAAAGAATTACATAATCTTCTTTTGTTTAACTGCTATGCATTGTAATTAGCTAAATCAAAAAATGAAAATTAACCATGAAGCCAAAATGCCTACATGTAATTTATGGCACAGAGTGGGAAAACTGACTATCTTCTCATTGTACGGGTGATATTCAACCAGTGCTGGACCCATCATCAAAGAGAGCTGTGAGAAATATGGAGAGGCTTTAATGACACATCTTATATGTAATTAAAAGTTTTAAGTAAGTCCTGGAAGGCTAAAGAACCAATAAAGCTCAGTTTGGAAAAGAGAAGGTACAGAGGCAATTTAACAATGCCTCATGTCTCAAGAAAAAGCTGTTATACATGGTGACTAGCTATCCTCTACCTCTATAATGGATAGAACAGGATGAAACAAGTTCAAGGCTGTGGCACAAAAAGTTCAGAGTAGATATAGAAAATAAATGACAAGTTCTCAGAAAAGAATTATAGTCTTTCTTTCTGGATTTATAAAATAAAATGGACTCACACCAACCTGAGATGTTAATGGTGCTATTATAAGCAGGTATGAAGGTGAACTTCTCAAGGGCTTTTATGGGCTGAAATTATTATTTAATCAGGGTATTCAGAGCAGAGCAGATGATCAGTAAATGCAAAAGTTCTCTAACCCACTCAACATATTTAATGTCTTCAGCTCCATTACCACCAAAGCAGAGGGGAGCTGGCTGGAAGATGGGGGCGGTGGAGGTGGAGGAAGGACAGGCATTTTGAGGTTGACAACATAGCGACCTGAAATAGGACTGGGGAAATCTGAATAAGCCAAATTTAGTGATTCAAAATACTCGCTTTCTCCAAGGCCAGACCCTCAGTAGAACTGCTGGAAAGCACATAAATTCACTGCAGCAAGCATCTTCTCTGGAAACGTGATGCTCAGTTGGCACGGCCATGCATGCCAGAGAGAACTTCCTGTACTCGAGCTACTAAAATGAGAGCCTGGAAAATACTGAACTCCTTATCTGTTTAAATCAATGCAATAAATGGGGATTAAGGATATTTGTCATGGACTCTTGCTTTGTTTGAATCTTCAAGAGAAATAGGTTGAATAGTCCCAAAATGGGAAGGAAAAAAGCCATTCTTTGGGTAGCTGATCATAAATGTCATCTAGTCCAAAAAAGGGAAGGATGGCCCTCCTTTCCCCAGGACAAATTTCAAATACTTCAAAGAAATGTGAGATGGTAGGAGAGATTTTACTAGATCCTCAGTCCATTCCTTTCCTGAGGATCAAGTCCCTTGATGCAGGACTTAAAACCTAAGGGAATTAAAAGACACTGGGTATATTAATTTCTATAGCTGCCACAACAACATGCAGATTAGGTGGCTTCCAGGTGGAAATTATTTTCTCACCGATCTGGAGGCTGGAAGTCTTTGGCTTACAGACGGCCATCTTCTCCCTGTGTCATCCTTCACATGGTCTTCCTTCTAGGTGTCTGTGTCCAAATTCCCCTTTTCTATAAGGATACCAGTCACACTGGCTCAAAGCCCACCCCGATGACTTCATTTTAACTTAACTACCTCTTTAACAGCCCCATCTCCAAAACTGTCGTATTCTAAGGTACTGGGGTTTAGGACTTTAACATATGAATTGGGGGCTACACAATTCAGCACACACACTGGGTTAGTAAATTTTTGAAGCAGAAGTTTTTTTTTTTTTTTTATGTTTCATTTTATTTTTGAGAGACAGAGCATGAGTGGGGGAGGCCAAAGAGAGAGGGAGACACAGAATCCGAAGCAGGTTTCAGGCTCTGAGAATCTGAAGGAGGCTCCAGACTCTGAGCTGTCTGTCAGTGCAGAGCCTGATGCGGGGCTCAAGCCCACGAACCGTGAGATCATGACGTAAGCCCAAGTCAGATGCTTAACCGACTGAGCCACCCAGGCGCCCCTGAGCAGAAGTTTTTTAAAAACACTTCACAGATTATTAATCTTTATGGCATTATAATTTAAAAATGATAGAGACTATCGAGAGGTACACTTAGCAGACACCCTACTTACATAATGGGAATCTGATACTGCCCTCGGGAGAGAAGAAGTCAGGTTTTATACGGCACCCACTTCCTCCCCTCCAGTATTCACTGAGTGCCTTCTGTGTGCTAAGAACTGTGGCTAAACCAGAGAGAAACCGGACAAGTTGAACAGGAGCAGATGGCGAACAGCTCTGAAAGTGAGACCTGGTCTACATGGCAGCAGGAAAGACAATTTTAGGAGGTTTTGGGGAGTAAAGTAAGAATACCATAAGAAACTTTTTTTAATCATTGCTACAGTTCAAGCATATAAGATGCACCCCAAACAGGGAGGGGGAAGGAAGTTCCTGCTGTGCGTTAACTAATGGCAGAGGCCCTGGCAATCTGACCACCTCATGATGCCATTTTTAAAGCACAATGGCCAAGTCTTTTTGCGAGAGCGGGACAAGGGACTGATGGTGACTCCAAGATCTTTAATAGGTAATACGGGCAACCAAGGAAAGGATCTTTTCTTGAGGAAGAAATGAATGTCCGTCCTGAATGTCTGTCTGAGAGGAGAGATCTGGTACCCACCGGGAGAGATGTTTCACATGAGGAGATGGGAACAGAAAGAAAAGAGATGCAAAACGAACTCTAAAGGAAGCAAAGAAGAAAACCAGGGGGGAGGAAAGCCACAGAAGACAGAAAAGGGGAAAGTCTTCCTGACAGACATGCTCGTCCTTGGGGGAAAACGATGCAAGGGAGCTCAGGTAAGGTAAGGTCTAAACAGAAACTGGACTGCGTTAGCAGGGATTTTGCACCCTGTGGTGGAATGATTTACCTGTCTCAACCCCCAGCCTGTGAAGCTTCTCTCAGGCAAGGACTGTTTGCCTGGTCTAGTGCACTTCCTGTTGTACGGTAGGTGCTCAAAAGATGTTGAGGAACAAGTGAACTATGGGACAGCCAAATTATCCTGTACTGAGATGAGGAAAGAGATTAAGGGAGTTCTGCATTAACAGGTGAACTACAGTTTGGCAGTAAAGGAAGAGAGAGATGGGAGTAGATCATGGGAAAGAGACTTATTTATTTGCACAGAGGTTAGGAGTAGCTTGAAATCAAGGTGACATAATGGAGGAAAAAGAACATGTATCCCGGGGTCAGACAGATCTGAAACAACCCTGTGTGTGCATCTTGGGTCCTTCCAGGCCTCAGATGTCTCTTACTCTGATTCAGGAAATCAGGAACACCCACTTCAGTGCTGTACGGATCAATTAACCCATGTCTGTGCTTAACTTTGGCATACCGTGGATGTTAAAAACTTTTTATCCTTTTCCTTTTACCTTTGGCATACAGCCTTGAACATGTTTGTGGTCTAAGAAGGAGGAGCCAGTGGGGAAACATAAATCACCAATGCTAAGAGAAAACAGGTAACAGATTTCATTTAAGAAAATCATTCAAGTACTAGGGCAACAACTACAGAGGAAGACCAGCTGGGAAAGCACATCAATAGACTTTACCAGGTGTCATAAATGCCTCCAGGCCTAGACAAGCAAAGCTCTGAGGAAACCCCCAATAAGAGGTCAACAGGAAGTGGTGAGGGCCATGGTAAGTAGACAAGCCCCAGGTGAGAGGAAGCTGCTACACAGCTCCAGATGTCTGTGGCCCTGGGACAGAGCAAGTCCAAGTTGTTAAAGGAAAATCAGAAATCTAGATGTTTGTGACACGTTTTCTAGTTTTCAAAACAATGCATAATCCAGACAATATATCAGCCCCACGAGTTTGAAACCTCTATTTAATGCAAAGGAGATATTTTAGCCATGAAAATAAAAGTACTTCTGTGATCCACAATATTTACAGATAGAGTGCAATTCCCAGATTTCTACTTGAGGGATGAAATATGGTCCTTTCAAGCAAGACAGAGAATAATGGAAAAAATCATGAAGAAGAGAGGGGAAAGTAAATGATTCCGTTTTGATATGCTAACCCAAAGGATTCATGGTTAAAAACTCGGGCTCTAGACTTGAAATTAAACGTGAGGCTCTGCTACTAACTGAATGACTTTGGAAAAGTTACGAAGTGCATCCAGCCTGAGTTTCCTCACTTATTTGCCTCACAATGTTGCTGAGAAAAATAGATGGAATGAAGCAATGCAGCACTGTGCTGTCGACCACAGGGAATACCCAATAATGAGTAGCTGTTATTGCTGCTATTATTGTTATTATCATTATACATGTATCTTTGGGGTGCCTGGATGTATAGGTCAGCAGCTCAGCACCCTGACATGGAAACACCACACAGAAGAGTCACTGTATAGACTGTAACAGAAACCATGGAAATGAACAGGGTTCCCAAGAAGACCGAACAAAGAGAAACAAAAAAGGACCAAGGGCTGACCTAGAATACCACATTTATGAGGCAGCTAAAGGAACCTAAAAAGAAAAAGGACAAGACTTAAAACGACAAACTAAAGAAAATACCCTTGAAGTCCAAGAAGGAATTTCAAGATCTGTCAAATGCTACAACAGAAGAGTCAAGCTATATTAAGGATTGAAACCTGTCCACTGGACCTGGTGACTCGGTCGCTGGGGACTTTAGCGAAAGCAGAGATAGGCACAAAGTACGTACTCTGAAAATATACAGATCTTTTGTTTAATTAATTGTTTCAAAAAGATGGAGCCAGAACAGGAAAAAAACACAAATACCCCAAAGTTCCACTGGCTTTCCAGCGAATTGCTCAGTTTTTGCTCAAAATCACTCATGAATGTTTAGCTACATTTAACTGGAACCCAACACTCCCGTGACTGCAGTATTTCTCTCTGTCAGCAAAGAGAAGGCGATCAATGAGCTGTCAACAAACTACATTAGGTCTCTGGTGGCTCTTTCCCTTACGAAGAGGCTGGCTGTTTTAGGAAGAGTGATTATGGTAGGAACAAATGCCAGAATTTTGTCCTTACCCATATCATTTCCAACATGCTTTAACATAAAATTTTTAATATTTATAATATACCTCATTTCTAACAGTATTATATACATATGCAATTACTCTAAGTATGTCATTTTACTGCCCTAGGGCAAAGTCAAGGTTTCCTCCTCCTCCAATTATCATTATTGTCTTATAGCTATCATTTCACTGGGAGGGGAGATCATAGGAGCTAAGGATATTAATGGGCTGAGTCATTCACACACTTTTGAATCATGTGAGAATCTAGTATAAAATTAGTCATTCTTGCAACTAAACCAAGACTCAGATAGATTTACTCTCCAAAACAGCCACTGTTAGATGTCTGGCTCCCAAAATAACACATACCTGATGCTTTACATTTTGGAAATCGCACAGCCGTCAGAAGTTCCTTATGCGTACACAGTGGTGCCCAGCAATTTGCTTTGTGTTCTGCTTGGCGCACTTGGTGTACTCCAAGCTCTAATCCACAGTCAGCTTGATCTAAGGCTACGAGACCTGCTTTCATGCTTGGAGTCTAGAGGGAACTGCCTCTGTTGGCCCTCGAACATTCATTCAACAAATATCTACTAAACCCCAGTTGGGTACCAGGCATTACGCTAAGCACTGAGACATTTATGGAAGTTGGCCTACACTTTATGACACACCACCAACCTAACTAGTCATGCACAAGGTAAGTTTATACAGGCCAATACTGTCTCCATCTTTATATGGCAAAAAAGCTTGGTAAAGTTTTTATGGAAAGGCATGTCCAGGCCAAGAATCATTATGCTTTCAGTGGGGATAACCTAATTGTATGTACATACGGAGATACACTATATTTTTCTACAGAGTCTACTATACTGTCTTTGCCCTGTTTAAAAAAATATATATTGGGGCACCTGGGTGGCTTAGTCGGTTAAGCGTCCGACTTTCACTTAGGTCACGATCTCGCGGTTCGTGGGTTCAAGCCCCGCGTCGGGCTCTGTGCTGACTGCCAGCTCAGAGCCTGGAGCCTGTTTCGGAGTCTGTGTCTTCCTCTCTCTCTGACCCTCCCCTGCTCACGCTGTCTCTCTCTCTCTCTCTCTCTCCTAGAAATAAATAAAAATATTTAAAAAAATATATATATATATATATTTATCATACACAGTAATGATGACCAGCATGGATTATAGCCTTCATCTCATGACAGTTTCTGTTGCCAGTTGCACAATCTGCAATGAACTCTGTTGGACCCAATCATTTGTAGTTGAGTGAGTTTCTTAGTGCCATTATTTAGTTTGACTTCTGACAAAACACTTAAGAGAAAACACTTCCTTGTTGAGCATTATGACACATCGAATGGACTTCATGGTTCGTCAAGGTGCTGTAATACACCATTATCATTACTGAGCAGACAGACATGGGAACATCTTTCCTCCTTCAAGGCTTTCAGAAAAAGTTTCAAAATGGAACTTAAACATGTGTGAGAGCTGCTCTTCTCACTCTAATGGACCAGTACTGCTAGGATCGTTGTCTGACAGATGGCAGCTGAATGAGGCAACGTGTCGTGTGTGTGCATCTGTCACTAGACATTTATGCTGTTGAAAATTACTCTAATAAATTTCTCATGGCGCCTTTCCCACCATCAGATTATGACCAACAGGAACCACTTTTTCATTTATATGGGATACAGCATTAGATTCCCATATGCGGGACGTGGGGGAACTACTTTCCTAATTTTGCCTGTCAAGTATTTTTTATTTTTTGCTTTATTTTTGGGCAGAATTCATGGGAACACACATTATTTATTTATTCATTTATTCATCTATTCATCCATTCAATAAATATTTACAGAACACCTAACCACACACATGCACTGAGCTGGGCACTGGAGATGCAGCAGTGGACAGACTGACCTATACCCTGCCCTTCTCATGGGGTTTGGGATCTAATGGAGGAAACAAGCGTTATTCCAACAGTCAAATACACTCTCACCAACTGTGATAAGTGCTGTGAAAGAAATGTATCAGATGCTGGGAGAGCATGTACAACATGAATTTTGAGGACATCATTTTCACGGGCAATCTTTTTAAGCACCACTCAATTTAAACACAGGACACAGGGAGGGAAGGGTGAGGATTATGGTTACTCACAGACACTGTATGCGCACACGCCTTTCACTGGAGGGGTTCACAGCTTTCCATACACAAATATCATCATCCCAGTTTTACAGATGTGAGGAATAGGTAGCTATCAGCAGTTAAGCATCTGGCCCAAGGTCATACTGAGTCAGTGACCAAGGGTTTGAACTCATTCAAATCCCTTTTCAATTTAATTTTGCTTTGCTTGTGCCTCCAAGTAACAATTAAGAATGAACTTTTATACCCCATCTGAACTTTATGAAGACATAGTTGATTTCAAGCATATATCCTCAACCTTCAGTGGTCATTTGCTAGTTTTTATATGAAGGACACTTACTCTGAATTTGAAACTGCCTTTCTTGTCGGCCATTCCTCTGTCATCCACAGAACTATTCAATGCTTTGTTTACCTTTATGGTATTTCACTTAGGATTTTGTAGTGAAAGAACTACAGCAATGGGTTGATGTTAATGGGATTTTCTGGTCGTACCAAGTACCCCATGATCCAGAAAGATGATCTTTCAGAATGCTAAATCATTTACTGGAAATTCAGTTCCTATGCTATGTGGGAGATAATACCTCATGAGGTTAAGGTCCCACAGGATGCTTATAACCAGTGAATAATATATGACATTCATTCTCCAACAGCCAGAATATGTGGGCAAGGAACAAGTACACATCTCCTCTTCCCTGCCATCACACCTAATGACCAATTTGCATTCCCGCCTGGCCCCCCCCCACCCCATGGCTGCAACTCCAGTTCTGTTGGTTTAACAGTCTCAGTACCCAAGAAAAGAATGCTTTCACCGAGGGACTTAACAAAGCCTCCACTGATTTGGAAGCTTAAATTGCAACCTAGCAATTCTGAGCTCCTTGTGACACTGAAAAGACAGTAAAAAAAATGAGGTTATACAACTGGCCGGAGCAATGAATCTTTTTTTTTTTTTTTTTAAATATTTTATTTATTTCTAGGAGAGAGAGAGAGACAGCGTGATCAGAGGAGGGTCAGAGAGAGAGGGATTCACAGACTGAAACAGGCTCCAGGCTCTGAGCTGGCAGTCAGCACAGAGCCTGAAGTGGGGCTCGAACCCACGAACCGCGAGATCATGACCCAAGCGAAAGTCGGACGCTTAACCGACTAAGCCACCCAGGTGCCCCCGGAGCAATGAATCTTAATTTTCAAGGGCAGAGAGGGTGGCTGCTCAGGAGTGAGAAAAGGTGTGTGTCTGGAACCTGAAATATCTTCCAGTTTTGCCATTTCTAGTGGTAAAACATAATGCAAGTCGGAAATAACGCCCTATAGGCAGGGCCATCAGGAACACAGATACCCCAGGAATGGAAGTTGAAGTGTTCTAGTCAGATAAAAGCCTACAGTCATCTGTGAGTTGCTGAGGGCAAAGAGAACATGGAATAGGTAGTGGAGAAAAGGAGTTAATACCAACTGTGGGTTCAGGACCAATGGCGAAAGCTAAGATAGAAGTATCCATTCATATTTCTTCCTTAGTTTGACAAATACATATTTATATTTTAAACTAATTCCTCCCCTTCCTCTGTTCCTAGTATTTTGAAAAATGTAAGTTGGAACAGAACTCCCCTATGACCCAGCAATAGCACTGCTAGGAATTTACCCAAGGGATACAGGAGTGCTGAGGCATAGGAGCACACGGACCCCAATGTTCATAGCAGCACTCTCAACAATAGCCAAAACATGGAAAGACCCTAACTGTCCATCAACGGACAATGGATCAAGAAGATGTGGTTCATCTATATGATAGAATACTACATGGCAATGAGAAAGAATGAAATCTGGCCATGTGTAGCAACATGGATGGACCTTGAGGGTGTTATGCTGAGCGAAATAAGTCAGGCAGAGAAGGACAAACATCATATGTGTGCACGTATAGGAGGATTAGGAGGAGCTTAACAGAGGACCAAGGGGGAGAAGAAGGGCGGAAATGGTGGGGGAAAGGGAGAGAGGCAAACCATGAGAGACTCTTGAATGCTGACAAAACTGAGGACTGATGGATGTGGTGGGGAGGAGGGATGGGCATGGAGGAGGACACTTGTGGGGATGAGCACTGGGTGTTATGTGGAAACTAATTTGACAATAAACTATTTGTAAAAAAGAAAGAAAATGTAAGTTGGTGGTGAGGCACCTGGGTGGCTCAGTCAGTTAAGTGTCCGCCTCTTGAGATTGAGCCCCATGCCGAGTGCAGAGCCTGCTTGGGCTCCTCTCTGCCCTCTCTTAGCTCTCCCCTCACTTACCTGCTCATGCGTGCTTCTCTCTCTCTTTCTCCAAATAAATAAGTAAATAGATACATAAATATTAAAAAAAAAAAAAAAAGTCAGTTAGTGGCTCACTAGTTACAGAGTACCATAATAGAACAGTAACACAAAAGAGTAAGTGTGGACCAAATATTCTGGACTTAGAAACAGTAACTAATAAGATATTTGACCGCTCCACCTTTGGAGGAAAGAGAGCATCTGATGAGAGACAGCTGCAATATGTCAGTAGGGCATATTTTGGTATTGTTCCCATTGTTTGCAAATTTAAGTCTAGGAGAAATCTGTATACAGAGGTGGAGCAGCCACGCCCACTGGTGTAGAACCTTCTGAATACTTTCCCTATGTTTCAGGAATGTCCCACCTTATAAGAGTTAGCTCCCTGGGGTCAGAACCCAAAATTTGCTTTGCAGGCCTCCCTTGCAGCAAGAACACAGTTATCATGCTGGCCCCTGGCCTTTGGAACTTCAATGCTTGTGAATGACATGAAGGAGTGGGAGTACAGAAGGTGCCCGCATAACCCCTGGAACCAGATTTACCTGGAGATTGGAGCTTCCAATCTCAGCTCTGCCTCCCACTAGCTGTGTGACCTTGAACAAGTTACTTAACTACTCAAAAACCTAATTTCCTCCTTATACTCTAACCAAGTCAGAGGGTTTTGTGACTACTGAATGGATTAATATAGTTAGAGAACTTGAAGCTTTGAAATTCAACTATACTAGCCACTGGCCACAGGTGGTTATTTAAATCTAAATAAAATTTAATATTTAGTTCCTCAGCCACACTGTCACATTTCAAATGCCAATAGTTAGCTAGTGGCCACTTTTCCGGAGAGTGCAGATACAGAACACTTCTACTTTCTATAGGAAGTTCTGCTAGAATGCGATGACTTATAGAATACTTCCTGGCACTCAGTAAGCACTCACATGATATTGCTACTATTATTATCACTAGTACTGTTATCACCACATTGTTGTGTTCTTGTTGTTCCTTTACATTACACCCCCAGTACTTATTTACCTTATATCTTCATGTCTGTACCTCTGACCCCCATCAACTACTCCCTCACCCTCCATTCCTTTCCCTCGCATCTGACAACCAGGTTATCATTATTATTACAAAAGCAAGTTTTTAATATTCAGTGGAATTTAAACTCTGGGAAGGGAGGGGAGACAGACAAGTCAAAAAACAACTCGAATGTAGCTGGGTAAGAATTAGCAGCAGTTATTGGTAGCAGTAACTGCTCTTAATTTATATATAGTTTATTATGGGCAAGATACCGAGCTAAGTGCGTCACATGGCTAATTGAATCCCCCCTCCAAACAAACAACCTGACAGGTAAGAACTAACATGCCCCTACGTTACAGATTAGGAAACTGAGGCTACGGAGTAGTCTGACTGCAAGTAGTCAAACAGCTCACCAGCATTGGGGCCAGGACTCACTGCACCGGCAGTGAGTTCCACTACTATGTCCATGACTTAACTACCACCTAAACTTCACCAGATCCTACTGAGTGCCCACTAGCGGCTGTGCGCTGCTCTTGGTGCGGGGAAAACAGTGGTAAGCTAAAGACACCAAGTCGCTGACCTCATGGAGTTTACAGTCTAGCTGGGAAGAACAGTATTAACCACATGATAATGAGTGCCACGGAGAACAACTGAACAGAGCGGGGTAGGTGCCTTCACCTATGATGGGCAGTCAGGGAAGACTTCACTGAGAAAATGACATTTCAACAGAGACCTGAGGCAGAGTAAAAGGAGGTGAGGTGAGAAGTAATGACGGAGAGAGGGTGGGACAGGTCAAAGAGCCTCTCCTCTGTGAGACGGGAAGGCTTGGGCAAGAGTGAGAAGATCTGATTTTCTGTTTAAAGGATCACTCTGGCTGTTGTGGTAAGAAGAGATTTGGGGAGGAAGGGCAGAAACAGGCCACCCAGCCATCTACGCAAGGGTGCCGATGGCCGGATGAGTGGACGGCAGCAGAAGGAACAAGAGGCGGTCACGACCTAAACACAGTTTGCAGGTGGAAACAACAGGAGTTACTGATGGGCTGAGAAACAAGGAACTCGGGGTAACTTTGGTTTTTACCCTGACTGGATGAAAGAGTATGGCTGTCATCTTCTGAGGTGGAGAAGTCTGCAGGGACAGCTGATGTGGGAGAAAACACATTAAGAGCTGAGTTTTGGAAGGCTGAGTGTGAAAGGCCAATGGGAAGGAAACGAAGTGGACATGAGAAGACAGCTGTGTACACGAGACACGGTTCTGGAGAGGAGGCAGGGGTGCCGGCAGAAATGCTACGAGCGGCGATCAAGCGCGTGGCGGTGGAAGAGCACACGAGGGACATCCCCTTGACCGACAGAAATCGCGCCCCAGCGGGGAGGGCTTTCAAAGCGAGAGAAGAGCACTCCCGGTAGAAAGAGTAATGTGTACTGAGGCCAGAGGCATGAGAACATTCTAAGAGCTAGCATAAAAGAATGGTAAGAGATGAGACTAAGCAGGGGAGCATGTCAGGTAAAGACGTCTGTATTCAGTCCTGAGAGTAGTAAGGAATAAGTGAAGAAGGTAACACGGGGCGGGGGGTGAGGGGGGTGCAAAATAATGAAAGTTCCCAGTTTAGAAAGAGCGCTTGGGCTACTAGACCGAAAACACTGGAAGAGAGCAAAGCTTCGAGCAGCAAACGCTCCCTGGGAAATTTAAGACGGAAGGCGGGGAGGGGTCCAGCGAGCCAACCTGAGTCGGTCAAGTCCGGAGCTGGCCGGCCGCCAGAAGGAGCTCCGAGGAGGAAGGACGAAGGGCGGCCTTCTGGTGTGCGAGGCTGAGCGGATGACATCGCCATTTACCAAGCCACAGCACTTCAGAGAAAACCAGGGGGCCAAGCTCTCCCCGACGCCCGCTGACCCTCAGGCGCACACGCAGAGTGGGGGCGGCACAGAGAAGGGCCAGTCCGTCTGTGTGATTCGCAGACAGGGGCCCGGCCGTGGAAATGAGGGCGCGGGCCTCAGCTTAGGAAGGCAGTGACTCGGGCTACGAGCCTGGATGCTCTCTCGAAGAGAGTGTGGTGTGGGAAGAGAAGAGGGCCGGAGAACGGGTAGGAACACAAAGGTTTGGCGGGAGGAGAGACATCAAGGAGGGTTCGCTAAGGACACCATGGAGAAGTGGTCTAGGGGCTAGATGGAAAGAAGAGCAGACGCGCACTGTCACAACTGGAACACAGCAGCTCAGGAGGGAGGGGGTATCGGTGGCAGAGAAGTCCCGTGAGCAGCTGACTGAGCAGGTCCCGCCGGATTTGTCGTAGGCATGGAAAACCTCGGGCGAGCCCCCCAGCTGCCGCCTCAGCTTCCTCATCTACCCGAGAACGTTACACCGCTTCGCAGCTCATCGCGAGGATATGCAGCAACGTGTAAAAAGTACCAGGGCAGCATCGGGCCCACGTGACACTGAAAAGCTGCTCTATTTTTATCGCCACGCCTGTCACACAGGTCATGGCAACAAAGAGAACAAGGGTAGGAAGCACGGTACGACGGCCACGATGTGTGTTGTGCAGTTTGGCAGAGAGCGTGTGGCAGAGAAGAGCGACGGTCTTTTTCCTTTCCTTCCGCCCTTCTCCTTCCTTCTAGATGCAGTTTAGAATGCAGTCATTCCCACGAGCCTGTCAAAGGGGCCCTGTTAAGTTTCTCTCAGAGTTTACACAAAGGACCGTGTTTTTGCAGCCTTTTAAGGAAAGCATCATGAGTCTGTGATATCGACGCTATGTTCTTTAGGAGGGCAGCTTCAGCTCATGAGCAGCTCCACCGAAATTACATCCATCGATTTGTGATTTCAAAAATTCTCCTGACAACTTTTGAAATGATAAGCCAGGTACTGTTTATCAAATGAAACATTCTAACTACATGATTAAGGGGACCTTTGAACAACCAAACGGACTTTCAGGTTAGTTTCGACACTGGCCAAATGAGAGTCACAGAGGAGTTTCCCAGATGGCACATGTTTTCCTATCAAGGACTGAGGTACTGCCTTTCGGGGGGCAGAGAAGACAGACTGAGAAAACTGTCTCCAACACTTGCATTTCTAATGTAAGAAACACCGTGTTTTACATGAAAGAGTTCTACTGATTTTTTTTTCCTATTATAACCCTTCCCATGCCATTTCTTCCACAGCCTCTTTGCTGCGGAACTGACTTTGTAATTCCTTCAATGCAACTCTCAGTACATGAAGCCTGTATTATATGCTCCTCCCCACCTGGTTATTCTCTGTCCCATCCATCAAATTCAAGGCTCCTGGAAAAGCCCTAATTACTGAGGATCTCCATTTTCTTACACACATTTACATAAACTTTCCTTTCCTATACAACTCAGCGGTCACTGGTGACACTGAGGCTCTCTCATGGCAAAGGGGCACCCTGCTTTAGAATCTCAACAAGAAAGGAAGTATTCCTTGCCCCAGTCTTTGCGTGAGTGTGTGGAAGGGAGACAGCATGGGAAGGGATATACACACTTGGGGTTCTCTCTCCTGAAGAAAGCAGATGTGAGAGAACAGGGAACTATACATTTCACAGAAGGGCTTTCTTTCTGAGCATTCAGAAGGAAGACAACCAGCCTTTAGCACCTGGAAGCAGGGGAGCAAGAAGGTGTCTGCCATGTTCCATCGCTTCTCTGGGTATTCCGGTCACACCCTCCATGAACTAGAGGATCTTAATAACTGAAAGAATGAATTCACCATTTCTGTTATCATCGAAAAGAAAGGGAAATGCAAGTTGTCTTCTTCCTTCTGCTCTTGCTAAGTATCCATCAGAAAACCCATTGAGTATGACTGTAGGAACCCAAAGGCGGCAAAATATCGATTTCAGAAATACCACATTTTCTGCCCCTCTCAATCCATAACCTCTAACATTCTTAAGTGCCACAAAGATTCTAGTAAACAGACCTCTGATTTCAAATCCGTTGTTTTTATATCAGACTACACATCTATAGCATGGAATGAGGGGAATCCATAGATTTGAGGCTGGATCTTTCCCTCAGTTATCTATCACATCTCACCCAACACAATAAAGACTCTGGAATTACTAATGCTCCACGAGTTCATTAATGCTTCTTTATCCTGACCTGTTCCATTCACTCCAGTCTAGCAGCCTATCAAATTCTCGCATGCTGCCTTCTCTATAATTAATATGGCTTCCTGATATTTGAAATTACTTCCCACTACTAAAGCTCTCACATTGCCTTTTGCCTTCCAATTCATCTCTTAGGAGAAAGGCTTCCTGACTAAATGAAAACAAGTTCTGTCCATCCCAAACCTAATCAGAAAGCTACTACACCCAGGAAAATTAAAACAATAACCAAGACAAAACCGGTCAGATCCTACCTAGTCTATATAGAGTACTTTTTAGAATAATTTACATAATCTGATTCTCAGCATCCATAGAGATTAAATAACTTCCTTGAACCAAACACCTAATAGGGGCCAGAGCTGAGGCTACAGGGTAGCCACCAAGTCTGAAACCACACATAATACTATTTCACAATGCAGTGTAATATGATATAATTAAGCCAAGTAGGTGTTGTGTGTTCACCTAGATTTCCAGACTTGGTGGCCACCCTGTAAATCCAGATCTGCTAGCCCGAACTTATTTTCCTGGATTCTCCCACACGTTTTGCTCTGGAAGTGCTAAAGAAGGGGGCAGGCAATGGAAAATATCACCCTACACTGCGATGATATTTAAACATTTATAAACCAGCTTTCGTATTCCGTTTCCCAATTTAATTTCACAACCTTGTGCAGAGATTAAAAGAGGTAACTAATATTTTCTGAATGCCTACTATGTGAAACCTCACTTTCTGTGAAGGCATGAAGTATTTTAGCTACATTACCTCATCTAGTACCAGCCCCACGAGGTGTCACCCTCTTTTTACAGATAAGGAAAGTGAGGATTTCAACAAGTCACATCACAAGCCCCGTGTCGTACAGGCAGGTACTGGAAAAGCAAGGATGAGTCTGGGTCCTCTGATTCCACCTGCAGCGTTCCTTTCACTACCCCAGGGAACATTCTTCACATGTTCCACAGCAAGCCGCACACGGATCACGGAGAGACTTCTCCCTCGGTGCCTCGGAAAGTCAATCACGAACAAATCTATAGGCTAACTTGGCAAGAAGAAAATGGTTACTCAACCTGAGTTGGCTGAACACAATGTAGAATGCTGGGAGGTACAGAGCAAGCAAGAGAGATGCTGGCTAGGTTTACTTTTGTTATGGAAAGGACGGAATATTTTAATTACATAAACATAAAACATCTATAAAAACTAGGAAAAATATAAAAGCTATAAAATCTAGAGCAAAAGATTCACTCCATTTTTATCTCAAATCCCTAAAATTCCTTCATATTCACTCCACTGCCACTTTTAAAATATAACAGAGACAAAAAGTTTTAGAATGATCAATACTGGTTCCTCCTCTAAAGTCTTTTCTAATATAACATTAGAATATAAGGCCTTTCCTAACATAATTATTTTCTACTATAACAGTCCCATATAACAGTATTCTTTTCCTCAAATAGTTCTTATTATTAGCAGAATCCCTCCCTTATGCATGTCAAATCAGTGTGAAGAGTCACTTTTTGTTTAAACTAAATGTTCCAAACCTTTACCTTTGGGAAATTGGTAATAAGACCTCTGTAAGATCAGAAGCATACTTTGTAATTGACACTGGACAAAAGCATTCTTACTCCCTAATGAAATCTACAATTCAAAGTAAACTCAATGAATTCTGTCTTGAGGCATGACAGTAACCTTGAATTACAGGTCAAAACACAGAGGTTCCAGGTCACCTTGTTGGCTCAGTTGAAGCAGCATGCGGCTCCTGATCTCGGTGGTCATGACTTCAAGCCCCATTGGGGGGGGTGTAGAAATTATGTAAGCAAAGAGAACTTAAAAACAAAAAGCATCAAGGTTCAGAATAACCTGAGAATAACCATGTGAGCCCAGCATGCCCCTTAACTTCTCTGAGGCTCAGGGTTCATCACACCTACCTTTCCTAACCTGGAGGGTTACTGTGATCATTAAAGAGGTCTAAGAGCCCAGATGGCTTCTCACCCCTCACCCTGGGCAAAGGAAACTGGTTTCAGACTTTAGCTGAAGGCCCAGGGGACTCAACAGGGGACACTTCCAAATCTGGTTTAATCAAACTATCAAAAGCCCTAGGCAAATATCAAATAATCTGGGAAGCCAAAAGAGACATAAATTCATTATTATCCAGACCTAGGCTAAATCTTCCAGGGCATTTTAAACATAAAATGATACTCATACTACTTTTGGGCTTTGTTGCAGTTTCATAGACTTTGGATCAAACAAACTATTTATGATTAAATCCTTTTTAAAAATTTGTCTAGATTGGAACTGTTATTAGTATCGGAGATAGTGTTCCATGATTCAATTCAGAAATCCAAACACTAGGAATGGATCTTCCTCTTCCCAGCTCTAGGAGCTAACAGAGACTCCCTTCCCATCCCTTGTGGCAGAATCAGGAAGTCTCCATCACTCTTTAGTCCTGTGGCCATTTGGACATGAAATGTCAGATGGGGACTGTCAGGATGTAGTTAACTGTAGAATAATCACCTTTCATCTTTTTGGGGGGAAGGGTCCACAACACAGTACTGTTTATAATCTCATTTTATCTACCACTGAGGTATGCAGGACAAATACTATTATTAGTCTGACTTAGAAATGAGGAAGCTAAAGTAAAGAATTAGCACGACTTTTCCAAGGTCACAGCATGGCAGGGCGAGTATCAAAAGCCACATCTTTATTTCCCAACCCAACACGATTATCAAACAAACACCAACTGCTCAGGGAAGGGGGAGAAGGAAGTAAAAAGTGACTGTGACTTATTTAGACTAATTCTTTAGACTAATTTTGCCTGGCTTTATGAATTTTCATTAATTTCCTTCTTCATTGTTGCCTGATGAGTTAGTCACTAAGACTATCAGATCAGACATTATAAATTGTTCAAAATTATTTCCTCATTGTTATATATAGATACTCAGCTTTAAGCGTTTCATAATAAAGTGACTCAGGGACTCAGCGAGCCCCATCTACATGAGTCACTTGTTGAACTGTTACAAGAGATTTATGTAAAACTCTTGGGAGGTGGGTGGGGAGGGGAGACAGAAATAAACATTTACCAAAAAGATGACTAAATTAAGGACAAAAAGTGAAATGTAAAACTTATGCATTTTTCCTTCCAGTTGAAGCTGTGAGATGGGAAAATAATTGTGAGGAAACGAGTCACCCATTACCACGAATACCCAGTTCAGGCGGTTTAGAAGAGTTCGCCAGTTTAGTTCATTCCGTGTAATGAACAGTTTTGTGTAAAGAGAAAGAAATGAAAAGTTTACAGGACAATGCTAAGACCAGGCCTTCACATAGCACTTTGCCCTCTCCAGGGCTCTCACGTATGTCGTATCTCAGCGTGTAATCAAGGAATTACTCTAAGATAGGAATGGACAGATACTATCAAGTTCATTTTGCAAATTTGTTGAAGATCACGCAGTTCTTCAGTAAACAGGTATTGAAGGAAACGCAGCAATTAAATCCAACACCGAACAGTTTACCACTGGTAACGGGATCACGCACATTTTTATGCTAGAAAGGCTAAACACCTGAATTCCATATTCTGGTAGAGCAATTTCACCACTATTATAGAAAATGTGGTAGGCCATGTCCTAGTTTCATCTGTATTATTTATAGGTGCTTTTAGTAATATCTTAAGAATTTCTTCTAAGAAAACACTCAGCATGCGATGTTTCTGCTAGGGCTTTTTAAAACACGGTGTAACCATACTGCGCAGCAAATTTAATTTCTAATTTTGCAAGAGAGAGAGAGATGCTCTAAGCACGCCCGGGATTTAGTCCATTTAAAGTTCCTATTTTGTATTTCGTGTGATATTTTTGGCTTCTGTTACAATGTTGGGGGCTAAAATAAACCTCAGGGTGACAGGGAACAGAATGATGGGTGGAGAGAGTCTGCTCCTTGGTACCAGTAACATTCCAAGAACCACGAATAGCTGTGGCATTGAGGAGGCAGGCGCTGAAGCGTGTGAGACCCTGGGTGTCGGTAGAGGAGAAGGTAAGCAGCAAGCCAAGTCAGGGACGTGGAGATGAATCATGTGATGCAATCATATTATTCTGGTTATTGTGTCCAATTTTAAGTAATAGTGATTCGGTCTTTCTACATTTCACTTTCTAGGGGAAGATAACGAAATGATTATTTTAAGAAGAAATACAGGATAGAAGAAATAATTAGAAACGGTTTATCAACTGACTGCATTACTCTAGCCCATGAGAAATGAACACAAGGATTTTCTCTATTTTAAAGAATGCTATATTATGTGACATCAATTTTTCTATAAAAGAAGTGGGGAGGTGGCACCTGGGTAGCTCGGTCAGTTAAGTGTCATCAACTCCTGATCTCAGCTCAGGTCCCGGTCTCACAGTTCATGGCACCCAGCCCCGTGTCAGGCTCTGCACTGACAGTGTGAAGCCTGCTTGGGATTCTCTCTCTCCTTCTCGCTCTCTGCCCCTCCCCAGTTGCATGCATGCTCTTTCTCAAAATAAATAAAAATTTTTTAAAAAGCCAGAAAGAAACGAAGTTCAAAAATTTCCAGTGGTTAAAATACCAGGTTGGCCATCTCACAAAAGAATGGAAGATAAAGTGGTACTACTGTCAGAAGCTTGGTGCGGTCAGAGAGGCACACAGTAAAAAGACTGTTTACTCTCAATGCCAGTTCCCTGGGCACTGGCTCTACTTCAGAAAGGAAGCTTGTCCTTATCTACACAACTGCAAACTCACAACGGGCTTGAGAAACTAAAACCCATTTATATTCTCTCCACTTACACTCTATTCTCTCACTTGCCAATAATTTATGGGGATCACGCATCTGAAATAAAGCTGACAACTTGCATATATCAGAGCAATAAATCCATGCATTTTTCTCTCCCAATATTTTTTTTCAAATGGGTCCTATTAATAAAGTAAACACAAATTACTTCAAGATGGAGCTGTAGCTCAAAGACTATTTCTTTGAGCACATGCACATATAATTCTGCTATTTATTGAACTATCTTGCTTACATCTTTAAGTAATTTTTGGTTATCTAAGAAGACATAAAGTAATTCCTGAATTACCAAAGTTTTTACTCAGTTGTCTGGTTCTTACCTCTAGTATGACCCCCTTTCATCACCACTAACTAGGGGATAATGTCTTGTAACTCATTGCTACAGACATTAAATAGACTTCGTGATCAGGGAACTTCAAACTCAACTGGCCAATGCCATGCCACTAGCTGGCCTCCTCAAGGGCCCTGTCCCCCTAATTCTGCCCACTCCTTCCTGGTCACACCACCATGGGGACTAAGCTCCCTCCAACCTCCACACTGTCCCCACCACCACCAGACGCCTTCTAAGGAGAGAGGCCCTGCCTTCAACCTCTGAAGGAACATAATCTCTGGCCTTTCTCAGTGGTTTTCTATGGCCTCATCTCCTCTCTGAATTTTAACTCAAAATTCCCTTTCAGATGCTATGTAAATTTGATCAAAGGAAATGACTTCTCCTTTACAGAATGCTCTGGGCAAGGCTATAAATTAGTGTGAAGAAACTATTCCAGGTGCTATCAGGTGATCATTTTCCATCATTAGTGGATCCAGGACTAATAATAGCACCATACTTTAAGAAGAAACTGAGGCTTGGGGCTAGAGTGTTAGAAAAGCCAGAAAAAAGGAAGGGGAAGGAAAGGAAAGGAAAGAAAATGTTCTTTTCCTTTACTCTGAATTTCTTAAGTAGTTATTATGGTCTCTGTCACACTATTTCACTGTTAACATTATTTTGTAGCTATTCTGAATATACATGTCAAGAGGCTTTTGTGTCTTCATTAGACAGAACATACTACCGGCAGGAACTGAACGAAATTACAAGACTGATAAACAATTGCTTTCAGCTCCACACTATGAAAAGGCTTTCATTTTACCTTAACATTTGGTGACCCAGTCCCCCATCCCATTTCCCCACCTCTTTTCTCCAACTCCTGTCCGTTCACTGACCGTTAACATCGGCCCCTGCCCGGGCCCTTTCCCTGCCCACCACACCTCTGCTACATAATGGGGAAGGCCGGAATCTCAAGCTCTTCAATACTTACCAACTGTGATGAAAAGTCTGATATGGAAGGAGCTAAAGTGACTCTAAAACAAAGGTTTGGCGCCATGGGTGGCTATGCTCAACGTCAGAAATAAAACAGGAGGTGGCTAAGTCACAGAACATTCACATTATTTAAATAACACAAGTAATTAGCTGCCAGGACCGAGTCGGGTCAGAGGCCCAGGTGCTCAGCATCTAACTGGGGTGTCGTGGTGAACCAGGCCTTTCAAAGGTCGGCTCCTGCACACATCACTGCTATGTTCCTTCTACCTACTCTGTACCCTCCTGGCTTCCTCTCCTTGGAAACATTTCCTTCCGTCCACTCTCCTGAACCGATGCTCCTGCACACAGGACTCTTGTTTACTTCACGGACAGCCAAGCAATCGCTGCATATTTAAAACAACAAAAAACAAAAAACACTTTTCCTTCCTCCTTTTCACTGTTGGAATCATTTGCGTGGTCTTTTCAGAGGCCTGGCCCTTTCCTGATCTACACAGTAACCTCTGCCAGGCCCATTTCAGAATTTCAGGTAGGGAGTTTTATGCACTCCCCAGTTCTCTGGATGCCACAGAAACTACCTGAGCCTGCTGAGCCCATCTCTTAGGTGCCTCTGTAACGTTAGCAGGTGGAGACTATGGAAGCAGTTCCCAAAATGGGTTCTGTGGATGATCAGTGCTTCCCCCAATGAGATTTTCTAGTTAAAGAAGTTTAAGAAATTACTAAATATACTTCCTTTGGAGAATCACAATACATAAAAGCATATTAAAGGCTTTGGAGCCTTTAAAGAAATTCTTTTAATCAAGCATTCCCCAAACTTATTTGACCACAAAATCCTTTCTTCTTATTATACTTACTCACATCCTGATTAATTGGTATTATGGAACAAACTTTTAAAAATGCTGCACTAAAGACTTACATTAAGGCCAAGTAGAGTGTAAACATGTTATAATTTTGAATAAAAGCCAACACTTAACACCTATAAAACACTCAGCTAGGTTTCTAAAAACCACCCATAAAAAGCATCTATAGTAAGTACTTGGTGACCTAGAAGATTTAGATCTAGATTCTTTCCTACAGAAGCAACTCAATTAGTGAAATACTATATCCAGACCTAATTACTCTCTCTGTGTGTTAGACAAAATGCTACCAAACACAACCTTAATTTGGGAACAACTGCAGAGGAAGTTCTAAAGCACCAGAATAGGGGCACCTGGGTGGCTCAGTCGGTTAAGTGTCAGACTTTGGCTCAGGTCATGATCTCACGGTTTATGGGTTCGAGCCCCATGTTGGGCTCTGTGCTGACAGCTGGCTCAGAGCCTGGAGCCTGCTTCTGATTCTGTTTCTCCCTCTCTCTCTGACCCTCCCCTGCTCACGCTGTCTGTCTCTCTCTGAAAAATAAATAAAACATTTTTAAAAAATAAAAAAATAAAGCACCAGAATAGAAATTATCTATAATCACAGAAACAGACACATTCTGGGTCAAGTGGCTGCAGAGCGAATACCTAAAGTCAACTTTTTCCCCCCCTCCTTAATTCCCACACCTGAGCAATATTCCTATAGACAAAAAGGCTCTACATGAAGCATTAGGAAACTTTTTACAAGAAAAATGGTAAAAGATCACACACCATTTTGCTGTCAAGTAGAGTGGACAGGGAATGGAGGACAGGGTCTTCTCCAGTAGTTTCTCAAATGGTTCCAAAAGATTTTCACGAATTCCACAGTTATCTCTCACTTTCTTGCTATTCTGCTGACAACAGTAATTTCTCTCATGCTCAGGAATCTTCTGTCTTCAAATTCTGTAACCCCCAAAGTAACTCCCCCTTCTCTTGTCAATGACTCACAATGGAGTACATTTTTACGTTCAGTCAGTAGATGATCAGAGCTAATAAATTACATCCTCTGGCTTGAAACTTCTTTCAGATACTATAAAACATTCACTTCCTAAGCGTAAAATGGTCCCCAAAACTGGTTAAACTAAAACAACAACTCCCAAGTTGCAAGATACCTTATTAGATTTCATGTTGAAGTAGTGGACGTTAAGGTAACTTGAAAATAAGATTTACAATAGGCAAAGCTTACCAACTGATGAAGGGTGAAGGGTGAGAAGGCATAGGGAAGTGATATGTCAAAAAACATTCTAAATCATGTAGTTGCATAATGACAAGGCTGAGGTAAGCTATACCTTTGACCCACCTTGTTCTTTTATTATATCTAAGATTGTGTTAGTTTCAACAGCTTACGTGAAGTGTATTTCTGCTCTTCTGACTCTCACCATATTAGTTTTAAAACACATGGAAGCAGGGGCGCCTGGGTGGCTTAGTCGGTTAAGCGTCCGACTTTCGCTTAGGTCATGATCTCGCGGTTTGTGGGTTCGAGCCCCGCGTCGGGCTCTGTGCTGACTGCCAGCTCAGAGCCTGGAGCCTGTTTCAGTCTGTGACTCCCTCTCTCTCTGACCCTCCCCTGCTCACGCTGTCTCTCTCTCCTAGAAATAAACAAAAATATTTAAAAAAAATAAAATAAAATAAAACACATGGAAGCAGCACACTAAAAAAACAATATATGGGTAAAATCTGACAAAGAGTTCAAGTCTGTGAAAGTAACATTACACAGGTAAGCATCATGACAAAAATATAAACGCCAGAGTATAATGTGAATCTCCACTAAGCTTCTAGGACTGGACTGCACATCGAAAGGCACAGAGGACATGTATTTTATCCCTGGCTGCTAATAATGTGAGTAACCATCCGAGCCTGTTAGGATGTTTATCATTCAGCCCCTCCGGCGCCCATCCTTTTTCTCCAGAAGAATTAAGGTTACAAAGTTGCAACAATCACAGGCACGACAGTGGCTGGACTCTAGCATCTCTTATTTGAAACACACCCCTGAAAAATGGCTCTGAAGATTTCTTGAACTAAACTGGTCCCCACCCTCTAGAATCTGAAGCCCCAAGATGGGACTACAGGTTTAATTTAAAACAACCACATAAGCACTGAAATACACAGTACAGAGATGCACAGTATTACCACCGTTTATTCAAAACCAATTCACCGTCGTCTCCCTTTGAGAGCGATAACCCCTGCTCGGCTAGTGAAATGACTGGAGAAGCAGAACAGCAGTAACAAAATTATTCTTAAATCAACCACTGTGATGACCTGCATCACTACTCAGTTCCTGGCACACAGTAGGCACTCCTATCTGTGAAGGAATGAATCACTGACCAGCGTTCGGTACATTACACAACTACTCTATACACTTTAAACTTTCGATATAAGTAGGCTTTCTCTGGCTTAATTTCTCTAATTGTCTGAAACTCTGACATTGACACAATCCAGTAAAAGATGCTTCTATTTCATGTAGAAGTCTCAAAGACAGAGAAGCTATATATCATGTGCCCCACATTGAGGCTCATTTGACCTTCGTCTTAGATTAAAAACCACTTCCTGAGGAAGGAGTTCCCACCACTCAGCAGTATTATGCCTCCTGAGTTATTAATTCTCCTTGAGCACTACATTTTCCCTTTGTTGTATACAGCACAAGTCGTTAATAAGATCTGCATTGCTCTTTAACGTTTGTCCCTCTCTAGACTTTAGACATCCTGAAGGTGGTGGTCACGTGGACTCTGGTGACCGACCTATTTCTTGCACCTAGCCTGGCACATAAGTGTTTGGTAAATATTTATTCAATGAGTGTTTGAAAACAAGAAGCTCCTTTCTGAGAACAACAAAAATAACAGACTTCAATATACTCGAATGATAAAAGCTTGGGAATCAAAGGAAGAAACAGGAGGTCAGCAAAAGCGTCATGTTCAGAACCTCACTGTCCTCAACGTGAAACTGAGAAAAGTTTCTCCCTGGTGGTCACGGTGATAAAAGAAGTAATGGTACCATGCGTGTCTGTGTGCCACTTTACAGGGTTCAAAGTGCTATCACATGTGTGGTTCGTGACTGAAAGTCTCCAAAGAGTTCATACACCACTTTCTGTGGTTTGACATGAATGTTTTAAAGAGCTGTGACAAGTATACAATACACCCATATACCCTGAAAGTTTTAATAAATGACTTACAAACTATGAAATTTCTTTTAGGGATCGCTGTATAATATTCCCTCTTAAACTAGCTGGGACAAAGTCTTAATTTTTTTTTTTTTAAAGTTTCAGAGCACTGAAATAAATACTGATTCTGAATAAAATCTTCAGGCATTGTAGATTATAAGAGCTCTTTTTTCCTCAGAGGACAAAGAAAGGCAATCCGAGAGCTTGTGCTGTGTGCCAAAGGGACTTCCCAGAGATTGTTGGTAAATGGATCCACACTTCTAAGTTTCCAAAGTAAACTTTCTAAAACCTTTTCAGAGGTGTCTAACCTTCAGAATCCTGTGAAGGTGAGAGTAGGAGACAGACAATAAATTTAAACAATAAACTCTAATGCTCTGTGATGATTTAAAGACTTTTTTTTTTTTTTAACTTTCTAGAACCGTATGAAAATTTACAAACAGAAAGACCACCGGGTGGATCACAATTTTGGCAAATGTTATAGTGATGGAAATACTGCTTGCCTTTAAGATCCTGCTCCACCTTTTTCAGGAATGTTTGGACATCTGAGTTTGCCAAAACCCAGTGTCTGACGTCTCCATCAACTTTTAGGAATGTCAAAGTTTTGATATATAGTCTCTAATCTGATTCACACGATACTTATGAACCAGGCCGGCCCAGAGTTGTATAGATGAAGACCATGAGGTTCCTAAAGGGTAACTTACTTCACTCGGGAGCTAACTTAGAAAATGGAAGGACTATAGGTGGAAGAGCTTCCAATCCCTAGACCATCGCTATTCCTAAAGAGCTACACCGTCCTGGCCCTTCTCAAACCACTGTTCACTCTTTGCTCTTTGCCAAAGTAAGCAGTAAGAGAGCAGTGTCCATAACTTCAAGTGTGTAAAAAGTACATAGTGTATGTAAAGTGTAAAGTATTTCCCTCAAAATAATAATGGCCATATCCCCACTCTATCCCCACACGGTTTCAGGTCTCAGAAACCTCATAAAATTATTATTTGCTATTCTTGGTCTTGTATCAAGCTTATGTACAAGGCACAACTTTGCATCAGAAAAAAAACAAGAAACATGTTTTCTCCTCTTATGAAAGACCAGAATCACTAACTACAAGTTGCTCCATATCTAGTGTAAGGTTAGGGCTGAAAAGTAGGGTAAAACTCAAAGTATAATCTTTCCTGTTTAGTAGGTAGGGTGAGGATAATAAGGTTAAGGTCTCAAGAAGAAGAAATGCTAACTTGTTATGCTAGCATAACTTGAAAGTAACGTTAACTACTGAAAGAATATTGGAGATTTCTTTCTCTTTGTTTTCTTCTTGTCTTTTTTTATTTTTAATGAGTGACTTGGTTTTATGAGGGGGAAGAGGTCGATTTTTTACATAAAACACCTTAAACATCTGTGAATCGTTCAGTTTAACAGAGAAAAAAAATCACATTAAGTTCTTTAACTTCCAAAATCTGTTTTCTTATCTATATTGTACCCTGTGCTATTACATTTGCACAACATCAAAGTTGAAGATAGAAAGGCCTATCAAATAACCTCCATTGAATGTAAGGGTCAAAGCAGGATTGATCCATATAATAGACCTAACCCTGATCTTGGTTGAAAATATACTTTAGTCTATAAAGTCAGCCTTGTTCTTTTAAGTCAGTGGTCTCAACCCTGAATATATATTAGAATGAGTTTTTTTAAAATACTGGTGCCCCAATCCTGCTCCAGAAATGAAATCAGAATCTCATTAGAAAAGGAACAGGCTGGTTCTGAGGGTCAGCTAGTTGAAAACCTCTAGTCTAATAAGCATTTTTTGTGATCCAGTTTCAAAGGCCCCAACGTCATGTCACTTTCATATTTTCCTATCAAGGAATACTTAACAGTCCTAGGAGTAACAGCCACAATGGTAAGAAACATCACACTTTCACAAGTTCAATGAGTTCACTACTTCTTGGATATAAGCAGATATTCTTAAATCACAAATACTACACTTAATAAATACTAACCATTTAAAAAGAAAAAAATATTAAAAATTTTTTTTAAAAACTTCATATCACTATAACATACAATTATGTCACGTGCATTTAATTAAAGCTTAAGCAATAAGCTATTTTTAAAAATGTATCTTCCACTGAATAGTAGCCAGTCTTATAAAATACTTGATTTTTGGAATTTTCCCATAGATAGAAGAAAAGGCAAATAAAGAAACCAGAAGTACAAGACACCCTATTACACAGGTATCTGAAATCAGTTCAAAGGGGAGTTTCCACTGTTCAGAGGACAAAGGACTTCTCAGAAATATTACTGCAATCCTATTGCTCATTTCTTACTCAACCCAGTACTGCTGAAAAGGATGTTGCTATGTTCCCACCTTAACTGCTTTAGGTGTTGTTCCTGTGGCAGCTGGAGTCAACAAAGATACGTTTGGCTTCTGGAAAAACCAAACTGTCAGCCTTCTTTATTTTTAAACTTGCTCTCAATCTCTCCCGCATTATCTGATCCTATGAATTTGACATTCAGCTGCATATTCGTTAAGGCTAGAAGAGGAGTAACTAAGCCCGGTCTAGATTGTATGCTGAAGGAAACATAACAAAAAAAAAAAAAAAGATTCTATGCAATTTTTACCATTTTATAAAAATCTACTAACATCCAAAGGGGGCTTACACTAAAGATTTCAAGACCCAAAAATGCAAGAAAATCTAAAATAGGCATAACATCTTAATGTTTTTAAAAATTTTTTATTTTTATTTATTTATTTATTTATTTATTTATTTAGAGAGACAGAAACAGAACATGAGTGGGGAAGGGGCAGAGAGAGAGAGATGAGACACAGAATCTGAGGCAGGCTCCAGGCTCTGAGCTGTCAGCACAGAGTCCAACGCGGGGCTTGAACTCATGAACTGTGAGATCACGACCTGAGCCAAAGTCAGATGCTTAACCAACTGAGCCACCCAGGCGTCCAAGGTGTAATATTATAATTAAACCTAGGTGGCCTAGCTATAAACTTCTTAATTAAAAAGAAATGAACAGTTGCTACAGGAACTGTAGCTAATGTTAAGGAAATATGAAAGGATGGAGGAAATTTTGATTTTGTGTTTCTGTTTCCAGGTCAGTGAATTGTAACCAAGTATTACCGGGTGAGTAGTATACACTTACATGATTTATCGCAGACTGAACGGCCTTTACGTAGTGGGTTAGCTCCCGATCCATCATGGCCAATTCAACCATTGCCTTGTCCATACTGAATTCACTACTCACTTCAGCTGAAAGAAAAAGAAAGCAAATATTTTTTTCCATTTAAAAAGCCATTTTTGGGGGCACCTGGGTGGCTCAGTCGGTTAAGCGTCTGATTTCGGCTCAGGTCATGATCTCACAGTTCATGGGTTTGAGCCCCACATCGGGCTCTGTGCTGACAGCTAGCTCAGAGCCTGGAGCCTGCTTCGGATTCTGTATCTCCCTCTCTCTCTCTGACCCTCCCCTGCTCACACTGTCTCTCTCTCTCTCTCTCTCTCTCTCTCAGAAGTAAATATAAACATTAAAAAAAAAAAAAAGGAAAAGAAAATGCCATCTCTGAAAAAGTTGCTCCGATATAGTTATTATCGGTCAATGATCTAAACAATTTTATAAAAGGTAGTACATGTTGTTTAAAGACCTCCTTAACAGAGGCCTGCTTCATTCAAAATTCTAAGAAAACACTCAGTAGAAGAAGGCTCAAAAGTTGGAGTGGAAAACAAAGCCGGTTCAGACTTAGGGGTCTAAGAGTCCACAGAGTTCCAGACTGTGCCACTGATTTGTGTGACCTGAAATCAACCACAACATTACGCTCAGCCTCAGTTTCCTTTTCAGTTAAAGCAGCCCAGTCATGTTATCTGCATATGAACCTCACAGGATTATTACAGATCAAACAAGACTTCCATTTCTAGTAGGTGAGGTTAGGCGGGCCAATTCTACTGAAAATTAGAAAACCACTCAGATAAAATAGGAAGGAAGGAGGGTGGAAGGAAGGAAGAAAAGACAGAAGGAGGGAAGGAAGGAAGGAAGGAGGGGAGGGAAGGAGAGAGAATTCTCCTTAAAAATAAGAGAGTCACAAGATAGAAACAATCAGGGCAAAATCTAAAGAAAACAGAAAAAGAAGCAGAGCACGGAACGCCCAAGTCTCACAGCCTCCCCGCAGGCAGCTGGGTCTCTACTCCTCAGAATACAGAGGGACCGGAAGTAATGCCACTGTGTCCTTCCGGGCAAGGTCGGCCTTAGCCACTGAGCAGGACAGAGGTTAAGAGGGAGAGAAAACAATCCTGTTTGTGACAAAGCGTGGCCACCAGCCAGCTCTTCTGGTCCCGCAGCCTAGGCTGCCCCTGGGACCCCAAGCCCGGATCCTGGAGTGAGGTAGTCTCCCACTGAAAGCACCCACAGGCACCCCCTCTGAAGGAGACACTTTCATAACCAGCCTCAAACAATCCCTGCAAGTAACTGCGAAGGAGAATGAGCAGATCGCAGGGGGAAAAGGTAAAACAACAAAAAAAAACCTTACAAACACAAGAAAACAAGACACCAAGAGCAAGAATCAGCAGAAACAGATCCACAAATGTTTCAGAGATTGGAATGATCTACTAGTTAGAATAGGAAACAACTATGCTTCATATGCTGACAAAAGTAAAACACCTCAATGCAACAGGAGACTATGAAGAGTGACAAGCACATTGGAAAATCGAGGTAATGTTCTTAAGTGCTTTTAAATTGTTTTCTTTTGCCCCAAGCTCTAAACATACAATTTATAGGTCAAGAAAAGAGAACGTGAAATAATGCAAATTTTCACATTAAAAGAGCTGAACGAAAAGAAAGTAAAGCCGACTTAGGCAATCACATTTGGGAATGCACACACTATATTCACATACGTCGGCTCACACAAATGTCAGTATCTCCTGTCTACTCTGAAGCGCAATGTGACATCTCATCCCGAAGTCACCAAATAACAGAAAATGCGCTCACATTCTGGCTTTTGAAGGTTATTTTCCTAGTCTGTAAAATGACACATTAGTCTTACAGTAGTCAGTGTGCAGCACCTTTCAGAGAGAATGCCTCCTGGATTAATCTGCTTCAGCTAGAATGCCTCTTGGCTTGTAAGGGTCCAGAATTCAGACTGTATCTGTGTGCATATCTCATTACAAGGGTTTTTGGGGTTTTTTTGTTTTAAAGGAAGGGAAAGGGCGGTGTGTACCTAAGAAAAACTTGTATTTACATTCCCCAAATTAAATACATTTTCAACAAAATGGTGTATGACAAAGGACTCAAGTCATATTCTAAATAAAACTGTTAGACTGTCACTCACAGGTCAGCGTTGTGAAACGTTCAAATGTTAAGAAGGGAGACGAGCTGGTTAGGTGCTGCTGATACCAACATGTATCTGGCGCTATGTAGACAGCAACTGTCTGTAAGAAGCCTATTAACTGCCTGATGACTGGAAAGAGAATTTTAAACGATCTATATCCGAATATGATGGTTTGTGACTTATATAAAGGCAGGTATTTTACTGCATTTGGTTAATCAGTGGAATTCAATATACTGTTAACACTCTCCCTGGGATTAAGTGAGTTTATTCTTGAAAGCACATAAAAATGTGCCTTTGACATTAAAAATGCTATGAAAGAGTTTGCAAAATAAAATAAATGGGGTCACGGTTTTCATTATTGAGGTCCCACGGATGCTAGCAAGACTTGAACCAGACGGCAATCTCAGATATAAGTCCAAGGAAAACTTCCCTGCAAAGGAGAAAATGAATGATGGCTGCCGGGTCCTGGGTTTGCTGGCATGACACCTAAGGGAAGAATCTTTGGAGGCCATCAGTGGCTTCCTGCAGCCTCAGCTAGGGCTCCAGGGCTCAAGAATGTTGGGACAAGCAGAGGAACCTAAGTGATGAATAGTGCAGCCTGAGGCAAGAGAGGGGAAAACACCAGAAAAGATCAGGAGAGGAACTGAGAATCACACCCCACCTGGAGGGGATGACCAGTCTGCTAACTTCTGGTTAAAGACGGTGTCCAGGGCCGCAGCAAAGGGCTGGAGAGCAGAGATCTACGAACCAGGAGGTGGCCGCTCAGCAAAAGGAATCTGGAAGAAAGGCCAGGAGGACATTCAGGGGGACACCGCTGGCAAGTAGCAAACCTGCTGCAGCTATTTTAAGATTCTTTCATCGCTTCTTTGTGTTCTTCTCATGAACTCTTATTTCCCTACTGCGATATGAATCTCTTTTAAACCTGTTATTTGTATTCATGTTTCAGAAACACCCAGCACAGGGAATCTGTGTCCTGCCCTACAAAAGAATCCACGTGAGGAAAGGGCATGGTGTCCCATGAAAAAGGCAAACTGGCCAAAAATAAATCCCCCAAAGGATTCAAGAGGAACTGGGAATGAACAGGCCACCAGGAGTTGGCTGTTGTCTAAAAAGTGGGCGTGGGCTGGGGTGGGTATGTGGATGGCCTTGCCCTTTGACTGCACAATGTATCATCCCGCTATCAAAATTCCCCCAGCCTACAGGAAAGTCTCCCTAAAAATCTACACCAAACTAAGTCCTACACATCCTTCAAGGGCTGAACTTAAGCCCTACCTGCTTTGTTTTTTTTTTAATATATATATATTTTTTGAGAGAGAGACAGAGAACTAGTGAGAGAGGGGCAGAGATTAAGGGAGACAGAGAATTCAAAGCAGGCTCCAGGCTCTGAGCTGTCAGCACAGAACCTGACGTGGGGCTCGAACTCACGAGCTGTGAGATCATGACCTGAGACAAGGTTGAAAGCTTAACAAGCTGAGCCACCCAGGCGCCCTGTGCCCTGCCTGGTTTTAAACCATGCCAACCTAGGAGGATCTCCTCCTTCACTTAATCTATCTTAACAACTCTACTTGATACTTTGGCACTTTTAAGCACAAGCAATCTTGTTTCCTTATATTCATCTGTCTCATCTCTCCAAACATATTTGAACCCATTTGACAGCAATAACAATGTCTTAATGATCCTGGAATCCAATAAAGAATTATAGCGCCTCTTCCGTCAATGTTCTCACAGGCGTTATTTAATAAATTTGAAAATCAAAACTTCACCAAACTACGAATTGTCCTGCCTCAAATATTCTACTGAATTAAAATGTAAAGAAGAGGGGGACCTGGGGGCTCAGCCAGTTAAGTGTTGACTCTTGATTTTGGCTCAGGTCATAATCCCACAGTTTGTGAAACCGAGCCTTGCATCGGACTTGGTGCTGACCGCATGGAGCCTGCTTGGGATTCTCTGTCTCTCTCTCTCTCTGCCCTTCCTCACACACACACACTCTCTATTTCAAAATAAGTATTTAAAAAATAAGGTAAAATGTAAAGAAGACATGTGATATAAACTCATTTGTCTATTATATTTTCATTGTGACTTCCATCAGAAAAAGGTTGGCACCAGCATATGGGGGCAAGAGTGGGGGGGTGGGAAGCACACAAATTATATTAAAACTTACAGAATGACAATCTCAGAGAGGAAATTATTACTGTACCACAAAAGCCCGGCATTACAGAAGATCGGTGCAGATGATAAAGCATGGAAAGCAAGAACACGATGAAAAAGATATGTAAAAATAATAGCTGTAGCTAACAATTCGTAAGCACTTTATTGTGTGTCAAGACTATACTGAGCACACCGGTTACAGTAAACCTCAGAACAACTCTTAGATGCACTTTACACATAAGAAAAGTGAGGAACTGAGCAGCAGCAGAAGCTTGCTCAGCACCATAAAGGTAGTGAGCGCACAGCTAGGCGGCCAACCCAGGCTTCCCTGCGGCCAAGTTCGCATGCTTGCCCATCTGCGCTAACAGGTGCTTCCACAAGAGAAGGACAGCACCTCCAAGTCCTCCTCTGTGACTATCCTGGGAACAAACCCTCAGGCCCAGGCTTCATCTCAGCCCCTTGGTGATCTGCTCTAAGCAAGGTACTAGGTATGTCATTCAAATGCTATTGGAATTCCTTACACAGGGGAAACTGATAACAGAAGAAATTATCATTCCCTTTTAGAAGATTACTAAGTTTTAATGTTGGTGAAAACAGTGACTTTTCACATCAGCAAGGCCTGCTGGAGAGGCTATAGGCGCAACCAAGCCACCCACCAAATGCTAGGAGATAAAAGAAATGGACTCTCGCTGCTAAGAAATTAAACCTGCATGAGGTCAAGAGCAGCAGCAGCAGCAGCAAGAGACATGGAGTAGCAGCCGCGCAAGCGCAGCAGAGTGAACTGCTGAAGGGGAAAGGAAAGTCTTGGAGTCTTCATGTTGCAGAGATACTTCTGAGGGGACCTGCGGCAAACCGTTTCTCTCACCTGTGCCTCGGACTGCCTTCCCCTGTCCCCTGGCCAAACGGGGTCTGGGCAGTCGAGGGATAGTCACATTTCTTCGATGTGCCATTCGGTAAGCATTTATTTATTATAATCAACCCTTGCTTGTATTAATACAATGAACATACATAAGTGACATACTTGAACGTTCATTTATAAGCCAATAAAAGCCTGGAGAGAGCTCGGTGAGTCCACGAACCCCGTGTAGCACATCTGGCACACTAATTAGGAAACTGTTCCAAGAGGTTAGTACAATAACTAGCTGAAATATATCCCCCCGCCCCAACAAATCAAGTCCAGAGGGCACCGATAATCTCTGATTTACCTTATAAAACGGTAACTGTTTCTGTAACTATGCCAGCACCGGGGCTGTCTTCCTACAAATCTGCATGTCTATACCCCAAGGTCCTGGTCACCATCATCCCTAACATTCGAAGAACTTCTAAACTGTTATTTAGACCAGAGAGAGCCATAGAATTAAACCCATTTTTAAAAGATGGTTTCTCTTTGATTTTCCTTTTTCCTGTTCAGTTGGCAAACCTTAGAAAAATCAGAAATGATGGTCACCGAAGGAGGTCTTCTTTTACACTGAAGCACTCTGATATTTTCACAGTACAGAAAGCGTCTGAATGGATGCAGTTGGCCTGCATATGATTTTCCTAAAGTCAAACAAACCCATAATTATGCAATCTAAGCAGCCGCGCTATTCATTAGACACGTCATCTGTTACTCAATGTCAAAACGCACTAACAGCAATATTATAACTATTACTGTTCCCTGTTTGAAGTGTTGAATAGGCATTAAAGTTACATGGTCTGTAGAACACTAAGCAGAAATGGGGGACTTCATGTTGCAATCGCTTCAACTTAAAGCAAAATTCATGAGGCTTCGATGGGAGGAAGGTGATGGCAGGAACAGGTATGAAAGCAAAATAGTAACAGTCAATGCCAGTTGTCTTGACTGAGAAAGACTGGGACAAAATGAGAAGAGACAGATCTGAGAAAGAAATGGAAAAGAAGTGACAAACTTAGCTATTTTTATAAATGTAGACCCAGGTAAGACAAGTGCCAAGTCCTCAATTTAGGACCAAAAGATGCAGGTAATAAGTTTGTAGCAACATAGGACTTCTTACGTAGCCCAGCGTGGGCTCATAAGGATTTATTATCCAGGGTGAGTTCCAAGACTGGTCAGGGTCTATCTATTCACACCTAATTTGCTCTATATAATGCCATTTTAGGCAAATGGCTAAAAATGGGGGAGCCGAAGATTCTTTACCTTGGCTTTCCCAAGTCCAGGTGAGGGTGGACCTCCAGCTCTCGTTCCAGACCGTGACCATTTTGGCAAGAACCACAGGTATAGCCTTTGACGGACTATTCTAAATAAGGCCCCTCCCTAGCCATGCCTATAACTGCAGCCTAAGGCATATACGTACAGAGAGAAATAAACTTTCTTCCCCCAGGCCCAGCCCTGAGGCTTGGGAAGCAGCTGAAACAGGGCCCAGCACATGGTACCTAGAGCTGAGTTCTCTTACCACCCTCCCGATTCGAAGGAGAACTGCTTTCAGTGAAACAGACATGAAAAAGATGATGTTTTCCCTCCTCTTTCCCCTAGCATGTCCATGCACATCTCTGTATTACCTCTCTACATCACCAAATGTCTCTGTGCTTTGCTCTGCTGTTCTCTATGATCTCAGCCACAGATCCCTTTCCAGAATCCTCCCTAATATCCAGAATAGGACTAAATGCATCATGTCTTAAAGGTCCATAAAACTTCTGTACCTTTACAACCAGGACTCGTGTGAATGTGTGTGTGTGTGTGTGTGTATGTGAGAGCACACCCTCAAGACAAATTTCACCTACTTAACCCTTCCAACGTTTTGTTCCTGATTTAACTGTATAGTTTTGCCCCTGGCCAAGTTGTTTCCTGAAATTTTGTCCTAAATAAATAAAAGTTGCAGAATCAGGTGGTTTTTTTTTTTTCCCCCTACAAAGTCATGTGCAAGCATGTCTGAACAGGAACAATACCAATTACATAAAGCTGATTAAATTCAACTCCATGCGTTTTATCAATAAAATGCCAGACTAGAACAAAGCAGCCATTTAGTGTCCTTATAGGGTTGCTGACTCCAATTCAACATGAATCACACACTCAGACCGATCTGATAAATATTCAGTGCCATCAAGTACATATGTCCATTTTGGCAAGAAGCAGGAAAGAAAATGGGGCAGAGGAGCTGCCTGATTGTCTTTTAAATTTCCTAGAACAGATGGGCCACAGAATAGAGAGATTTTACTTTCCAAAAGAGAGAAATATCTTCCTAATCTCTTTAGTGATTCTTCTATATTCTGTAAACAAGAAACTTCTTTCTGGGTGAACTCAAATAAATGATGATATTCCCTCTCTCTACACACACACCCCTTAATGATGATATTCCCTCTCTCTACACACATACACACACACACACCCCTTCCTCTCTTAAAATATAGCTCCAACTATATCTAGCAACATATATCTACATACACACCTACCTCTATGAGTGGGTGTGTGTGTGTTTTTCCTGGCAGCTTGGTATTAAGCAATCATTATATATTCATCAGGAGTCAAATTTAATGACTTACTCACTGCTTGAGCAATATTTAATAGAAACTTGTTACCTCTCACTACACTGTACTTTAGCCATAATTATTCCTCCCCACAGATATTAGTGTGGAGGAAAACCTAAAACTGAATCCACATTCTATAACTGCCTCCCACCAGAAGTAATAGTGAAGACTATAACAGTGCATGGCACATACTGGTCTACCAACTATAAACACAGTGAATATGGGGAAATCTTTAAGAAATATTGACCTTTATAATCCTCTCTACTTATCTATACAATTTTCTTGTCAATAATACAGGAGAAGGAAGTTGTATAATACACAGTAACTCAAAAAGCCAGCTCTGGAGTCAGCTTACATTCAAATCTAGGCTATATTACTTGCTAGCTATGTGATCTTTGGTCAATAACTGGATCAGTTTCCTCTTCTGTATAATGGGTACAATAACCATATTTAATTCACAAAGCTGACATGAGGACTAAAGAAGAAAACAGACAAAATGATCAGCACAGAGCCTGGCTCACACAGTAAGCACAAACAAAAATAGCGGCCATTACAATTATTGCAGAATGGAAACGACTCTGCAAATGTAATTGGTCTAAATGCTGAAAGCATTTTACCCTTAGAACCGTAAGGTATCAAGTGAAGATGGCCTCCTTAACTCTCTGGGCTGTTTTTACTAACTTGAGACCAAAGCACTAAGTTGAACCCACAAAACTACAAGGCTCAATGAGAAGCTCTGTAAATCTCCTTCTACCAACTAATGTCCAGAATCTCATTTACCTAACATATGCTTCAGTACGTACTGTATGCTTGGTGGGGGGAAAAGGTTTTCAAGCAAGGAGCACCCAATCCTGCCCACAGAAGGTAGAAAGGTTCAACAGGTGAGGGGATACCTCACCTGTTGGATCTTGAAAGGTGAGTTAAGTGTGTACCAGAGGTTCTCAGACTGAAGTAGAAACTAAACACATGCTCTCATCCATTTCCACAGAGGCTGACTTCAAGTTTAAATTCTCAGACAAGAAGAGGAGCACAATATAGACTAAAAGAAGGAACAAATCATTACTGAGTACGGACAACGTGCCAGGCACTTTGAACATACTACTCATTCTACCCTTTGTTGCAACAATGAATTAGGTGTTGTTAAAAGTAATTTGATAAGGAAACTGATACTCAGAGAGGTTAGGTCATTTGCCCCAGGTCACACAGTTAACAAATGGTGGAGTTAGGAACTGACCTCAAGTCTAACTTAGAATTAGCATAGAAGACACATGTGACAAGGGCCTGAACTACCACACAGAAATAATACATCATGCAAGAGTCATACAGTAATAAATAATTGATTCTCCAGCTAAAGGAATTCTCCTAAACATTACTTTCTTGTGTGTGTGTGTGTGTGTGTGTGTGTGTGTGTGTGTGTGTGTGTGTGAGAGATAGAGAGAGAGAGAGAGAGAGAGAGAGAGAGAGAGAGAGAGAGAGAGAAAGGCAGAGACAGAGACATTAACTTAAATAGTTCTACCCCAGAGGAATAGAGACCATCTTTCATTAACAGATAGATATTTCCTTAGAACACAGTTAATATTAAACCACCATAGTAAAGGTGTGACTCAAAATATTGCTTGAAATAAATTCTGTGAAGGATTAAGTTCACAAAAATCACAGAAATTGGTCTCTGGGTACAATCTAGTCTCTACCAGGCATCAAAAGCACTAGGAATTCCAGGTGATGAGTATCTATCATTTTAAAACCTACCCACAGATCTTTTTTGGCCCCCTATGATAAGGTCCTTGAATCTTCAGGGTCAAATCATTTTTATGACTTAAATCCTTTTCCTATACCCTTCTTGCCCATTTCTTCCTATCTAATCCCCTCACAGACTAAAAAGAAATGGTCAATTCGAGGCAGCAAGCAATAGTTACAGCAGCATTCCTAACCAATGTAATCTCAACGACCACTTCTCCCTGGCCTTCAAGTCCTTGGCTGTGTCCAAGTTCTAGTTTAAATGTGAGGCTGGAAGGCCCAGGAGGCTTAAGGAGCAGAGCCTGGCTTTAACCTGGCTCAACACCAAAACAATGGTATGAATTTGTGGCAGCAAAGACAAAAGGAAGTGAGGCTTAAACTTCAATCAAACCTCATGTGATTATTGAGCAAATGAAGTGAGAACACAGCGAAAGCACCCAACAGGATGCATTGAGCACTGTACACTCTTAAATGGAGTCTTCTTTGCTGTTGACTGAGTGTACTTCACAATATGTCCCAATACAAATCTATTCACGTAAGCGAGTACCTATTGAATCATGGAGTCATCTCATCCACTTCTTAAAATTAATAAAGCATATGGTTGAGGAATTACTGAAGCACACAGCTGAAAAATTTAAACAGTATAATAATGTGATGTCTCCAATCCCGAAACTCCTTTCCCGGAAACAACCACTGTAATGAGGAAATATTTCCATGGCATGGAAATATTCTATGTATGAGGTACCCTCTTTTAAAAAGGACAACAGAAATTAAGGCAAACAAAGTTATCTGGGAAAACATCATGAACATGTTAAAAACCAGAAAGGAGAGATGCTAAACAAAGACTACAATGTGGGTGTTAGAGGGGAACTTCCATTCACTCAGTGAACAAATATGTATCAAGCACAGACCATGTGCCCGGCACTGTGTTGGGTATCCTGGACAGGGCAGCAAACAAGGTAAACACTGTACCTTTTCTCAAACAGCTGATACACATTTCCACTCCACGCAGAAATTTCGAAAAAGCCCTGGTATGACTATTATGCCTTCGTTTGGCTCTTGGTGTGGTGGGAAAGCTTGCCGTCTGCCAAACTCTTCTAATTATCAGAGCCCTTGCAAAGAGAGAGCTGATTAATCATCGCCCTAAAACAATTCTAGGCAATGACACCAATAAACGTGAATTGCTCTTTCACACACATTAACTTATTTACACCTCATAACCTCCGCAGAGAGTGATTTTACTCTCGGTTTTACACGGCTGAGGAAATTGAGGCTCAGAGAGGTTATTCCACAGAAATCGTGCTTCAGCAGAAGTAGGACTTAAGCCCTGGTCCTCAACTGCAGAGCTGCAGAAGAGCTACGTAGTGAGCAACACAGAAACAGTTGATTCTTTTAGATCCTAGTTTTTCAAAGATCTGAAGATGGCTATTAAATATTTCCTACCTGTGAGCCTTTGCTTCTCCAGAATAAATAATATTCATTAAGTTGGCTGGCCTTTATTCAAACATGCTTAATTTGCTAGTGTCCCTTTTAAAGATGTATTCCAGAATTAAAAACAATTACAGCCACAGGCAAACCAATGAAAGCTATGATGATACTATTATTACATGCGTACCACTGCAATCATGGGTTGATTATCAGTTTTCTTTCAAGAAGTTAAATAATACCTAACATTTATTGAGCACTCACTATGTGCCAGATACCATGCTAAGCAATTTTTTTAAATGTTTTTTAATGTTTGTTTATTTTTGAGAGCGAGCGAGCGAGAGAGCGCGCTAACAAGCAGGGGAGGGGCAGAGAGAGGGAGATACAGAAACTGAAGTGGGCTCCACGTTCTGAGTTGTCAGCATAAAGCCGGGCACGGGGCTGTAATCCAGGAACCGTGAGATCATGACCTGAGCTGAAGTCAGATGCTCAACTGATTGAGCCATCCAGGCGCCCCCCATACTAAGCAACTTCATTCAAACTTTACAGTAACTCTGTGAAGAAGGCATTATCATTATCCCCATTTGATGGAACAACAAAAATGGGCTCAGAGAGGTTAAGTACCCTGAACCAAGGTTATACAGCCAATGAGCTGTAGAAGGAACATTCAAATTGGGGTCTATTAAAAAACTGAGTCCATTCTCCTAACTATCTCAATAATACTCACCATTTGGGCATAACCCATTTCTCCATGTTATAAGACTCTGCCAAATGCCTTCCTAAGACCTATGCATGCTACATTAAAAACTATCCCTACTTTGGGGCGCCTGGGTGGCTTAGTCGGTTAAGTGTCCGACTTTCGCTTACGTCATGATCTCGCGGTTCGTGGGTTCGAGCCCCGCGTCGGGCTCTGTGCTGACTGCCAGCTCAGAGCCTGGAGCCTATTTCGGAGTCTGTATCTCCCCCTCTCTCTGACCCTCCCCTGTTCACACTGTCTCTCTCTCTCCTAGAAATAAATAAAAATTAAAAAAATTAAAAAAAATATTAAAAAAAAAAAACTATCCCTACTTTACCAGGGAAGTCACCATAATTTTTAAAAGGTGGGGAGGGGGGGTATGAAAAGGAACAAAGGTAATCAAGAACAAAAATATCATATAAGCTCATAAATGAGATCGCTACTCAAAAAAAGTTAATGATCTTTTGCTTACACATGGATAGCAACTGCCTTAGACTAGCCTATCTCTGTACTCATTTTAAATAAATTTATACTAGGAAAAAAAATTACAAATGGGGTCAGCCTACTTTAAAATGGAAAGTTAATAGAATACTTTAATAGAAATTAAGCCACCCAAAAATATAAAATAAGTTGGAGGAGATTTGATAAGTTTATTAGATTATAAGATCTATGATAGGAACTGTAATCTTCATTATTTACCTCTCAAATGTTGATCTAAAGGAAAGGATAAGTGCCACAATCACAAAAGAAGGGAACAGCGGTATGTCATAATCCTATCTGTTGGAGGATAATTTCTATGCTTATTGTTTTTGGAAATAGTAGAATAAACTTGATTTGTAGTGAATATGGCATAATGTAAAACTTGTCAAGTCACTCTGCTGTACACCTGAGGCTAATTAACACTGTGTCAACTACAGTCAAATGAAAAATAAGTCTGATTTCACAAAAAACAATGACAAGTCAATCTGTTAAAATTTAAATTACTGACAGCTCCAGAAAATAAAGCTATCGTAATTTACCACAAACATAAAACTAGTCCATATGTATATTTGTACCTACACATAGAGCAAGTTCTTGAGAAGAACTTATAAGTTACAAGGTAATTCTTTTTCCCATTATGTATCTTAGTATTTCTAAGATGTTTCATTTCCATTTTAACTGACTTAAATTAGTGGTGACTCCCAATATTGTTTCTGTCTATCTTTCTTTCTTTTTTTTTTTTTTTAACATTTTTAATGTTTATTTGTTTTTGAGAGAGAGTGCAAGTAGGGGAAGGGCAGAGAAGGAGACACAGAATCTGAGGCGAGCTCTAGGCTCTGAGCTATCAGCACAGAGCCCAACATGGGGCTTGAACCCACAAACCGTGAGATCATGACCTGAGCCAAAGTTGGCCGCTTAACCAACACAAGATCCCTCGTCTTGCCGTCTTCAAAAACCTCTTCCCTCTATATCTAAGAAATACTGGTCCATAAACACTTAAATCTACTAGAAAGGGCTCAGAGAACTCTGTTGGGGAAAGCAAACTACTTCTGTAAATGGGGATTATCAGCCACCAATATCTTTTTCTGGATGACAATTATAATGAACTGCAAAGTAAGAAATAAAGAACTATTAATATTCAACGGGTAACTAACTGGTTCTGTGACAGTATGCTACTATTTCTAAAATGGGAGATTCCAGTCAATCACATGCCACATCCAGGCACCAGTCTCAGCAACCGCAGTGAACTGAACCACATGCAAAACCCAAACCCTGAAGTCACCTTAGATCCCTCCCCGCTGGCATCCTCCACCTCTAACTACTCCCCACGTCCTACTAATTCAGCCCACTCAAGTCAACTATTCTCTCCTTTCCTCCTTCTCCAATTCCAGCTGCGTCAATTTTAATCATTATTTCTTCCTCAGATTACTGATTTGTTTCTTTAGTGAGTTCCTTCTTCAAACTCTTCTCCAATCCTTCTTCCATGTTGTTCCCAATGCTCACGAAGATATCCGAGCATTACTCTCGTTTATCAAAAACCTACCACAGTACTCCCACTTCTGGCCAAGACGGAGTAATAGGGACCAAATTTATTCTCCTGCCTGAAACAACCAAAAAATCCAAACTAAAAAAAAAAAACAAAAAAACGAATAATGGTGTGCAAGACACTAGATGTCACAGAAGGAAGAAGCAGCAGATAGGAAACATCTGAGGTGAAAACTGTAACTGTCCCCTCACTTTACCTGTAACTGCCCCCTCACTTTACTATCTTGAAGGAGTTTTCAGGCTGCAGAACATACGATACCAATCAAAATCTCAGCTGACTTTGTAGAAATTGACAGATTCTAAAATTCATACAGAACATGGAAAGGACCTACAATAGCCAAAACAACTTGAAAAAGATAAAGTTGGAGGCCCAATATTACCCAATCTCAAGACTTACTATAAAGCTCCAGTAATCCAAATAGGGTTACCACCAAACAGATCAACAGAACAAAACAGAGTCCAAAACACAAACAGATGTGTATGGACAACTGATTTGACAAATGGGCTGAGGCAATTCAGTGAAGAAAGGATGATCTTTTCAACAAACTGCTGGTACAAGTGGCTATCATTGCAAAACAAAACATCCTTGATCCATATCTCACACCTTGAGCCACATACAGAAATGCAGTCAGAATGGATCATAGATCTAAATGGAAAACCCAAACCATAAAACTTCTAGAAAAAAAATTATGAAGCAAAACCTTGAGATCTTGGGTTAGGAAAAGAGGTCTTAAATAAAACACCAAAGCACAATCCATAAGAGAATAAATGGATAAATTGGATAGCACCAAAATTTAAAACCTCTGCTCTTCCAAATAATCTGTTAACAGCACAGACTAGCCCCACGTCGTGCTCTGTGATGAATGTTTGCTCAGAGCCTAGAGCCTGCTTCGGATTCTATGTCTCCTTCTCTCTCTGCCCCTCCTCCACTCATGCTCTGTCTCTCAAAAATAAATAAATGTAAAAAGAAAATTATTTTAAAAAAACAGCAGAGAATGGGAGAAAATACTCACAAATCATATATCCCATAAAAAAAAAAACTGTATTCAGAATATATATATATGGACTCTCAATATCAGATAATAATAACAAGCCATAACAAACGGTAACAATATTTGGACAGACACTTCGCCAAAGAGGTACTTGGCAAATAAGCTCACGAAAAGGTATTCAATGTGACCGGTCAGTAGGGAAATACAAATTGAAACACCATAAGACATCAGTGTATATTTATTAGAACAGTGAAATTAAGAAGACTGCCCAATATCAAGCGTTGATGAGGACGCAAGAACTACCCTAATGTATCCCCCACACAGATTCCTGATTTTCAGACAACTATATTACTCACAGATCACATTTTACCATATAATAGAGGCCGCATTTAATATAATTTCATCTTATCATAATGACTCAGAAGGGACTTCAAATACCATAACGTCTCTCAGTGTCTTCATTACGGTTTTACTATTACTATAAAGTATGAAAACATGAGTCAACAGAAATTTTTTATGTAGCAGGTATCAAAGAAACCAGCTTTCAGTCTATAATTACCTCACAAAATTATGATTGCTTTTTATTATAATTTGTTTTCTCCAATCCAGTAGTTCTCAAAGTGTGGTTGCCGGACCAGGTGCATGAGCCTCGCCTGGGAACCTGTTAGAAATGCAAGCTCTCAGGCCCTCCGCCACACAACTGGATCCGGCAGGAAGCTGCAATCTGTATTTTAACAAGTCCTCCTCATGATTCTGAAGCGTGGTAAAACTTGAGAGCCACTATGTTAATGTATGTTTTAAAGCTAAAATCATGAATTTGCCTTTTCTCTGAGATTCTTTCTGAATTAACAGAATTTTAAGACAAAGAGGAAGTGTTACTTCAAACCCACATTTTCAACAAATCTAGAACTGAACCAGCTGTTTTCCTATTTTTATACTCCTGAATTATTTTAGGCCTTTTAAAAAGCTAGAAAAACAAAACTGAACGTAAGGTCCCAGAAATAATGCATTCTACAAAAGCCTTTGTTTTAAAACAACCTTTCTACTTAAATATCCTAAGTCATTCACTTACATCTATTTTTGAAACTGCACCCACCATTCCTTCCAAATTTACCAAAATAGATTTGCTTCTAATTTCAGCTACATATTGTCAACCTCCAGTGAATATTGGTGCAACTTTTAATCAGGTTCATCTAAATGGAATGGATTTTTAAAATAGTTCTAGTTAATAAATTTTAATTGTTTCATGAAGAGACTTAAGATAGAAGCAAAATGAAAGCAGGAATGGCTTGGACCAACCAAATCAGGACATCTGGGGCTGATGATAATTTGCTCAGAGATTTTGAGTTTTCTGGGGCCCAGTTCACTTATTTTTTAAGAGGGAGTTGGAGAAGATGACCTGAATAGGCCATTTCAAGTCTAAAGGTCTATAATCTGGTCTCTTACCTTTATGCTCTATGGTACTATAATTTTACATTAACTATAACTAGTAGTTGATGTGGGATGGGCAAATTATTTTCTTTAAATGTTGTATCTGTTTTTAACAATTTTTTTTATTTAAATATTTTTATTTATTTCTAGGAGAGAGAGAGAGAGACAGAGCAAGCAGGGGAGGGTCACAGAGAGAGGGAGACACAGACTCTGAAATAGGCTCCTGGCTCTGAGCTGGCAGTCAGCACAGAGCCCGACGCAGGGCTCGAACCCACGAACCGCGAGATCATGACCTAAGCGAAAGTCGGACGCTCAACCGACTAAGCCACCCAGGCGCCCCTGTTTTTAACAATTTTTAAAATTGTTTGAAGAGACATGGCTCTCCTTAGGACTCCAGAACATCACCCACTATAACATTAGAATTATTAGAAAGCTGAATACAGTAAAACGTGAACACACATAAACTTTTGGTTGCAGAAGCACTGAAATGCTAGCATGATTTTAAGTCTCTGATTCTTTCTCAGATTGGTGTATTTATCTCTGAGACTATGGGGATGCACAGCATGAACCTCCAAAGGCAAAGAGTTCGCAATGTCAGCAACAACATGGACTCTAGAGGCAGAATGCCTGGGTTTGAATTTCAGACCTACCACTTGAGAACCTTCTGTGACTTGGGGCAAGTTATCTAAACTTTCTAAACCTTATTTTTATTAATCTTCTGTTAAGAGGACAACAACAGTATCTTCTTCATACAAATTAAACGAGCTAATCAACAAAGAGCACTTAGTACCGAGCCCAGCACAGAATATACACTTAGCAAGCATTAGGTGTTTTTATTAGTATTACTCGCTAAGTCAGCCCTCTACTCAGAACTATTATCAGAAAAAAATACATACATAACGTTATCAGAACTAATGTGCAGTTCAATTTAATAAACACACAGGGTATACTTACTTGGTGCAAGGCATGCTTCTCATTCTTGAACTTCAGGATGTACCATAATTACTTGAGTTGTTTGCTTAAAATCCTGACTCTTGGGCTCTGCTTCCAAATGCTCTGATTTTGCAATTTTTCGTAAGCCTCCCAGATGTTTCAAAGGCAGGCTGGTTAAGGACCACAGTTTGAGAAACATTTCTGCAGAATCTCAAGGAATCTCTTCCTTCAAGTACCTACAATCTCCAAGCACTTCTTCCATTTCAGAACCCACTGTAGCTGCTAGTGTTGCACCTGTTGGCTGTGTAACAGATACAGCTAATATGGTCCTTCCATGAAGATTCCGTTTGCCATCACTTAAGTTCCAATATCTATGCCCTGATGCAATGATATAATTCAACTCTTTACCTGATATTTGAGATCTGCCTAATCCTCTAGACCCCACCAAGCACGTGACTAATCAAAGTTCCTGATATAAGGGCTACTCCTGATCTCTAAAACCAGAAGATTCATTAACCTTGATTCATTAATCCTGACCTATAAACCTGACCAAGGCCTCATTCAGAGTCCTGCTCTCAGCCTTACACATCCAACAGTGCTACCAGCAGACATCACAGTATGTCCTCGGTTAGTACACATTTTCAAAAAGAGACTGCAAAGTGTCAAAATCCATATACATTTAATTCCCTAAGAACTTTAATGTATATAAAACAATAAGAACAACAAAGCAACAATCAGGGATGAAGGCGTGGAAGACAGAATGCAGACTATGACAAAGGAATTTAACCCTTTTACAAATGTTTGACTTAACTTCACCAAAGGGTGAGGGGGAACGGACCTTGGTAACCTTACACAGTGTTTTGAGTGAACACTGTAAGACTAAAGCCAAAAGACTGTAACTAAGCACTGCATGCTAGTGATGAAGCTGTTTGTCATGGAGGTATAAGTTAATAATTCGGAAACTACTTTACATGTATCGAAGGTCAAAAGAGTAAAGTAAGGGGCGCCTGGGTGGCTTAGTCGGTTAAGTGTCCGACTTTCGCTTAGGTCATGATCTCGCGGTTCGTGGGTTCGAGCCCCGCGTCGGGCTCTGTGCTGACTGCCAGCTCAGAGCCTGGAGCCTGTTTCAGTCTGTGTCTCCCTCTCTCTCTGACCCTCCCCTGCTCACACTGTCTCTCTCTCTCCTAAAAATAAATAAAAAACATTAAAAAAAAAAAAAGAGTAAAGTAAGTGGATGGTGGATAGTGGGAGCCTCTACCAATATGGATATGCGGAAGACAGAAATTTGAATACCGCTACTGATTTCTTCCTTTCTCTCAATGTTCACATTCAATAAATCATCCAGTTTCATCAATTACTCCTCCTTTGTTTAAGAATCTGATGGGGCACCTAGGTGGCTCGGTTGAGCATCCAACTTCGGGTCAGGTCATGATCTCACGGTTTGTGTGTTTGAGCCCCGCATCGAGCTCTGTGCTGACAGCTCAGAGCCGAGAGCCTGCTTCAGATTCTGTGTCTCCCTCTCTCTGCCTCTCCCATGCTCATGCTCTGTCTCTCAATAATAAATAAACACTAAAAAAAAAAAAAATTAAAAAAAAGAATCTGATGGCTTCCCATCACCTGTGTCACCTTCCTAGTCCAATCTAATGCCAGGGGACTAACTGCAACAGCCTCCCAACTGCGTGACCCACCTCTACCCTTATTCCTAGGAAGCCATTCCCCATATCGCAGCCAGAGAATTAATGCAAAATATAAACTATCTTATTCCTATTTTTAAAACTTAACAGCTTCTCACTGCCCTACAGTTCAAACTTCTTAACTTGACCTATGAGAGCCTACCACCTCATTCTGACCCTTTCCTAATTCTCTCCAGGCTCTGTTCAGTACCCAACGGCCAGGTCTATTTTAGTCACTGATCCATTTCCAATATCTAGTACAGGTAGTAGCAACCCTTTGATCCCTGTACAAATGCTATCTCTACAGTGATAGACTTTATTTTCTTTATCCATGAATAGAGGCTAGCCCCGTGATGGATTTGAATAACTGAATACATTGGAAGTGACGCTCTGGAACTTCTGGGCCCAGGTTTTAACAGGTCTGGCAACTTCTGCTTTCTTCCTCTTAAAAAAGCTACCATGCTGGGAAAAACCCAAACCACCGAGAGAGGCTATATGAAATAGAATCCTCAAACTCTGATCAATAATTCCATCTGAGTGTCCAGTCAACAGTCAGTATCAACTGCCAACCATGTAAGTGACCCACCCTGTAATGGCCCAGGTGAGACCCCCCCCACAAATGGCCGCCATCTTAACTGACATCACATGGAGTGAAAGAGCCTTCCAAGCCCAGTTCTGTCAACCCACTGAATCATGAGACATTAAAAAAAGAAGTAGAAAAATTTGTGGTTTTAAAACATCAAGCTTTAGGTAGTTTGTTTCACAGCAATATAGGCATGTTGTCAACATGCTGAAATCTCATTCCTGGTATCAATTTCAACTATTTCTACTTAACAAATTACCCCCAATAAGCTCCAAATCTTGATGCGAGGCACACCACACAAGTACAGTCATGGGAAGACTTGCTGGAGGCCACCACTGGGGAATAATTACTGAAGGACGTGATAAATACGCAATACCTCTAATAAATGTATGCGCACCTGTTCTGTATTTTAAATTTCTTCACTTTTCCAGATCTAGATTTCTAAATGAAAAAGCGAAGTTAAATCAGTCACCGGTTAAACTCTAGCAGCTGAAATCAAATTTCAGCTAATATATTTTCTCAAGGTTCTGAGAAATCTATTTCCATGGTACTTTAACTGGGACCCACGAAAACCATTAAACACAGGACAAAAGTATGTTAAAATCTCTGTCCACATAGCAGTCACTTACTTTCCTTGTGCCGTAACGTTGTTAAAAGGTGAGGTGCAGGTTATGTAAAGAATATTGTTTATATTTTGACAGCCCCCCCTCACCCCCCCCCAATGATGATATGGCCAAGAATGCTGCAGATGAGGAGCAAAACCAGAATCTTTGCAGGGAATATGCAAATATTTGTTAAATATCTGAGTGAAAAGTAAATTACCAGAACATATATTGTCAGTTAAACAAAAGCTAAAAGAGGAAAAGGCAAGAAACGGCTTCACCGTTGAGCATCTGGGATACCTCTTGGGCACGGCCTGGCCATCTCTCACATGCGCGGGGTCTAATAGGTTTCTAGGCACAACAGGGATTTGGAATGTGAAACTGGCAGGCGTCCTTACAGGAACAACTACCATCCATATCCTGCTTCCCAGTTAGTATCTAAACACTGGTGCACAGCGCACTCTGGACATGATGAAATCAGAGCGAGTTGCTGCTCACAACACTCCCCATTTCAATATTATTCAGTTCCTCAGGATCCAGGTGCCCTTATAAGTTTAGCATTGAGAGAACAAAGAAAAGGCGGGTGTAAGATAATTCTTTCCAATGTAAAAAAATTCCAAAACTACCAAAAAACCTCCAGAAGGCTCTATTTCAAGAGAACAGAGAACACTAACAGAAAACTGCATCTTCTACGTAACACATTACGTAACCTGTCCCACAGGGGATCTGGTCCTTTCTGCTTGGAATTAAATCCTGTACTAATTTTCTAAAACTAGAACGCATTTCTGCTTCTTAAACTCTATTATAAATGTCACTTCTTTTCCCATGAAGGACATAATACCCATCTTCCCCTCCCCCTGTCCCCCACGCACTTGGCCTTCACTCCACACACGTTCTGGGTGCCACTCCTTATCCCAACTATAAAGTATACATTTTAAATTGTTTTTCCACTAATTTTCGTTATGACCAAAGCAAGTATTTACGGACTGACCAGCCAAGGTAGGAGGTAAACGCTGCATACAAAGCATATAAACTGTTTGAAACTTGGAACACCCATGCAAAGAAGATACTGTCCCTATTTTACATGCAAGGAAAAGGAAGCAAAGCAGGGAACAGCAGAACCTGCGTTTTGGCTCAGGGCTATCTGCACGACACTCATTTTGTGCAATACTAATTCTACACCAAGAGCTCTAAGGATCCAGCTCTCTCACCTGCAAAAGGTCCACATAATTATTAACAAAAACAAAATAATTGACCAATAAAATGTGAGTACTGTGGGCTAAGCATAGTGGAGAGCATTTTATATATGTTATTTAATTCTCACGTCAACCATAAATAAGGTTGGAGGGTGTAAGGGGTTGTGTGTGGGCACATAGTTAAATACTCATTAGATATTAGTGGCTCTTTTACAATATTATCCCCTGTTTACAAACGAAGAAACCAAAGCTTCCCTAAAGTCACAACAGTGTTAATGACTGGGAGAGCGGAGCCTGAACCCAGGTTACTAGATTCCAGAAGTGATCCTTAAAGTCCCGAGTTACCCTGCCTCGCCAACCAAAGCACTGCGCTGCCCTAAGTGGCCAAAGGGAACCCAGCACCAACCACGGCGAGGCTATGCTGAGACGTCCTCCCTCTCAATGGGGTTAAGTGCTGAAGCTGCAAGAGGTGGTGGTAAAAATATTCCAAAGGCTTGGGCGCCTGGGTGGCTTAGTTGGTTAAGCGTCCGACTTTCGCTTAGGTCATGATCTCGCAGTTCATGGGTTCGAGCCCCATGTCGGGCTCTGTGCTGACTGCCAGCTCAGAGCCTGGGGCCTGTTTCAGACTCTGTGACTCCCTCTCTCTCTGACCCTCCCCTGCTCACGCTGTCTCTCTCTCTCTCTCTCTCTCTCTCTCCTAGAAATAAATAAAACATTAAAAAAAATATATTACAAAGGCCTGAGTCAAAGCTCCCTGAATCAGCCCAGTGTTGGGAATCAATTCTTCAGATGTCCCACACACCTTTGCACACCCTGCAAGCAGGGACACTAATAACTGCACTTCTGCTCCAGACTCTCTCTCCAAGGATGTCTGTGACATGAATAAAGCCTTAGAAAACTGAGAGAGCATGTCCCTCAAGAGCAGAGGGATGTGCAAGAAAGACACTTGTCTTCCTCCAGACCCAAGAGTTGGGGATGGGTACTGGCCATTATAAAAATCTGGGCACCCTGAGCTTGAGGGTCCTCAGCTGTGACACCGACAGGCTGCAATATCAGCCTGGGCCCTTCCTTACCACAGCCGTGCGGGCTTGGGGTGGCTGTGAGCAAGGCAACCCTACGGACACATGATATTCCCCCCACGGAATGCGCAACGAGCCCTCGGTCTCACCCCGGGAGTTTCCGGTCTTCTGCTGCTTCCATGAAACTGTGGCAGGAGAACTTGTCAGCTCATGATGGGGGTGAAACCTCAGACGCGTCACACATCTTTACACCAGGCTCTTCACACCTCTTCTCGCCTTGGCTTCCCTCTGAAATACCCTTTCCCACGTGGTGAGAAACACTCACTCATCTTGAAAAATGGGCTACTAAGCCCATGGCGCCCCCCACTGTTTCCAGAAACGTTTCTTTCACAGCACCTTGAAAGCTTTCCTCCCTTGCTTAGTTGTGAGCTGTGCCAGTTAATCAGTTCATTGCCTTCCAGCTCAAAATTCACTTTTTAATAATACTCTGTGATAATGGATGAAATCGCTGTATTTCTCCTTACAGCGAGCATAACGTTAAACTTTCTCAGTAGAGGGTGCGGGAAGGACACTGCAAGAGGGAGTTCTCCAGGAAACATTATGCTTGATGAAAAGACTGGATGCTTCTGCCTTAAGATCAGGAACAAGATAAAGATGTTTTTGCCACTTCTATTTAACATCATACTGTAGGTTTGAGCCAGGGAAATTAGGCAAGAAAAATAAATAAAAGGCAAATAAATTGGAAAGAAATAAAACTCTATCGATCTGCAGATGACATGATCTTGTATATAGGAAATCCTAAGGAATATACTAAAAAAATTTTTAGAACTACAAATTCTGCAAGGTTGTAAGACAGAAGATCAACATATAAAAATCAAGTGTATTTAACTGCAATAAACAATCCAAAAAATAATTAAGAAAATTATATTTACAATAGCATCAAAAAAGTGAAAAGTGTAAAACAAATACTCTGAAAACACCACTGAAAGAAATTAAAGACCTAAATAAATGTAAAAACAATTTCTATGGCCATGTATCAAAAGACTTAATCTTTTTAAGATGGTAATAACTCCTCAAATTGGTCTGCAATTCCATGCCACCCTATCTGAATACCAGCTGGCTTCTTTGTAGGAAAAAAACACCACGCTGACCCTAAAATTCATACACAGTAACAAGAGACCCCAAATATTTCAAACAATCTTTAAAAAGAACAAAATTTGAGGACTATACTTTCTGATTTCAAAACTTTCTACAAAGCAACAGCTAAGGTGGGGGGGGGAGTGGGGTGGGGTGGTACTGGCATAAAGATAAGCAAACAGAATTCCATCAATGGAACAGAACTGAGAATCCAAAAATAAACCTTTGTGTGTCTATGGTCTGCTGATGTGCAGCAAGGTACCAAGATCACTCAGCAGGGGGAAAAACGGTGCTGGGATAACTGGATAGTCACATGAAAAGAATGAAATTGGACTCTTACATCAAACTACAGATGAACTCAAAATCAATCTAACTGTAAGGGCTAAAACTATAAAACTCTTAGAAAAGAAGACGGGGAGAAATTTGCAAGGCTTTGAATTGAGAAATGGGTCCTTAGGTTTGATACCAAAAGCACAACAACAAAAGAAAAAGCAGATCACTGGACTTCATCAAAATTTAAAACTTCTATGCTTCGAAGAACACTATCACGAAAATCTAAAAACCCAAAGAATGGAGAAAAATTTGCAAATCACCTAACTGTTAATAAACTCCTATCTAGAATATATAAAGAACACTTACAATTCAAAAACATATAAACAGGAATGCCTCAATTTGAAAATGGGCAATTTGAAAATGATCTGAATAGACAGTTCTCCAAAGAAGATACACAAGTGGCCAGTAAGTTCATGAAAAGATGCTTCACATCATTAATCATCAGGGAAACGCAAATCAAACCCACAAGGAGATATCAACTTACACACAAATGTTCATGGCAGCATTTCTTACTACTATCCAGGTAATTATTAATAATAGTAACCCAATGTTCATCTACTGATGAATACATAAACGTGCTATGGGAAAACGTGCTATGGCCATACAGGAGATGTTATTTGGTCATAAAAAGGAACAAAGTTGCTGGTACATGCTGTAACAAGCATGAACCTTGAAAACACCCTGTTAAGTAACTAAAGTCATGTTATGCACATGCGATTACATTTACATCCAGTGTTCAGAATGGGCAAACCTATGGAGGACGAACGTTGATTAGTGGCTCCCTAGGGATGAGGAGAATGGGAAGGGATAGCAAGGCGATGGCTAAAGGAGACAGGATTTCTTTTTCGGAGGTGATGAAAATGTTCTACAATTGAGTAAATAAAGTATCTGCAAATATATCAGGCACAACTAAATTAGACATTTTAAATGCTTGTTACAGAGTATGTGAATTTTATCTCAATAAAGCCATTATTTTTAAAAAGTCATCAAACAAAAGAATAAAAGAGCTAATGGAGATCAAGAGTGACTGACTGTGAGGGATTAAAAAGAAAACTAGGTTAGCATGAGTAAAATGCCATGAAGGTGAATTAAGGTGATAGACCTTAAGTTGCCTAAGTAAATTCCATTACAGCAAAACTGTGCCCCATAAGCAGGGATTCTTTATTCATGGCACCAAACCTAACATCTATAGATACAAAGCCAATTAGGACTGGCAGAGGACACGATGACATACACAAGAATGAGTGTGTGTGCACGCGTGCGCACATTCACACAGCAGAAGCTGTCTTGGAATCGAGTACCATCCAATCAAACTAAACTTTGTACCTTCAGACACATCACTTAACCCCTCGGAGTTTTGTGTCCCTCATCTACCAAGTGTCTACTTCATTTTCATGGGATTATTAAGAAAGAAAATACCTACAGCAAGACCTAGAAATTTGTTGAGGGTATCTTCCTATCTTTATATTTCTAGCATAGGGTTTGTCGCTTGGGCATTCAGTAAATAATCTGAGCTAACTTTAAAAAGCATAAATGGCTCTTGGAAAGGAGAAAATTAAAATATAATTAAGTACATCCACTTCAATATGGACATGCACGACTCGAAAACCTTCACAAGAAAGATTTTTCACATGATATAGATATAGAAGCTGATACAGGAGCTCTTAAAGCTCACATTATGCTTTTATGTGAAATTAGAAATTATTTTCTACCAGCAATTTAATGAATTAGACAGGGAAAAACGTTATTTGCAAGAACATTTCTGCTATCCTTTACACAATCCCTTTTGAGTTATCACTTTGTGTTTTCATTGTGTTACTATATATATATATATGGTGAAGCGTGGGTTAAATTTACACATACATGCGTAACATATCTTTACATATATATTTATTCATATATATTTATATATATCATATATATTTATGTTTATTCATATATATATATATATATACATACATACATATATAGGAACTATCACAGAAGGACTTTGATCTAGACTAGGGATCAGTAAAGTATAGCCCTTACAGATTATTTATGGCAGAACTGGGTAGCTACAACCCAGACAGAAAGCCAAAACTTGGTTTGGAAACAGGATATCAACTGACTTTTTCAAACTCCCGTATCTAGTGATAGGAATGTAGATTTTATAAACAATTAAATGCCAAGAAGTACTCTATTGTTTTGATGGATGAATGTATGGCCAACTCAGAGGAAACTCAGCTCAGTCTAGGTGGGAGAAGAGTATCTGTAGAAAAAAGATAATACTTAAGCTTGGCCTTGAAAGATGAATAGGTGTCCTTCAAGCAGTCACCAGGGAGAGATGCAATTCTAGGGAGAGGAAGTCATGTAAACAGAGGCAAGGAGGCCTGACAGAGCTCGCGCTGGTAGAACTAAATCCAGTCTCTCTGCCAGGGTGTAAAAAGGGCGTAGCCGGTGACATCATGAACATTCTTGTACACTATGCTCTATGGTTTAAAACGGGCATAGAAATTAATAGCTACTATTTGCCGAGAGTAAATGCCAGCTGCTTTGGTCATGGCTAGAGACATGATCAAACAAGGATGATCTACAGAGACAATTCATGGTAACTGAGATTTATAAATATAGTCCTAGGGAAAACTTTTTTTTTGTAGGCTCAGCAAGGGAACCTTCTAAGTCAATAATGAGATTTAGCATAGAATGGACTCTCCAAATTGCTGTAAGGAGAAGCCCTCATCTTCAGGTACAATGGTGACAGAGGCCACCCAGCAAAAAGGCCATCTCTATAATAAGCATGGGCATAAGCAATACTTGAGTAGATAAGAGGACTTATCTCAGCTTGTCGCAATTGAGAAGGGGAAAGTCACACAAGGATGACAGACTGAGAACACACAAAGAGTAAATAATTAAAATGTGTATTTCCAATCTGAAAACAGGTTATTGTGAAAAAGTAAGCCTTTCAGAGAATGGTACCCAATCCTTCAACCTCAAAGCTCAGTGGACTCCTGTGTTCAGGTGATTATGTTACCTACCTACCCTATAGCACTGTCGTAAAGATTAAATGAATGAATACCTATGAGGCATGTAGAGCATGGCTGGGACACAAAAAGCACTGTGTCCATGATTATTAAATTGCCCAATACACACAGTCTGAAGAGACTTGTGCCTACTCGATATAAAATCAGGCTGCTGGGTCATAATGTCAAAAGTCATGAACGGGACAGAAAGACTCATAATCTCATTTAGAACAAATAATTTACTACTATGAAGTTCTCCTTATCTTTACACATATTTGTCTTATCTGCTAACTCAATTATTAGCTTCTTGAGGACACGGGCCAATAAATAATTGGTGACCGATCAACATAAGTGCTAACGATTATCTAGGAAGGGTGAAAACTAAGCTCAACTCAGTGTTCTGAATCAGTACTGTACAGGAAAGGGAGAAAATTACTTCGCCTGAGCACTGCCCCAAAGAAAAGGAAATCTACATCTTTGTCTTCAAGTAAAAGCCACCACTGCTGCCACCACCAGTTCAGATACAGAAACTTCAGATTTTATAAATATTCTCTCTCCTTTATCTACTGAATACTGCTTATAACTTCTCAGTGGTGTAACTTTTCCAACCAACATTTCTTTCTACTTTCTTTTTCAGCTACCTTCTTCCGTATCAGACACTACACCACCAGTGATTAAATACTAAATCAAAGGGATAAAAGATGGCTTCCATGTACTACTTTTTCAGTAAATTTAGGAAATATAATGAAATAATGAAGAAATCCTTCTTATCAACCATCACTATAGAAGAAAGGGAAGGGCAGATTCAAAGGTAAATAAGCTTCCTCTCAAAGTCCATCCAGACATAACTCAGCAAGGCCTTCAAAGAAATTCTTGCAAGGAACACTCCTCTTTTAACTCAAAAACGAACCAAAACGCAGGTGTGTGTGGAGCTAGCCCCAAGTGCCCAAGTACTTCCCCAAACTAGGTTTTAACTCCCATTCTGGGAGAGAAAGCCGCTTTTGCAGAGCCCTGGAACAAGCAAATTAGTATTTCCAAGGTCAATTGCTAACAGGCCTAATAGTTTACAGCAACTAGAGTATTCCAGCTGCAGGAGTTAAGAGCCTGGACCTTTCTGGGTTGCCCAATACCATAAGAAACTAATTTACCAAACATTAGCTACAAAGCATCAAAGGACTGTAGGTGTGGAGTCAAAGCAGTATATGACATTTCCAACAGAATCAAATATTAATAAGATCTCCAGAAGTAAGTACTTTGAAGCTGGCTAAACAATTTGGGGAAAAACTTAAAATGCCAATCCCATCAGGGGTAGAGGAGTAACAAGTACACACACACACACACACACACACACACACAGAGAAATCCTTAAACAGTATGGTCTCATCTTACCAACTGGTTTGATTTGAATAGTCATCAAAACTGCTAAAAGCTGCAAAACTAGTTGATGTAACTACCCTTACACATTCTTGCCGTCCTCTGGTAGTCACTGAAAAATGAAATAACTTCTATAACTGCTGCTGCTGTCATCGTAGCCATCTGCCACGTGTGGCCATTAAGCAGCATATAAAATGTGGATGGTCTGGATGGAGACGGACTGAAGGATTTTGAACTTGGTACCAAAAAAAGTATAAAAATAACTCAATATATATATTAATTACATGGTGAAATAATATTTTATATATATATGGAATTAAATAAAATAATACTGAAATTAATTTCTCCTCTCTTACCCTTTATAATGAGGATAATAGAAAAATTTAAGTTGCACATGTAGCTCACACTATATTTTTATTGGACAGTGCTGCGGTATACAGATAATGCTTTACACTTATGTAAAACAATAGATAAACTGTTTCAAAGCACAGAGAGGGGAAATAGGCCTGAAAGATACTAATCTTCTCTAAAATAATCAAATTGGTTTCAACGGTTAATCACCAACCTAATAAATTTTGTCTGCTTACCACCAGACAAAATTTTATTTTCTAAAAAGGAAACTGATGTTTCAAAATCGATCCTAAAGTCAGTTCTTCTGTCTCGAGTTGTCATCTTTGCCTAACATTAAACTAGTCCTCATTCTTTCCAGTGATCAAAGATAAGATGACAAAGTGCTAGTCTAGTTCTTAAATCTGATCAAGTGATTCCAGCTCCGGTTTTTCTGTATTAGTCATTTTCATACCCTGTTAGGTCACCGAAACCTAACTCATGCTTTTGCTCCAAAGATAACTAAGTAGAATCAATGGAAAGATTATTAAGAGTCTAGAAGAGCCCAAGTGGTATTCAGATACTACACATATTCTGTTTTGAAAACTAAAACATGACTCATTTACTATTTCAGAAAGTGACATCTCATTGTGAACAGGAGAGCTTAGCAAACAGGAGAGTGCAGAAGCAGTGATTCCCACACATTCCATCGTGCGGAGAAACCATGCAAACCTTCAGGTTGTTACAGCCAGGGGAAGAATGAAAATCTGGAGGTGTTAGGATGGTTGGAAATTTATGGGGTGAGAATACACAGCAGCAAGAAGTGAGGTGAGGCAAACTGCCCAAACCTTACTCTCCCCAGCTCTTAAAAAGGAAACTACTCAACTTTCTGATGGAGGAAGCCAATTGGGAAAGGAAAGCACATTTCACACTTTTTAACCTCCCTAAAACTGTCCCAAACACGATCAGCCCTCTAGTAGAAGGACAAAATGACATATTTTTGTGAACAGAACATGTAAATCTTTCAGAGCGCTGTTTAAATGAAATCGACAACGAAAATCAAGATTGGACAATAATAAATAACAAAGAATAATAAATAACAAAGGGTCAACATCTACCACTGGCAAAATAAAATGAACAGCCTGCATAACTGAAAACGAAGCTAGTGGAAACATGTGGTATTCCTCATTCCCGGAAGAATTCATCTTAAAACCCTAACAGCCCTATAGTTTCTCTGGTCGGAAACAGTCAACATATGCTTGTTTTCTTATATACATGGAATAACTCAGGCTCTAAGCTACAAAATTCCAACAATTCAGTGATTGTACCTTTTGCACAATCCTGAACTCTGCAATCAACAAACCTGGCGCCAAGGCCAAAGGCTACTTCATAAAAAGTATTCTGGTGCCACCTAGTGGTGGATGTTTCCTGCCAACTAGGAAATGACAATTAGACCCTGGTTCTCAAAGAAATGTCCTTGGACCAGCAGCGCCAGCATCAGGATGGCCTGGTAATTTGCTACAAATGCAGACCAACCTTCGGAAACTGATGGCGGCACCCAGCAAGCTGTGTTTTAACAAGCCCTCAGAGTGGTTCTGATGCACCCTTGAGTTTGAGAACCACTACATTAATTAGCTCTTACACAATGATTAAATGCAAAGCCTTAACAAATTAGGTTTACAAATTAAAATGCACAAATTCTAATTTTTGAAAACAACTTAATTTTCTACATGGTGGATTCAATTATCTGTATTTGGAGAACAGTCTTCAAAGACACTTACCAAGTAACTCATACACCTTCCACACCTGATAAATATCACATTAAGTCCCAACCTCTGAAAATGTCCTATGAGCACCCTGAGGTCTCTGCCCCGAGGAGACCAGGTTCAAAGGGAAGATCAGACACATTAACAAAGCAAAATATGATATAAATAGAAAAACAAACAAACCATGAAACACAGAAAAACCCATTAATTGGTTTCAGGACATCAGGACATGGTGAGTTACCTCATCTTAAGTGGGGGCGGGGCTCACCCGGGAACACAAGAAAAGCCAAGCAGGTAGAATATTGCTGATTTTTAAATTAACAGTCAGCTACCCTAATGATAATAAATGCCACAGAAAAGTCCACTGTACACTTAATCTGCTTTGCACATACACATAAATCTGCATATGCACATAAATTTGCTTTGCACAATTATGTTATAAAGGAATCAGGAGCAAAGCAGATCTGATGAAGCCTTCCTAGATTGTTTATTTTCTATTTAGATCTTAGAGGAGAACTTGTTTATCTAATTTCTAATATAGCAACTTAAAACACCTAGGATTCGGTAAGAGCAGTCCAAAAACTTATTTACAAGTCTGCATTTCTTTAAATTCAGCTTTATGTTATGCTCTTCTTTGAAAAAAAAAAAACCCTAAATTTTAATATCTATTTAACTCAAGATTAAAGAATTCTGTTTTTGATGTAAAAAAAAAAAAACTGGATCAAGAGCTCAGTATGACTACTGGTCCACACAGTCACAATTAAGTGCCATCCATTATTCTGTGGGTAACTGCAAACCTGCCACTTAGGGGTAAAAAAAAAAAAAAAAAAAAAAAAAATCAAGTGTTGAAAATCAAGTCTTGCAAACCCAAACCTCTAATATGACAAGTAACATCACAGACATTAATACAGGTGGCAGAAGTACACAAAGGAACTGCAAAGACTTGCTCTACTGATTAGTTTTGATTCTGCACTTTTAAAATATTAATTTAGATATACACAGAGGCCAACTTTTAATTCTCACATTTTAAGAGCAACTCCCTGTAACAGGAGTAGTTTCTGACAAAACTCTTCTTTCCTTCCTTTCAAATGCTTCTTTTTCTGGCAGAGAGGAAGAGAGAGAGGACACAACCTGAGGTACATTAATGTTTTAGAACAGGGCTGTTCCCAGGGGCACCTGAGTGGCTAAGTTGGTTGAGTGTCTGACTCTTGATATCGGCTCAGGTCATGATCTCATGGTTCCTGGGATCAAACCCCGTACCTGGCTCTGCTTGGACAGTGCGGAGCCTGCCTAGGAGTCTGTCTTCTCTCCCTGCCCCTCCTCCTAGTTGTGTGCAAGCACGTGCACGCACTCTCTCTCTCTCTCTCTCAAAATAAATGAACTTAAAAAAAAAAAGGAATTGGACTATTCCTCAATTTTATTTAACTAAAGGGCTTATGAAAATTTAACTGCTCAAAGATGATATTAACAACACTTTTGATAAATTCAGTCAGTACTTCTGCCTAAGAAAGCAGAAGAGTACATAATAAATTTAAAACTCCAAAAAATAAGCCCCAGTTACCTGAAAAATCTCCTAATGTAAGAAATTTCATTTCCCAACTAAGTAAGTAAGAAAGCACCTGGGTGGTTCAGTCAGTTAAACATCGACTCTTGGTTTCAGCTCAGGTCATGGTCTCACAGTTTTGTGCATTTGAGCCCCACGTCGGGCTCTGCATGGACAGTGAAGTCTGCCTGGAATTCTCTCTCGCCTTCTTTCTGTCTCCCCAACTTGCACTGTTTCTGTCTCTCTCAAAATAAATAAGCTTTAAATAAATTTTAATTTAAAAAAAAGGAAACCATCCCCATAATAACCAACACATTTAGAGAAAAAAATAGTAGACATGGCGACAGTAAAAGTCAAATTGCGTACATACCACATACTATAACATAACACAGGGAAAGGTGACCATTTCAAATGAGCCAGAAGTTGAACCTGTTATAGGAAAATGCAACCAACAGGAAACAATACACATCAGCCCCCTCCAAGTTCTTGGGAACAAGAATTCCCTTCACCAACAATTTAATAATATAGCAGCAACAAGAGAATTACAATACGAAGTGAGAAAATGGTACCTAAGTGATCACTAACATCTCTTTTAACAAAGTTTATTCTAATTTGTGATGAAGTTGGGCAACCCAGAAGGGAAACTGAAAGGGTGCTAATCTTAGAGGCGAAGAAAGGGAGTATTTCTGTTACAAAGATGATGGACTTTCCCACGTGCTCTTCTGCACTTTAATTTGTTCCCATCCAGTGGCTGCTGTCCGACAACATAGTCAACTGGTTTACACTCCACCTTTTCTCTCTTTGCTGGAGATTTTATTATGACTTTTATCCAAGTTATCTGCCAAAGCCAAATGTCCAAAAATAGACCTCAAATCAGGCTGGGAAGGGTTAAGAACTTTCGAGGCTACCCACTAAAAATTATGGGTCATTTCTGCTGCTGGCCATGAGTGAACTGGAATGGAACTGGCCCCCTGCAGTGAACGACTAGAGAGCTGACGAAACATAAACAACAGCTGCTTTCAGACAGTGAGGGCAATAGGCAGAGAACGGTGGGTCCTGCAGAGAGGGAAAAACAAGTTAGGTAAGTCACGCAGTTGCCACCTCCCTGCACAAGGGAGGAGGAATCCAAGCAGAGAAGGCAAATCTTGAAGGACGAAGGAGACAGACTGGCGTTCAGGGAGGCTAAGACAGCAGCACTGTGGGGAGCTATGCAGAGAAGGGGCTCAAGGAATCTGCAGAGATCCCCCCCCATCCTAGACTACTGAGAGAAAAGGGCTGGGAGCTGTCAGTGGACAATACCCAGAATTCACATTGGACTGGAAGAGCTTCAAATCGCATCAGGCAGAGTGGTGCTCCCTCACTGAACCCTCTGAGCATCAACAGAGACTCAGGAAGGCCTAGCTTCGTAACACAGCTAAACTGGCCCTAAGATAAATCTACACCAACGTGACCTGCACTGACAAAGTTTAACTAACCTGGAAAGGACTGGCCTAATCCACAAATTACTTTGATGCCTGCCAAAACAAATGCCATAATTCTTTACTGGAAGACAACAAAATCCAAACACTCAGCAACATAATGCACACAATTTCCGTGTGAAACAGCAGCAACAGACATAGATGACAGAATTAGCAAACAAGGATATTAAATCAGCTATTATAAAAATGTTCAGTATACTCAAGAATATAGAGAAAAACATAAACATAATGAAGAGAAATAGAAGACAGAACTAAGATTTCCATTTAATTCTTTTTTATGTCCAGAGCTGAAAACTCCTGTATCTGAAATTTAAAATTCATTGCACAGATTAACAACAGCGTAGACGCCACAGAAGAAAGACCGATGAACTTGAAGGCACTGCAACAGACATTTCAGGCTGAAACCAGACAGAAAAAACAAACCTGAAAAAAATCAACTAGCCTCAGTGACTTACGGACATTACCAAGCTGTCCAATATACATTAAGAGTTCCGGAAGAAGGGAGGGGAGGGACACAAAAACTATTTGAAGAGATAGTAGCAATTTTTTTTTAAAATTTGATCAGTGCTATAAGCCCACAAACCCATAAAGCTTAAAGACCACTGGACAGAATAAACAAAGAAAATCATGCAAAGGCACATCACAATCAAATCACTGAAAACCAGCGATATTAAAAACAAACAAAAATACTGTTGCTCCCCTGCTCTGTATTTAAAATAAAAACAACCCTAATCCAAAGAAAGCAACTAACATCTTTTGAAATCTTATGATTGAAAAATGCTGATAAAGTTCATCAAAGCTGAACTTTCCTATCTTGGTAGAGGCCTTCCTTTGCTGGTACCCCTAGCATAAGCTTAATCGATCAAGCATAAAGACTTAAACTACCACAAAATAACTTTACTATAACGCATTTGCCTACCTTACAGTTCACAAATGCCACATACTTTAGACTGTCTGCTCCTTGAGGTCAGGAACCTTCCTGTTTTCACCTGTAAATTTCTAGGGCAGTTTCTACTGGCACAGAACTATTCGAAGACACATGAATAAGTCAATCTCATTTCATCCTCAGTACTTCGTTACGGGGTACACAGAATACGGGGTACACAGAACACAGTGAGAAAACGGATGCCCAGAGGGATTACATGATTGTCCCAAGAACGCTCAAAAGGTGAGCCTTCTCTCATATCCCCAGAGTAATGCCTCCATAGATGGTTAGCTCAAAGTAAACACAAAAGAAGTTTTAATTGTTACTTACTCTGAGTTTCCACAAGATCCAAGGCAACACTAGAAGCTGTGTCCATTCCAGAGCTGATACAGGATTGGAAGTTTTTCAAAGAGGAGAGAGCAGATTCTATGCCACTGAAGGATATAAAACCAGTTGAACTGGAACTGGAACTGGAACGTCCGGGCATCTTGAAATTATTACCTACGTTTTCAAACACAATAAAATAAGATTTAGGTGTCAGAATAATAATCGCATAGGAAAATAAAAGTGCTTTAAACATCCATATGAATGCATCTAATATCCCACAAGTGCCACACTGTTATGTCCATTCTTCTGGCCTGGAGGGGACACCAAAGCATTGTGATGGCACCTGGACAACCAAACACAGATGCACTCAATACATGGGAAAGGTGTCATTTTTTCAAAGGAGGGAGAATAACCTCTTTCAAAAACATTCCTTGGTTCTCCGAAGAATTCAACAGCATAGCTCTCAGAAACCTAAAACATAAAGGGGCTAGAAAAAGTAGACTACTCATCTGACACACTTTTCTAAAAACTGATAATAGTAGTAATAAATCAGTTTAATAAGGAGAACTTCAAAATCTATAGTTGTTAACATATCTGACATGCATACATATTGAATTCTGAAAACTGTAAATATATATTTTTTTAATTTTTTTTAACATTTATTTATTTTTGAGAGAGAGAGAGAGAGACAGAGCACGAGCAGGGAAGGGGCAGAGAGAGGGAGATACAGAAACTGAAGCAGGCTCCATGCTCTGAGCTGTCAGCACAGAGCCAGATGTGGGGCTCAAACCCACGAACTGTGAGATCATGACCTGAGCCGAAGTTGGATGCTTAACCGACTGAGCCACCCAGGCGCCCTGTAAATATATTAAATATAAATTTTAAAAATAGATGTATATACAGTTATTGTATAAATTCCTGACAGTCCTCTGGTTCTAACAGATTTACAAACTTGGTAAGTTCCCAGACTCTGTCAGTAAAAGCAGAATTTCTTTACATAATAGAGCAAACTATGGAGGCCACACAGAGTAGAGGTCAAGCATGAAGCTTCTAGAAAGAGACTACCTGAGTACTAAGCCAGATTCTGCTATATAAATTGACTGAATGTCTTCAGGCTAATTATTTAACCTCTCAGTGTTTCATTTTTCCCCTTCTAAAATAGGAAATCACCCAAGCCCACCTCAAGGATTGCTGTGAGAACAGACTGAGTCAAGGTATATAATAAAACACTGAAAATAATGTCCAGCATATAAATCTTTAAAAATGGAAGCAGGGGCGCCTGGGTGGCTTAGTCGGTTAAGTGTCCGACTTTCGCTTAGGTCATGATCTCGCGGTTCGTGGGTTCGAGCCCCGCGTCGGGCTCTGTGCTGACTGCCAGCTCAGAGCCTGGAGCCTGTTTCAGTCTGTGACTCCCTCTCTCTCTGACCCTCCCTTGCTCAAGCTGTCTCTCTCTCTCTCTCTCCTAGAAATAAATAAAACATTAAAAAAATAAAAAATAAAAAAAATAAAAATAAAAATGGAAGCAAATATTACTCATCAACTTGATCATTATAACACTACAAGCAACAGTATAGAGTAGTGCTTACAAGAATGGACAATGGACAGAGACGCCTGAAAATTCTGTCCCATCCAATGCCACTTAAAACTTCACAGTCCTCATTAAATTGCTTACCTTCTCTATCATCAGTGTGAAGGAAATTATCTATCTCAGAGCATTACAGAAGAGAAATCAAATTTTGTAGTTTTCTAAAACTTGTCTGATCTTAAGAACCAGTTGACATGCTTCTTAAAAATACAGATTTGGGGCATCTGGATGGTTCAGTCGGTTGAACATCCAACTTCAGCTCAGGTCATGGTCTTGCAGTGCGGAAGTTCAAGCCCCATGTCAGGCTCTGTGCTGACAGCTCAGATCCTGGATCCTGCTTCAGATTCTGTGTCTCCCTCTCTCTCTGCTCCTCCCCCACTCACACTCTGTCTTTCTCTCTCTCTCAAAAATAAATACAAAAAATTAAAAAGAAATATAGATTTATATACAGGTACTCTCTGAGACCTACTGAATCAGAGTCCCTAGTTGACACTCTAGGAAACCAGTACTTTTATGAATAACTCCAGATGATTCTTAGACTCAAACAAGTACGGAGAACACTGAGATAACTGCATCTCCCTCCCCTGACCCTCCACAAAATTTGCAGGTTGAGAGCCTAGCCCCCATGGTGATGGTATTTGGAGATGAGGCCTTTGGAAGATAAGCAGGTTGAGACATTCTGAAGGTACAGCCCTCAGGAAGGGATCAGGGTCCTTATTAGATGGGGAGACACCAGAGTTCTCTCTCTCTCTCCACTGTAAGGACATAACGGGGACTGACTGCGAGCTAGAAAGAGGGTCCTTACCAGTATCCAACCACGCCAGCACCCCCATCTCTGGCTTCTAGTCTCCAAAACCGTGAGAAATGAATTTCTATTGTTTAAGCCACCAGTCTACGCTATCTTCTAATAGCAGCGGGAGCTGACAAAACACACAATGTATGTAGGAAATAATAAACAAGGAATTCTCTGAGATTTTCCCAAGCATGTTATTTTGCCTCCCCTGAAAGACCTTGTCTTAGGCCATTCAGGCTGCTGTAATGAAAGACCAGACTGGGTGGCTTCTAAACAACAGAAATGTATCTCTCAGGTCTGGAGTCTGGGAAGTCCAAGATCAAGGTGCCAGCTGGGCTGCACTCTGGTTCCTAGCCCCCAGGCCTTCACAGTCTTCCTCTTCACGGGGTACCAGGTGCAAGGGAGCTCTCTGGATACCTCTTTCACCAAAGGCACTAATCCCATTCCTGAGGGCTCCACTCTCATGACCTAAGCACCTCTAGATACCCCACTTCCTAATACCACCACACTGGCATTAGGATTTCAACATAAGAATGGGGAAAGGCAAAGACAAAAATATTCAGAGGTCTAAGATCCGCTTCAGGCAGGACCAGTTATTAGCTAACTTAAAAAAACTGTCTCAGGGGGCACCTGGGTGGCTCAGTCGGTAAAGTGTTGGATTCTGGCTCATGTTAGGATCTCCCGGTTGGAGAGTTCAAGCTCCACACCCCGCTCCCTGCTGTCAGTGCAGGGCCTGCTTCCGATCCTCTACCCTCCTCTCTCCGCCCTTCCCACGCCTGTGCTCTCCCAAAATAAATACCTGTTAAAATATATTGTTTCCCCGAGGGCCCCTGTGTGGCTCAGTTGATTTAGTGTGGGACTTCAACTCAAGTCATGATCTCTCAGCATCAGCCTCTGTGCTGACAGCTTGGAGCCTAGAGCCTGCCTGGGATTCTATGCCTTCCTCTTTCTGCCTCTCTTACCACTCGCTCTGTGTGTGTGTCTCTCTCTCTTTTTTAATGTTTTATTTATTTCTGAGAGAGAGAGGCAGTGTAAGCAGGTGAGGGTCAGATAGAGAGGGAGATACAGAATCCGAAGCAGTCTCCAGGCTCTGAGCTAGCTTTCAGCACAGAGCCCGATGGGGGGGGCGCGAACCCACCAACTGTGAGATCATGACCTGAGCCGAAGTCGGACGCTTAACCAACTGAACCACCCAGGCGCCCCTCTGTGTCTTTCAAAAAACAACACAAAACAAAAAAAAATTTTTTTTTAATTAAAAAAAGGTTTCCCTCTCTCATCTTTCTGTACAGCACAGTGATAGGCACAAAGCAAACAGTTTACAGAAACTATGTCGACCTTTAAATCCATGGCGTCTTGTAGGAATCCAGCTGGAGCTGTGTCTCCTTTTACGAGATGCAAGGATACATCTTCCATCCACACAAGCAATTGCTTGCCCCTCCCCCATGCTACCACTATCTCTTTCTTCACCCCACACACACTTCTATTATAAAACTCATCACAACTGTTTGTTCACATGGCCACTCCCTCACCCAGGCAGCAGCTTAAACTAGACCTCTGACACGTTCTACACGTAAAACTGCTCCTCACACAACACAGGCGATCCATCAAGAACTGAGATCGACAACCATAGCAGCAACCACCGTTTCGCCATAAACGGGTGCTCCATACACTGGCGCCCCGGCGCTTCACTCGGTATCCGAGGCCCTGGTTTTAAAGACAGCTCCAACCGGATTAATCTGCATGAAGAATTCGAGATCCGTTCCCTACCAGGGCGGAAGGACGGAGAGATGGCGTCTCGGGCAGGGGGGCAGCCTGCCCAAGCCTCACTGATCGACGTGCAAACAGCCAGGACCGTGAGCCAGGCGGACGGACCCCAGCTCAGGGCACCCGCGGAGGGCCCGAGTGGGAGGCGACACCTCCCGCCACCCTCGCCATCGCCAGCCCTCGCTTCTGCTTTACCTGGATGTCCGACCCAGCCCTCTCCGGCTGCACCCGGACTGCCCACACCAGGACCCCAACTCCTTCCTCAACTCCCTTCTCTAGACGGTGAAACTGCGAGCGCGGGCTTTCGCGTCATCAGCACGCGCCGGCGAGCGGTCACATGACGCCCCGCCCTGCTCTCCGCCCCTCTGGTCATGTGACCACGAAGGGAGCCAGAGGCGGAAGCGGGGGTCTCCCGGGCTGGTAGTCGGCGGCTGCGTCTAGAAGGGGACGCGTGCGGAGAGGCAGCGTGGGGACTCAGGTGCCGACCCAGTCCGTGACCGCACGCCCTGCACGTGCGGCCTGAAGCGGCCCGGGTGACAGGTGAGTCGGGGCTGGATGCGCTCTCGGTTCGGTCCCCCGGCCCCTCCCCAGCCCCTGGCCGGGCCGCGCTGGCAGAAGGGGCTTCTGCGGCGTGGGGTGCGGTCTCTATGCGGAGCCCGGCTTGGAGGACTGAGGGGCCTCCTGGGGCGGGGCTGCAGTCCAGGCTCTCCATCTCCACTTAGGTGGACAGAATTTTCCACTACGCCTGGGCGCTTTGGAAGTGATGTTCAGCTGCTCGGCCCGCATCTGCACCTTCCAAGTTTCCAGGAGCCGTGCTGGGTAGACAGTGTTATTCCTCCATTTACTCTCGAGAAAACTGAGTTGTTCGCGAAGTCTCGTAAAGTCTGATGGATCCGGGTTTGAATTCTGGTTCTGCCGTGGGCTGCGAGTTGGAGCAAGTCATTGTTCCTTTCTGCACCTTAATTCCCTCGCCTGTGTCATGCTGATGCCAGAGTTCTTTGCATTTCGAAAAAACAGTTCCGAGGCTTCTGACTGGTTTATGTTCGCATGGTCGGAAACATAAATCAAGTCAGAGCCGATAATGGAACCGGGTGTCTTGACTCCAGTGCACGGAGCTTCCTCCAACATAGGTGATAGAGTTGGGGGAAAGGAACGGGAGGGTCTTACTGACTCTGCCCACGATCAGAAACACCTGCCGTTTCTCCTCCTGTCCTTTCCAGCATCTATGAACGGGACTCGAGCGATCAAACTCATTTTAGAACTTTTCTGGAAGAGATTTGTCGGTCACTTTTATCTTGATCAACAACCATTATATTTTGTTCCTGATAATGGATAGGTGGAGACCAATGCTTCCTTTTTATGGAACTGAGATCTTATGAAAGGATAAAAATAGACCTGTCTTCTTTTGTTCTCTGAGTAGGGCAAACAGCGGTTTGTCCCAGGACAATTTTAATTTCCTTCAGAATTCAGTTCTGTGCTTATTGGGTAATTGGTATAATGATGCCATTCTGCATTTTTGAATCATGTTGTCCTTTGTCTAGGATTGCTTTCCAAACTGAAAGCCACAGTTCCATACTAAATTCTTAAAAACAAAGTTACAGCTACTTTTTTTGGATGCCTTATAAAGGAAAGTTAGGAAATTGAGTGGGATCTCTTGGTTTCATTTCATGCCAAATAGTAATGCAGCTTATATTGACAAAAACCGGTCTTTATGAATTCTCTTCCTCTCTAGCACCAAAAGAACCACTGAAAAGAAGATTTAATATTGGTTCTTCTTCAGTGTTTATTTGCACCTCATTCTAGAGTGATTTTTTTTAAAAAGTCTCAACTAAGTCTTAACACCTTCTAAAAAGCCACCTATTTCTGAGATCACTGCAACATGATTAGGCATCTTTAATGTTGGTTCTTAGATTCTGTTCTTTAGGGCAAGTTTTTACAGGGTATTTACCAAATACTGTAACCAAATAAGATCCTGAATGTTGCCAACAGTGTAAGGATTTAAGGATTACAATAAGAAGTAAATACACAAAAGTCTTGATTTATGTCATTATCCCAAGCCTAAGCTAACCTGACCATGTGCATGCAGGTGCTGAGTATGTCTGTTCATCGTTGGGGTTGGTTTGTTTTTCAGTGGGGGAGGGAAGGCAAGAAGGCAGATAATGGTGTTTTGCTTCAAAGATGTTTTCTCCCCAGCCACATTGTCTGGCTTATGCAAAATCTGGTCGCAGCTACAGCAGTTAAACATAGCTTGCCCACCTTGGAGTTGTGTCTGGAGTTTCCTCCTGCTTAGACCTGGTATCCTTAGACCTCAGATCCTTCTGGGTTAGTTTGGTAGTGTTCAGACATCAGTGTCTTTTTCTTTTCTTTTCTTCCCCCATTATTTCCCCCTTTTCCTTGTCTCACTTTTTCAGCCACACCCATTCAGTGCAAAAAAAAATGGAGTGAAATTGGGCCACCTGGCTGGCTCAGTCAGTAGAGCACGTGACTGTTGATCTTGGGGTGAGTTGGAGCCCCATGCTGGGGGTAGAGTTTACTTTAAAGACAATGGAATGAAGGTATCTGAAATTCAGTGTATTAGAGATCATCGTGGCTTACCTAGCAAACATCATGAGAAAACAAAAGGGCTTGTTAATAATTTATGCCTTAATGTGCATTAAAGGATACCCTCATTGGAGAGAGTTCTAGACAACTGTAGTGGCTTCTCAGCAATCCCTGCTCTTGGACCAACCCCATCCACTTCTTCTGCTCTGTGCCTCTGTCCTTTGCTCACTCTGCAGCAGCCACATCAGCCGCCTTGCTGTTCCTTGGGCATATCTAGGGCATTGCTGACCTGGGGCCTCTGCATTTAAGTGTAAACCCTGCCTGGAATGCCCTTCTCCCAGATCATCACTGTAAAATAACAAACTACCCCAACACCTTGTGGCTACGACAATAAACACTTATCGTCTTATAGTCTCTGTGGTCGGGAATCAGTGGTGTGGCTTAGCTGGGTGCCTTCAGCTGAGGCGGCAGTCTAGCTGTGAATAGAAGCTATCATCTTATCTGAAGGCTCAGCCAGGGTTGTGGGGGGGAATCCCTTTTCAAACTCATTCAAGTGGTTGTTGGGAGGCCTCTCATGCCCTCATCACTGGGCTCTCTCACAACATGACAGTTTGCTTTCCCCCAGAGTAAACACGCTAGGGAGGGTGTCCCATCCAGAGGTCACAGGGTTTTTTTGCAAGCTAATCTCAGAAGTGGTATCTTTTACATCTACCATATTCTGTTCTTGAGGAGTCAGGAAGCCACACTCAAGGAAAGAGGCCTCCACAGGCATGAATAAGGGTGTGGCAGTCATCGGGGACTGTCTTAGGTGCTTCTGACCACACTCAGATACCCTCACTGCTTGCTGCCTCACTTCCTTCTGGTCCCTGCTCAAATATCTTATCAGAGACGCCTTCACAGACTGTGTAGAATGGCACACATGCCACCTCTCTGTCATGCTTTTTCTTCCCAGCCATGATCACAGCCTGATACATAACGTGTTTATTTGTTTATTGTCTCTTCCCCACTCCCAATAGTATGCAGACTTTAGGAGAGAGAGCAGGAACTTAGTTTTATTCACTGCAACAGCCTCAGGTCCTAAAACAGTGCTTGGCATGCACTAGCACCGGATACACATTTGTTGAATGAATGAATCTGTATAATTAGGAATGCTTCCACCTATAAATAATCCAAAAGCCAACTAGCAGTAGATAAAGCATGAAAACAGGTCATTTTACAAGGATTACAGAGACAGGTAGTGCCACAGTTGAGTCGATGAGTCAGTAACATTGACAAGAATTTAGTCTTAAACACAATCTGCAGGTTTGGGGACTTTTTTCTCTTAGGCTCATCACCTCATGGTCTCAAGGTGCCTATTGCAACTTCAGGCAAGACATTTTCAGTGGACCACATTCAAAGGCAAGAAGAAGATGGGGTGCCTGGGTGGCTCAGTCAGTTGAGTGTCCAACTTCGGCTCAGGTCATGATCTCGTGATTCGTGGGTTCAAGCCCCATGTCAGGTTCTGTGCTGAAAGCTAGCTCAGAGCCTGGAGCCTGCTTTGGATTCTGTGTCTCCCTCTCTCTCTGACTCTCCCCTGCTCATGCTGCCCCTGTCTTTCTCAGAAATAAAAAAAACATTAAAAAAATTTTGAAAACAAAGGCAAGAAGAAGAGGTATAGACAGGAAGGAGAGAAATTTCTCTTCGTGTGCTTCTCTCCTTGTAACAGGAGGGGGGAAAAATGTCCTGTCGGGTCTACTGTAGATTGCCTCTGATATCTAGTCGACATTGAGTCACACGTGTAGCCTAGCTTTGGGGGCAGTGAGAAAATAAAGATCCATCTCTTCTGTCCTCTACAGGAAGAAAGGGAAAAAAGGGAGGGAATTAATGTTGGAGAGTCAACAGCATTCTGGGAATTTAAGACATTTATAAGTATCAAGTCAATAATAAGAGACTTACAAAAGGAAAAAAGAAAAGCTTTAAGGGTTGCACAAAAGATGACTGCGCTAGGTAGCTCAACACGAGTGAACTTTGAAAACATGTGACAAGGGTTGGGGAATGTTTTGCTGTGGCTGTAAAGGAAGCCCTCTCCTGTCCAAAGTCTTCCCACATTCTGTTTCTGTGTTCAGTGAGGTCCTCACCCTTTCACTGTTCGCTCTTTGAGTCCCTGCAGCTAGACGATGACATGTGAACGTAAAAATTGGCACGGACATAAAAATTGTAATGACCACTTGTAAGATGAGTTCCCTTTCAGAGGTATTCATGTACTAAAGGTTCTATTGGGCTGAATTCTTATTTTTGGTGATCAGTCTTCTTAATGCTAATGTGTTGATAGGACACAGTGCCCGTGCAAATGTTAGGAAGAGCACAGGCCTTCACGAAATTGAAAAATAAGTCAGGCTCCCATGAAGCGGACCAACGATGACCTAGCCAAATTAACAATTAGAGGAGAGAAATACAACAAAAATGATGACAAAATTAATACTTCCAAAGGTAATGATTTGAAAAAGAGTTGGAAGAGGCCTTTGGAAAAATGAATGCTGGCTTGAAACTTTTTTTTTTTGGTAAACATTACCTTTTTCTAAGCTCATGCTATGAAAATCAGCTATGAAGTACAAGATATGTATTATCAAAATCACAATTTGGCAAAATCAACTTTTAACTTATTCTTGGTGTGTTCCTTGAATTAGTATATAGTTGTTGCAATTTTACTCTCCATCGTGGGTGAGTATGAAACTTACTTTCATACATTTCAGTGACATCATTTCAAGACACCTTTCTAGTCAAAATTTTTCCGCCACTCAGTATGAAATATTTGTCCCAACTTTAGAGTCACTCAGGAGTATTTCTCAGGCACGTCTTACCCTTGATAACAAGGGTCTCCTATGTTTGCCGACTGAGAAACACGTTTTTCAAGGTGGTTCCCTCCCCTAATTCGAGTAGACTTGAGGCACAGTCCTCTTTTCCCAGAGGTAAAACAAGTGTTAGCAAAAGTAAAACAACTCCTGTGAGAAAATTTAATAATCGGTGCCCAATGGAGGGCACATTGGAACTGCACGTGCTCCCTGGGTCCTCGCAGCTACATCAGATCTCTTCTCATGGGGGGAAGTGAATGGAGGATTGAAAACAAGGCCATTTAGTTTCATGTTCATTTAGCAAAGTCCTTCCACATGGGAAACTGAGAGACGTGGACAATAAATGCCCTTCCCTCATGTCGGAACTCATCATTTGTTTCAACTTTTTTTTAAAGTGAGTTTGAGAGAAAAATAAATATTATGCATGTGTTACATATGCTCCCTTTAAAAATGGAGATTTCTTTTATACTTTTCTTTTGGGATACAGGTTCTTTAATGGAGCAGCCAATCTGTCAGCAGATCCGGTTTCATCTAATGATTGACAGACCCCAGCTCTGAAGCCAGTGGAACGTTCCTCCTGGCTAGGCACTCATCCACACGATGTTGGACTTCCTGGCTGAGAACAACCTCTGTGGCCAGGCGATCCTAAGGATTGTTTCCTGCGGCAATGCCATCATTGCTGAACTTCTGAGGCTCTCAGAGTTTATTCCTGCTGTGTTCAGATTTAAAGACCGAGCCGATCTACAGAAATATGGAGATATCATATTTGATTTCAGCTATTTTAAGGTAACCCTTCTCCATAGCATTTTTAGCACTGTCTTTCCTACAAAAGCTTGCTTTCTCTGGGAAGCGTGGGACCCTGAGAGGCTGAGTAATTACAGAGAAAGAATCAAAGAGGAAAGCTTTTATACCAAATTTAGCATTAGCTAACATGAAAATAATATAAAGGTTTGGTGTGGAAGCCCTGACATAATATAATCAAACTTTCAAAAAGATAACTGTGGTGTAACGTATTTCACAGTGAAGGACCCCACACTTAAAAGCTTGCCAATCACGGTCACAATCCAGCTTTGTTCCTTTCAAGGGGACTCTGTACCTAGGCTTCCGTTATCTCCGTTACTTTCTGTTGCTACTGCTTTCAACCTCTGATACCCCTTTTTCAGGCATAGGAACCCTGTTTAGAAATTGCTACCAATGAGGATGCTTTTATTGACGTTTCACATGAATGTGTTTTTCTTCGTAGGGTCCAGAGTTATGCGAGAGCAAGCTGGAGGCTAAGCCAGAGCTGCAGGATTTAGACGAAGAGTTTCGTGAGAACAACATAGAAATCGTGACCAGATTTTACCTAGCCTTTCAAAGTGTGCACAAATATATTGTAGACTTAAACAGGTATTGACTAATTCAGTAACAGCTTATTCCAATGGTAAATAGTGGAAAAGGAATGCGCTAGAGCGTGAGCACCTGCCTGAGTTCCTCTTCTGTGCGTAATTGCCTTTTCCTTCCGGTGGCACTCGTCATCATTAGTATTTTAGAGTGTTATTATGCTTTTCTGCTCTGGTGAAACAGTGTGGCAACCTTGGTTTGAACTACGTCATAGGGTTTTCTTTCTTTTTTCTTCATTGACATATAGTTGACGCCTAATGTTACATTAGCTTCAGGTGTGCAGCATAGTGACACCACAGATGCTACCATCTGTGTCCCTGCAGTGCTTTTACACTACCACTGCTGTACTCCTGTGCTGCGTCCTGCGCCTCTGTGACTCGCTCTCTCCATAACTGGAAGCCTGTACCTCTCGCTCCCCTTCACCCGTTTACCCAGCGCCCACTGGCAGCCATCAGGTGGTTCTCTGTATTAAGCCACATGGCCTTCAGTCCTGTAGTTTATGATCATATTTTAGTATCTTCTATAGGAGAAGTGGAGAAAAAGGAGCTTATTTTTATAGCATTAGTAACCATAGCCTTCTCTCTCATCCCTAACTACACAGTATTTTCTTCCTTTCAGCCCTTAAGAATTCATTACTCAGCAGCTTTTAAACTATTTCATGTTTTTATAACATTATTTCTAAAGTATTTATGATTCATAAATCAGAACTAGGGACTATTCTTTCTGCTTGGAATAGCCAGCATTAGCAACCTGTGGCCCTCGTCACTGTGAGTTCCATCTCACAAGTCCATTCTTAAAGATCACGAAGGGCCACAGGCTGTTTGAAGGCCAGAATGTCTGGTATCTTGCCTTAGCTTTTAAAAATCATTATATTTCTTCTTCAAGTTCAAGTCTTCGAGTGTTCAAGTTTTCATTAGAACGAATAACTTACTCTGGGGTTTGATTTCGTTTCTAGGTATCTAGATGATCTCAATGAAGGAGTGTATATTCAGCAAACCTTAGAAACTGTGCTCCTCAATGAGGATGGAAAACAACTTCTAGTAAGTAACAGTAGCCATTTATAATAGAGTCAAGAATGTCAACTTTTTTTCCTATAAATCCCAAAGACATACAAAGCACCCTTTAAAGGGAAGTAAATAAACTGACAGTTCTCTTCTAACCAACAGTATCTGAAATTAGAACATAGTAGACTCTGAACAGAATTACAAGTTAGTAGAAATCATGTAGAGATTGTGAACTTCCCCAGTGTAGCTCTGCATCTTCTTTACCTTCTGCATCCCAGACCTCTAGCCTTGGAAACTAGTACACAATAATCACCTAGGAAAACTTTGTTAAATAAGTAAAAGATTTAGACGTATTCATAATATTGAGACTCCATTTGGGGTCCCAAGCAAAATCACCAAAATTAGGCCAATTGATAGGTAATCACTGCAAATTAAAATTTATTTCACATACACTTTGCAAAGCCCATTCTGCACAGAGGTGAGAGCCCTTTGGGAAAGTCTGCTTTCTCCTTGTAATATGAAGCTTTGAGGAGGAACAGGAACAAAATGATTCTTCTTAACTCTCAACTTCATTCCCTAAGAACATAGACTCCTGTGAGTTTGACCATTGTCTTTCTCTCTTCATAGTGCGAAGCGCTGTACTTATATGGAGTCATGCTGCTGGTCATCGACCAAAAGATCGAAGGAGAAGTCCGAGAGAGGATGCTGGTGTCCTACTATCGATACAGGTATCACAGAGCTAGGCTGCACCCCCTAAACACTGCCATTGGTTAAAATGCAGAGTCAGTTTCTATACTACCTTTGTCGTGAACGGCAGTGCTATGATCTAGAATGAAAGGTGTGAGATTCTTATGTCTTCTGAACGTAGTGGAGAAATGTAACAATTACTCTATATTTTATGTCATCACCATAATTTTAGATTATTAGAGATACGTTAGATCTCTAATTAGATACGTTTGATCTAATAATTTTAGATTATTAGATCATTGTGTCCACGATAGTACCTCAGTTTTTAAGAAGAAGGAATCTGAATTTTCTTTATCTTAAAGGTAAATTTGGGAATGTTGGAAGTCTAATGAACTTTTTTATTTTTTTAAGTTTTTAAATATTACTCATTGGTAATATTTAATACTCATTGGTAGGGACATGAATAAATTTTCTGTTGTCGTTTTTGTTTGATGACTTTGGAAAGCTATTACTCAGGGTTGGGTGGGAAGTGAATTCTCACCCGTATGTATGTAGAAACAAACAACAGCATGTATCGTGGTCACGTGTTACATATGTCTGTCCAGATCTGTGACTTCAAGGAATGGGGTCTTTAAACCAGAAGCCACCTTAAAGCTCTGTAATTCCAGTATCTACCACACAGATTTCAGCGTGCTGAGTTAATGAGTGAGTCGAAATCTGGATACAAAGTCAATGTAAGAAAAAGTCAAGGGGCTCCTGGACGGCTTAGTTGGTGAAGTGACCAACTTGTGATTTCAGCTCAGGTCATGATCTCATGGTTTGTGAGTTAGAGCCCTACATCAGGCACAGCCCGCTCGGGATTCTCTCTCTCCCTCTGCCTCTTCAGCATGTGTGTGCTCTCTCTCTTAAAATAAATATATAAACTTTAAATAAATAAGTGAAAAGGTCAAGATAGTAAATGATAAGCAGGAATCAGCAATGTGAGCCAAAGATATGAAGACTAGGATTAAGATTCCTTTTTTTTTTTTAATATTTATTTATTTATTTTTGAGAGAGAGATTGAGAGCACGCACAGGGGTGGGACAGAGAGAGAATCCCAAGCAGGCTCCTCACTGTCAGTGCAGAGCTTGATACGGGCCTCGAACTCATGAACCATGACCTGAGTTAAAACCAAGAGTCGGATGCTTAACCGGCTGAGCCACCCAAGGCACCCCTAGAATTCACATTCTCGAACTTACAAATTAGGACAAAATAAATAGGACAGAGGGACAGATCCTCAGCAGAGAGGGATTGCTGGGGGCATGGGCTTTCCAACGACACCTGGCACCGCTGTCAGCAGTGACTCCATCGCAGGCTGCTTCACCAGCCTGCATCCTTCACTTTGTCAGTATGTGAGGGGAGGGTCCACAGCACGCGGAATCCATTCATGTCAGTTTGACCATGAGGTGTTTTATCATCCATGTTTTTAAAAACAAACTTTGAATGCCCTCATCTGTATTTCCAAAAGTACCTGGAAAACCAAAAACAATAAACAACATAAAGAAGAAGAAAAAAGCATTTGCTCATCAAGCCCAGCTTGGACAATCCATCTTTGTTCTTCTGGGCACAACAGTGAATTCATTAGAAAATGGGGACCCGTTAACTGAAATGACCCTGAATAATCGCCAAGTCAGAGTTGGGGAAAGGGGATCCTTGTATCAAATAGGAGGTTATCCTCAAGTCTAAGATTCTTTGAGTCTAGTCTCCCTGAGGGATTATCACTCCACACCACCCTGAAAATCACAAATGTTTTGATTTGATCTCTGTAGAAGGTACACTTCGCCAAGAAACAAAAACAAAAACAAAAAGCAACAGTTATTACATATCTCACTTCATGTTGATGTAGTCTTTTAAATTATTTTTTACCTTATGAAATGTTTGTACTGGATCACATTCATTATCTGCAACTCTGAAATCCAGAGAGCTCTCAAATACATGCATATGTACACACACACGCACGCGCATAGTAACCCCTTTGGCAGCGAAGCCTGATCTCACCTGAAGTCATTTGTAGTCGAAACCTACTCAAAGCAGATGGGAGGCTACAAATAGTCCTTATTTATCTCATTTGCACAACTATTCATAAATTCTACTGCAGAAATATTGTGTGTTGATCGTGTAATGCTAATTGAGACCCTGCTGAAGTGTCGTATATGATCTACGCACCATATTGATTTCTTATATTTGAAAAATGTCATATGCTGAAACAAATCCGGCCCAAAAGATTTTAGGAAAGGGATTGTGGACCTCAACGTAGAACTAACTATACATACATATAAGAACCCCATCTGATAAGTTTGCTATAACAGGCTTTTTGAAAATGCAGTTGTGAGTCTTAAGGAATATAAATTGACCAAAAGTCTTACGTAAAACAACATAAAGTCAAGTTACAATGAAAATCTGCTCTTTTGGACTTTTGAGTTTCTAACATGTGGTTTGTTTGGCCCTTTGTTTCCCATTGTGAACGTGGCTCAGCGCTGCTCGATCTTCTGCGGATTCAAATATGGATGATATTTGTAAACTGCTACGAAGTACAGGTTATTCCAGCCAACCAGGATCCAAAAGACCACCCAACTACCCTGAGAGTTATTTCCGGAGAGTGCCTATCAATGAAGCCTTCATCAGTATGGTCATTGGGCGACTGAGATCTGATGATATTTACAACCAGGTGGGGATTCAATCTATCAAGATCTTAGTCATTTGAAAGATTGATTTCACTTTCCTCCCCAATTACTCTTTCCCTTCTTTCTTCCTCAAAAGAATAAAAGCACTTAAAAATTTTTTTTTTAATTTTTGAGCTCTACTATAGGAGGGTAGAGGAAAGAGGGATAATAATTTGGGCAGAATTCGAGGCTTTAGGGAGAGGATGGAGTTTGAACTATATTTGGAAAAAAGATGCGTGCTCTTGGCCATTCATTCAAGAGTTACTGAGTGTGTGTCACATGCCCGTCCACGAGCTGGGTGCTGGAGGGCCATCGCTGACAAAGGCACACCATGGTCCCTGCCCATAATGAGCTTGTAGCTGAGGAAAGAAGATAGACAAGTAAAGGAATTGCTGTAAAGCAAGGTGAATGGTAGCTTAGGGGAGACACAGGATGCCATGGAGTGTACAGCAGGGATGGCAGTGGGTGACAAAGGGGGCATAAGGACACTTTAGCAGGAAGACAGTCTGAGCAGAGCTTTGAAGGCCCTCTAACATTTGGAAGTTGCCTCCCTTTTCTCTCCAGTATGTGTATTGCTCACTTAAGCAGCACCAAAGAAAATTACCATGTGACTTCAATTTCCTGAAGAAAACATAATTTTAGGGGCCCCTGACTGGCTCAGTCAACGTAACTCTTGACCTCAGGGTTGTGAGTTCAAGCCCCACATTGGCTATGGAGATTACTTAAAAATAAAATTAAAAAAAAAAAAAAAAGACATAATTTTGCGTGCCAGGTATTTTTCTTACTAAAGATTGGGCCTGTAACAGCCGGCTATCATTTATCACAGAGCACGGCTGCTCTACACGGTTCTTTACGTACCGTTAGTGTTCTATGTGACTATTGTAAGTATAAATAAAAGAGGTTTTTGTGTGTGTGATTTTTGAAAAACAGCTCAAAATGAGAAGTTACGTGCAGATACTAGCTCTTCAGAATCTTTGTTGCCATTTACTGAGAATTCAGTATCAACCAGAATCATAGTCAATCTTTAGATGAACTGTTCTCTCTTTCCTCAGAACAGTCCTGCAGAGGAGAGAACATTATCCTCATGTTGCTGTTAAGAAAAATAAGCCTTGGGGCGCCTGGGTGGCTTAGTCGGTTAAGCGTCTGACTTTCGCTTAGGTCATGATCTCGCGGTTCGTGGGTTCGAGCCCCGCGTCGGGCTCTGTGCTGACTGCCAGCTCAGAGCCTGGAGCCTGTTTCAGTCTGTGACTCCCTCTCTCTCTGACCCTCCCCTGCTCACGCTGTCTCTCTCTCTCTCCCTGCTAGAAATAAATAAAAAAACAGTAAAAAAAAAAAATTTTTTTTTAGAAAAAAAGAAAAAGAAGCCTTGCGGAGCTTAGTAATTTCACAAGGCCATGTCACCAAGTAGCAGAACCCTAGTTTGAACCAGGGTCTGTATGACTCCAAGGGCCACACTACTCCTCGCTGCCTGTCTTCACCCTTTCTGCCTCCTCCCGGGTTCATCCTGTCTGTGTCTCAAGGCAGCAAGTTTCCGTTTCCTCTCTGCGCATGACCGTACGAACACGGGGCGCCAGCTGTGGGGTGCTGTGTATCCACCCCGCTCTGCCCCGACCTCCCCCAGCTCTGCTCATGGTGGGTTCCACCGGGGCAGTCACTTGACCCAGGACAGATCAGATTCCTTGTCACCAGGGGATTTGGAATGGGGCCTCAGAAACACCATCTGGACGTGAGTTTACTCACAACACGCGGAATTTGGAGTTCGGGCGAAGCCTCCTTCTCCCACGTGTGAGGAGAACAGTGTGGGGCAAGAGGAAGGGGGCAGACACATGAAGGGTGGGAACAGTGAAGGTTTTCTGGGCCACGGCTCCAGACTCTTCCTGTGGCCTGGCCACACTCCTGCCTGTGGGTTCCCTGCGACGTCGCTGTGCCTTCCCTCGTAGCAATTTCCTCGCTTTCGGGTTGTGTCCTCGAGGTGACGTGTGCTACATGCAGCCAGGTCACTAACTCATGTGTTGACGGAGCCTTGGGGTGCACCGGCACCTGAAAGGCAGGTGGCGGAACGGCCAGCAAAGCAGGGCACCAGGAGTGGCCTCTGGGAAACTTGAGAGAATGGAAGTGAGGGAGTGAAAAAGAGGCCGTTGAACAGCGTGATCATGAGGTGATAAGTGACTTAAAGAGATAATAGGTGAGGGGGCAGGTCACACTCCATGGAGTTGTAGAATAAACAGGAAGTAAGAAAATGGCGACAGGATGTGGGGTCTGTCAGTTCTGGGAGATTGTCTGTGATAGAAAGTCCCAGAAGGGCACCTGGGTGACTCGGTCGATTAAGCATCTGACTTTGGCTCAGGTCATGATCTCGTGGTTTATGAGTTTGAGCCCCGTATCAGGCTTTGTGCTGACAGCTCAGAGCCTGGAGCCTGTTTCGGATTCTGTGTCTCCCTCTCTCTCTTTCCCTCCCCTACTGGCATGCTGTCTCTCTCTGTCTCTCAAAAATGAATAAATGTTAAAAAATTTTTTAATAGCCAGAAGTGGACAGCTAGCAGGAGACACGGGGTTAAAACATTTTTCTTTTTCTTGAGGCAAAGACTTCAAGTTGCAGCAGCGTCAGGGGCTAGAGGGAGAGAACGCTGTGTGGTTAGCAAGAAGGATCTGGTGGTGTTGTACTCTAACGGTGCCACAGTCTGAGAATCGCACGCAGTGTCCAACCCGCAGAGGGGATGGGTTCTCGAGAGCCTGGGACGCCCCAGAACCACATCATTTACCTGGCACGTGTATCAGTTCCCAAGTTACCACCAGCTGCCACTTCAGGGTGTGTCTCTGCATTGCAGGTCTCCGCGTATCCTTTGCCCGAACACCGCAGCACGGCCCTGGCGACTCAGGCCGCCATGCTGTACGTGACCCTCTACTTTGAACCTGCCATTCTTCACACCCATCAAGCAAAAATGAGAGAGATTGTGGACAAGTACTTTCCGGACAACTGGGCAAGTATTACCAGTAGTCTTTTTTTCCTCTGTAATAACCCTGTTAGGGAACCAAATTTGCGCTCTTTTGGCCTTTAGCCCAGAGATCATAATGTTGTACATAATGAGACAAAGTCACATTGGTGAAACTACTCTAAGTCTGTGGAAAATCTTACAAATCGTGACATGAGGGAATTAGTCGGTAAGATTTCGTGAAGAACCCGTGGGTTTGTTTTCTTCTCTTAAATGGATACTCTCAAGGTAAAACCCTGTATTAAAACGTATCTTGCTTTAGCTGCTGAATTGTAACTGTTTCACATGCATTACTTTATTCTTTTCTATTTTATGAATCTAAATTTGCAAACTTATTATGATATTTTATGAATAAGAGTGTTACTTAAATAACGAGTTTTATCTATCTGTAAGCCAACGTTGGTTAGTAGGGCTGTTACTGTTTGTATTACCACAGGGATGCACTAGTGACTTTTTAAGATTTTGTCACTCAAAACTCAATTCTTTTTTTTTTTTTTTTTTTTTAATGCTTACTTGTTTTGAGACAGAGACAGAGTATGAGCAGGGGAGGGTCAAAAAGAGAGGGAAACACAGAATCTTGAAGGAGGGTCCAGGCTCTCAGCTGTCAGCACAGAGCCCAGGGCGGGGCTCGAACTCACAAACCATGAGATCATGACCTGAGCCGAAGTTGGACGCTTAACCAACTGAGCCACCCAGGCGCCCCAAAACTCAGTTCTTAAAAACATAAGACTAACTTAACATACTCAGTGTAGATGAGATGTTCTCTTTGTACATAGAGATTTTAATAAAATTCAGTGAGTTGGATCCTGTTCTCAGGGAGCAGATTCTATTTCACTTCATAATAGCCATTGAATCACAGACTGTGAATAGCAAGCCTTCGGTGAGAGGTGATGCTTCCTCTTCACGAGCACATCATGCTTATCAGCTAGGAGCTGAGCAGAAGGAAAACTCCGATAATCTGGTTTCGTTTGCCTAAGCTTAATAAAGAGTTTTGGCCATAGTGCCATAATGAGAAACAGTAACACGTTTAGTGTTAAGGAAGGTCAAAACCCAGTTACGTGATGCTTACAAGAGACCCTTCTGAAAAACACCCCTGACATGGTAAAAATAAAGGAATTTAAAAATATTAAAAAGAGTAATCCAGAGCACCTGTAGGGCTCAGTCGGTTAAGTGTCTAACTTCAGCTCAGGTCATGATCTCACAGTTTGTGGATTTGAGCCCCCCGTCAGGCTCTGTGCTGACAGCTAGCTCAGAGCCTAGAGCCTGTTTCAGATTCTGTGCCTCCCTCTATCTCTGACCCTCCCCTGCTCATGTGCGCGCTCTCTCTCTCTCTCAGAAATAAATAAAACATTAAAAAAGATTTTTTAAAAAAGAATAATCCAGGGCGCCTGGGGGCTTACTTGGTGAAGTGTCTGACTCTTCAGTTTCGACTCAGGTCATGATCTCATGATTCATGAGTTCAAGCCCCACATCAGGTTCTGTGTTAGCAGTGTAGAGCCTCCTTGGAATTCTCTCTCTCTCTCTCTCTCTCTCTCTCTCTCTCTCTCTCTCTCTCTCAATCGCCCTCCATCTCCCTCCCCCATCCATGCTCTCTAAGTTAATAAATAAACTTTAAAAATTTTTAGAAAAGAATAATCCAAGGTAAATTCATACCGTGACATACAATACTTAAAGCAAAAACTCAAAGTAACCTATAAAAATTGAGAAAACCATAATCATGATTGGAAATTTTAATATACCTCTTTCTGTATATAATCCTGCTCTCCCAAAAATACGTAATGGATGTTCCATGTGTACTTGAAAGTGTATATATAAAAGTTAGGTAACATTAGATGACAAAATCAAGAAAGCTTAAAAAGCCAATGTTAGTCTACAGATTATATTCTCTTACTGCAAATCTATTAAATTAGAAACCAACACTTTAAAGATATTTTTAAATGTTTGGAAGAAACTTTTGTTTTCAAGAGGAAATCACAATATAAATGAAGAAATATCAAAACACTACAAAGAGAAACTAATGGGAATGACTAAAACCCGTTCTTAAAGGTGAATGTAGGGGTGCCTGGGTGGCTCGGTCTGTTCAACTTCAGCTCAGGTCACGATCTCTTGGTTCATGGGTTTGAGCACCACGTCAGGCTCTGTGCTGACAGCTCAGAGCCTGGAGCAGCTTCAGATTCTGTGTCCCTCTCTCTCTGCCCCTCCCCTGCTTGCACTGTCTCTCCCTTTCTCTCTCTCTCAAAAGTAAATAAACATTAAAAAAGATAAAGGTGGATATATAATCATAAATACTTTTATTTAAAAAACAAGAAAAAGTAAAAATAAATGAGTTAGAGGGGCACCTTGCTGGCTTAGTCAGTGGAGCATGCAACTCTTGATCTTACATTTGTGGGTTCTAGTCCCATCTTGGGTGTGGAGATTACTCAAAAATTAAAAAGTAAATAAATGAGGGGCGCCTGGGTGTTTCATTCGGTTGAGAGTCCGACTACGGTTCAGCTCATGATCTCACAGTTCACGGGTTTGAGCCCCGCGTCAGGCTCTATGCTGACAGTTCAGAGCCTGGAGCAGCTTCGGATTCAGTGTCTCCCTCTCTCTCTGACCCTCCCCTGCTTATGCTGTCTCTCTCTCTCTCAGAAATAAGGAAAAAAGGTAAATGAGTTAGAGATTAAGCTTAAGAAGCTAGAAAACACAGAATGAAAGGAAGTCAGTAAGAATATGCACAGGAATGTACTGGACAAAAAGGGAATGAAGAGAAGATCAATACCACAAAGGCTGGTTTTTTGAAGAGCAATAAAATAGATATTTAGCAAGACTGACCGGAGAGAGGGAGAGAGAAGGCAAGTTTAAATATGTTAAGATAGAAAAAGCAGACCCAAGATAAAATAAAGAATTTTTGAAGTTATCAGAAAACCTCTGAACAGCTTTATGCCAATATATTGGAAAACTCTGAAGGAATGGAAAATTTTCTCAAAAATAAAACGACCAGATCTGATTCCAGAAGAAAAGGGCTGCACAACAAGCCCAGTGACTGTTGAGGAAATGGACCTGGGATCCGCCTCCCTGCTCAGCCCCTCCCACCGAAGTGAGAGCATCCCCGGACCTCGGGAGTTCACAGGCAACTCTGAGCCTAGCTTCAAGGGACAAATAATCTCCATTTTATACAGACTTAAGTGGGTAGGTAAAGAATCGCAAAAGTAGGAGCACCTGGGTGGCCCAGTCAGTTAAGCGTCCGACTTCGGCTCAGGTCATGATTTTGTGGTCCATGAGTTCGAGCCTGTTGCATCAGGCTCTGTGCTGACAGCTCAGAGCCTGGAGCCTGCTTCAGATTCTGTGTACCTCTCTCTCTCTCTCTCTGCCCCTTCCCCGCTCATGCTCTGGCTCTCAAAAATAAACATTAAATGCTTAAAAAAAATGAATCGGAAAAGTAACACTTTGTTTTCTTTAGTCGAAGGATTCTCAAGTGAACTGGGGAGCCCTAGGGGTCCCCAAGGCTCATTCAGGGGACCCGTGAGGTAGAAACAGAGTGAAGTGCTCTGTGCCATGCCCTGTCACGCTTTTCCAAGTCCGCACGGCATTTCCAGAGGCTTCGAGGCAGACGGTGCTGCAGGAGACCAACTGCGGAAGTTCAAAGGTCATCGCTCAGGCCAAATGCTGCAGAGACTTGGAAAAGCAATGCCATTCTTCCCACAAAACTTTTTTGGAATCCTTTAGTCTGATTTTTTTTAATTAAAAATAGTTTTACGTTATCATGGAATGGGGGTGTTATGTAAAGTGATTAATAAGTATTTTTTGAAATGTCGTGGTTGTGATGTGTAATAGGAGAAGTATCAATAGATATAACCCCATTTGAAAAAAAAAAAAAAGTCCTTTGGAGTTTTCAGTAGCTTTGAGTTGCATAAAGGCTGAGGTGAAAGTGTTTGAGAAAGCCACTGTTGAATAAGCCTACTTTTCTGTCAACCTCGATTTAGTCATTTTCCAGTGAATGGCTCTCGTCACCTTTGTTCCAAAGTGCCCCTAAGAAAGAACGCTTACCCATATCTTTGGCAAACCAGGGTTTTTCACTGCAGTGGAATTTGAAACAGAAGGAGTGGGCAGTGTCTTCTGTAATTTTCCTTCCAAAGGAGTCAGTATTTAACATCCTGGATGAATGTGTCCTCTTTCAGGTAATTAGTATTTACATGGGGATCACAGTTAATCTAGCGGACGCTTGGGATCCTTACAAAGCTGCAAAAACTGCTTTAAACAATACTCTGGACCTTTCGAACGTCAGAGAACAGGTGGGTGCTGGCCAGTGGAGAAGGATTCTGTCACAGCTACAAGCCTGCTTGATGGGGTAGGAAATGAGTAAAGTTTCCAAGGAATTTGGAAAATGTCCACGTAGACATTTTAGTGCAATGATGAATGAAAGGCGAATTTTGCACACCCTATTAAGATAGGTAATTACAGGCCTTTTAACTTATACGGCATATGTAAATGGGAGACTTAGGTCCTAAGATTCAGCATCCTAAGACAAATCAGTATGTCACATGTCCCCAGCTGACTTTGTTTATTCTTGCTAAAGACCACGTCATTCTGGACGGAATGGCTTTCATGGGTAGCTGGAATTTTAGTGTTTTCATTGGTAGGATGCATGTTGAGGATGGTAACTGAGCATATGCAATATGTCCTGTCACCATAAGTCGTTAGTTTTTTTTTTTTTTTTGGTTTTTTGTTTTGTTTTTGTTGCAAGAAGGTGTTTTTATTAAAGCACAGGGACAGGACCTCTGGGCAGAAAGAGGTCATTGTAATTTACATTTATTATTTCTGATGTGTGAAACCAGCAAGAAGACTGAAGACATTCCTCTCCTTAAAGTTTAAATCCTCACAGTCTGTCCCTTTGATAAGAACACAGGGCAGGGGGAAATTCCAAAGTAAATAGAGCAATAAAAATCTTTTTTGGGGGCAGTATCTTTGACATTTTTAAATGATTGTCTTCCTTAGCTGGCTGGCTGAGTTCTTGAGTTCCCAGGGCAGATAGGACGACATTGACTCCAAGAACTTCGGCATGTTTTATTCAAGTAAATTGAATTCCATAAATAATGCACAAAATAATTTCAACTTTGGCATGTCTCCTGGAAATATATTAGAGAAAGTGGTGCTTCCAGTGCTTACTGTCATCAGAGCATTAATTTTTTCATTACTATAATTACTTTCCAAAATTGCATTTTGTCTCTGGTGCCATTTTAAGAAGATTTCAGAGTCCTCTGACGAAACACCTTGTGATAGTTTTAAACTAACCTGATGAGGTTAATGATGTTTAAGATGTGACTCTTGGTTCAAGGAAAGTAGAAAGACCAAAGTCCCCCAAAGGCTGGTTTGAAAATTCATTGGATTGAAAACTACACGGAGGTGTATTTTTGTTGTGTTCTCATCTGCCCGTAGAAGCCTCTTCTCCCAGATACTTTGCTCTGCCTCCTTTGTCAATAATTATGGGAAGAATAGGCAGTTGAGCCTTTATGGTTTTTTTTCCATCCAAGTTAAAAATAGAAGAGGCCCTGGGAACCACTTGATCTGGTTCTTTATTTGACAGTTGAAGAAACCAGTAGGGAGAGGTTGACTCCAAAGTCACACCAATATCTTATCATAGCTAGAGGCAGGATTTAGGATCCTCTTGGCTCTGAGTCCAACGCTCTTCTCAAAAATGTCCAACAAACCACTTGCCTTTGAGCCTTACCAACTATGGTTCATATGCTTTTCATCTCCTACAGAAAGGTTATTATTTTTCAATGGGTTCATCTGTATAGGAATTCATTTTCTAGGAAAGCAATTTTCTCTTCTTGAAAATGTAATTCAAGTTTTGTTTTTCTTTTCCAAAGTCAAGCAGATACGCTACCGTCAGTGAAAGAGTGCACACTCAAGTGCTTCAATTTCTGAAAGAAGGGTACTTAAGGGAAGAGATGGTCCTGGACAATATCCCAAGGCTCCTGAACTGCCTGAGAGACTGTAATGTGGCCATCCGATGGCTGATGCTTCACACGGCAGACTCAGGTAATGGCCGAAAGGTGTGCCCATCTGTGTGGCTCCACGTCAAGGCTTTCAGAGCTAAGATATGCCCCGTGCTGCAAAAATTGTTTGGCCTTTGGATGAGAATCAAGTTGCTTTTGAAGTTAGCCATTTTTGTATCTACTTGGACAAGTCAGCAGCCCACCTGCATAGCCCCTTTGTCAGGACTGATTATCCGGGATTATCCCAGTGGGTCCAGTAGAATCACAAGGGTCCTTAAATCAGGAAGAGGGAGGCTGAAGAGTCAGAACTAGAGAGGTGGTGTCATGAAAAAGCCTCAACAGTCCATTCCTGGCTTTAAAGATGGAATGTGGCCACAAGCCACAGAAGGTGGCCTCTAGATGCTGAAAAAGGTAACGGCACAGGATTTTCCCCCAGAGCCTCCAGAAGGAGCACAAGCCTTCTGCCTCCTTGATTTCAGCCCAGTGACACCATTTCAGGTTTCTCCTCTCTGGAGCTGTTTGTGTCCGTTTAAGCCATTACGTTTGTGGTAATTTGTTACAGCAGGAAGCTAATTCAAGAGCCACGCCGGTAAATAAGAGCCAGATGCGTGGGATTTTCCCCCCCTTGGTGGGATTTCGTCCTGAGCAGGAGAGAAATGTTGCTTGGGATGGTGGGGTGAAAGTGACTGGGGAAGGCTGCACATGGGAGGCAGGAAAGATTCTGAAGTAAAAAGAAGTTCTAGACTAGAGAAATGATGGGGGGCAAGGGGACGTATGATTTTGCAAGTACAGGAAAACACGGGCCCACAGAGTTGATCAACGGGCCAAACCTGAACGCTTCATAAAGGTAGATCGGGTCTAACGTTTTGTGGCCCACAGTCCTGTTGGAGACGCCATTGGCTGTCAAGTTCACTTGTTTCACAGATTGTATGAAATGTCTCCACAGGGTCCATGAGCCTATGACTTAAAAAACTCCTGGTTTAACGGAAAAATAAGTAGGTTGGACTAACATGAGCCCGTTCAGAGCTGACACAGTTCCTCGTATTTAGTGAAGCGTGGGTCAGTGATGGTTACCCAATGGCTTCCCTCACCCGGAGCTGCGTGCCCTTCCCGCTAAGAGCCATTGTCATCCAACAGCCCCATAAGGCCTCCTCCGTTTTGTTTTTCATCAACAAACTTTGCTTGAGAGCCACCCTGAGACAGGTGCTGCCTTCAACACTTGTTTCTTCACATAAGGCAGTGTCTCAAAGTAAACTGTCCGCTCCAGATGATTCTGCAGCCTCCCCTGGTAACTCAGAGTCCGGCTCACGACTCTTCCGGGCAAGACCTTCCCTCCAGCTTCCATCTGGTCCCACTTCCTGTGGGTGCTCAGCAGCAAAAACAAGAGGTGGACTTCTTCATCCTTCGTAGCTTTGGAAATATGTGGGATTTCTCCTCAGCTTTCTCTCTTCGTCCTAGAAATCTCCAGCTATTAAATCTTTCTCAAAAATGCTGCTTTCCAGTTTCGTTTTGCTTTTTCATTTGGCTTCTTTGCCTCCATCCCTCTCCAATATACAGTTCACTTACAGCATGAACACCGTGGCTGAGGTTTAATCATCTAATGGATCTGGTGTTAGTCACATTTAGTCAGTCCATAAAGTTCAGTTCTGATTTGAGGATTTTACCGCGCTGACTCCATTTATAATCTTTACCAAAGTCTTACGTTCTCAGGCACATAAACAACCCTTGCTTTATCCTACCATAAAGCCAACTGTGGTTTCCCAGTGACTCAGCCTCCTCTTCGCCTTCCCTGGGGCTATGCCTGACAGCCGTGCCTGCATTCCGGGGACCAGTGGTCTCCTGGATTTGCACCCTTCCAGGGACACCTCAGCTCGCCAGTGTTCTGTATGCTTATCTCCAACCCCATCTGTTTTCCATTTCTGTGCTTGGCAGTTGTCTGACCCGATTGCACAAGGTCATAGTTTACCAGAAACAAAACGGTTTACCTGTCTGAGTCATACGTGAGAAAAATAAGTACTTATTTAGCTTCTACGTGCTTGGATCATGATGTGCAGGAAGGAATGCATATATTCTTTATAGTCCCTTTGACCTCCTGGAGGCACTTCGCCCAGGCTTTGGAATACTGTTCTGCAGCTTGCTTTTTCTCCATTCAACGGTATCATGGATGACATTACATGTCATATCCAGTTGTCACGTTGAAAAATTTGGTTGTCCTTACCTCACAGTATAGATCTACTGTAATTGATTTTATCATATGTAATTGATTCACATCTTGCTTATTACCTTTTAAATGCCTTAAATGAGCGAAAATGAAGGAACGTTTGTAAGAATTCATCTTATATTTCATATGTTCTGCACAGTGAATAAATTGGGAACTCTTTTCTTCCTGTTTCTAGCCTATGACCCAAACAATAAACGCCTTCGTCAAATCAAGGACCAGATTCTAACAGACTCTAAATACAATCCCAAGATCCTCTTTCAATTGCTGTTGGACACTGCGCAGTTTGAGTTTATACTCAAAGAGGTAAAGATCTTTAATGAATAATCACCAGCGTTTTAGTATTTCTGTGCTTAAAAATATTTTTTAAAAGGATTAGGATTTAGTAACGAGTAACAGTCTCTGATTCAGGCTACAGATTCTAGCTGTCTGTGATCATTCTTATACCAAAAAGACAGGATTAAACATTTAACAAGCATTCAGTGCCTACTGCCTTTGGGGATACAGTGATGGGGAAAATTGCACAGGACCATGGAGGTGATAGTCTAGCGAGGAATATGGACATTAGTCAGAGAATCGCCCTAATGAAAACATAAATACAAACTGAGATACATGCTCCGAGGGAAAGGAACATAGTTCTCTGAGTATGTAATATCAAAGATGCTGTCCCTAACTTCCCTGAGAGGAGAAGCAAGAGCTTCTGAAGGGACCTGAAGAAGGAACCTGTCTAGCTAAGACAAAGGTCGGGAGCATTCTGGAGAGCATTGCAGGTAGAGGACAGAACACGCTCAAGTCCTCTTGAGTAGGGACCACCATGACCAGTTCAAAGACCAGTTCAAAGCCAGAAAGACCAGTTGGCTAGAGGGGAGAAAATGAGTAAATGGTATGATATGAAATGAGGTCGAAAGGTGAGCATGTAGTCCTTGTAGGATGTCAGTCTTCATCTGAAAAGCCATGAGAACCTGTTAGAAAGGGCGTTTATGTAGGGTGGACGATTTGCATTTAAACAAGGTCCGCTTAAGGATCTTAAGGATTTTGAGCTCCCTGAAGGAAATTCTGAGGTTGGTTAGTCTTATGGCTAAAAGAGCCTCTGTGGGCATAATAAAATTGATGGATACCCGGAGGGCCTAGGTTCTATAACCAGTAACCTTGGACATGTGGATCAGGGGGCCCAGGAGCTAGCCGTGGACGTTAAGGCCCATTCCAAACTGATTCTCACCTTGCCTCAGTCTGGTTATCGGTCTGCTGGTTTTTTCTTAATCTTCTAGGTATGAGAGAACACTGTGTTCCCTCATTAAGTCGCCAAGGAAAAGTACATGCTGATTATTAACAGCATGCTAGTGCCTGCGTTAAGTGCTATTCAGTGACTTGTCTGGATATAATTTTTTGAGATCAGAGAAACGCTACCCCTTTTTGATCTCTTTAATAATGTTAATGTTTTCCCTCTCAATAGCAAGTCATTACTGAATGCCTGCTCTTTTCCCAGCTAGGTGCTAGGATTTCAAAAATGAACAAGGCATGTCCCTCCCATCAAGGAGCTGTCAGTACAGTGGGGAAGAGAGACAGATTAAGCCAAGATGAGAAACCAAGAAAGATCCAGGAGCAGGAATCAGGCATCTTATTTGTGGGTCAAAGCAAACTTCAGAGGCAAGTGACAGTCACCCCCAAGGAATCCAGCGTCCAGCGTCCAGTTAGGACCCTGAGCAGGGCGCCAGTTACCCAAGAGTTCTGTAGCTCAGTGTTATTGTGTGGGAATTGGGACAGAGCTGGGTCATCTGTCCAGCCACGCCTGCATTTCTAATCATTGATCCTTTTCTGGAATCCGTTGGAATCGAATGGGCAGCTTCCTTCTGTCTGTTCTGTTGGAGAGAAAATAAGACCAACTCAACAAAGATCTTCAGAAGAGAAGAATCTAGTAAAAATATAAAAACAACTGCCCAGTACAAAGTGAGCAAAACAAAGATGTGTTTAATGTCTGACTTTTCAGCTCGCTTCTTTAACCTTTATCTCCATCTCCCCACCCCAGCCCTTTTTCTAGAATCACCTTCTGATACTTCTAGGAACACACTAATTAGACCTGCGTTTCTTCTAATCTTTTTCTGAAGGTGCATCTCTTAACTTAGGGACCATCCCCTGTCCCAGATTCTATCCTCCCAGATATGAAACCTGTGAGGTCAACCTGGGAATGAATGTTTGAAGGGCTTCAAGCCATTTGGTCTATAATGAAGGCCTCACAGTGTTATTTTTGTCACTGCTGCTTTGTGAAATGGCATTGATCGATCCTGGGTGTTCAGAAAGACAGGACGGACTCTGTAAATAATTCCTACTGTCCTCACCCTGTATTACATTGCTTAATCATCCTGCCTGATTACTGAGACTCCTCTTTTCTCTGGCCCCACAGAATTCCACCAGCCTTGATCCTTTCATCTACAATGAAGTCTTCATTTTTCAACATTTATTCCGATGCTGAGGAATGAAGAATTTCTTAAGAGAAAAATCAGTGTACTGTCATGTTTACCTCTTAAGAGCCCACCGAAATAAATCCCTGCCCTTGTGCTGCATACCTTAAATATGTTCTCAAAGTTTGTTTCAAGGGGGGAGAAAAAAGCAAAACCTTGAGTTATACCATTTCCTTCTCTGCCCAACTCTTTACAGGACTTTAATTTTATGAAAGAGTGAATTAATAAACAGACTTGCTGTGTGATCAAAAAGAAAAGATTTTTTCATTTTCCACTCATCAGACAAAGATCATGCTCAGCCTTCCCTTACCTTAAAAATAGATGCAACCACAGAAATTGTTACTCGGAAAGGGACCTTCAAGCATTGGCCACCAAGTTTAATTTCACATTAAAAATTCTGGTTTCTAGATCTACCCAAGACCTTCTGAACCAGAATCTTCGGGGGGGAGGGGAGAGGCTTGAGAATCCCAACACTTTAAAGCCATCCGGATAATGAGATGATGTTTATGTGCAGTTGGTTTGAAAACCAATGCAGTGGTCTAGCTTTGCCTTTCAGTTTGTACAAGGTAGTGCGGCTTAAGAGGTGACGTCAGCGGGGACGCCTGGGTTGCTCAGTCAGTTAAGCGTCTGACTTCAGCTCAGGTCATGATCTCATGGTTCATGGGTTTGAGCCACGCATCGGGCTCTGTGCTGACAGCTCAGGGCCTGGAGCCTGCTTTGGATTCTGTGTCTCCCTTTCTATCTGCTCCTCCTCTGCTCATTCTCTCTCTCTCCTCTGAAAGATGAATAAATATAAAAAAAAAAAAAAAACAGAGATGACGTCAGGGGTAATGTTACTTTTAGACATATATTTTTATAATAAATTGGGTTTCACTCAGGGCTTTCTTTATAAACTGCCTCATTTGGATTTCCTCTTAAGTAAGCAAATCTCTTATGCCTCTTTCAACAGATGTTCAAGCAAATGCTTTCAGAAAAGCAAGCCAAATGGGAGCATTACAAGAAAGAGGGCTCAGAGCGGATGACGGAGCTCGCTGATGTCTTTTCGGGAGTGAAACCCCTAACCCGTGTGGAGAAAAATGGTAATTGCAGAAGAAGAAATATTGGTGTGTTTGAAACGTACACATAAATTCTTGGAAACATGCAGAGTAAAAACTCAACTACGCTGTCATCCTCATATGCTAAGATGCTGCTGATGAATGTCTGAAGCCTGGTCTTTGCTGCCTCTAGCTTCGTGCTCCTTTGGGCAACATTCATATCCTCTCTGGACCTGAGGCTTCTTATTTTTGAAGTATGAGGTTAGGCCACAGTGGTTGTTATACTTTGGTTAGTCCACGGGCTCATAACTCATTCCCCGCCCCCCACCGTGGTGTGTCAGCTTATGTGCATTTGTGGGGAGGATGAGAAGGACCTATAACTGTCCTGATCAGCTCAGGATGCTTTCCTCAAGCATATTGCTATTACTAACTACTGAGGCACCTGGGCAGCTCACTCGGTTAAGCATCCAACTCTTGATTTTGGCTCAGGTCATGATCTCATGGTTCGTGAGTTTGAACCCTGCATTGGGCCCTGTGCTGGGGGGTGTGGAACCTGCTTGAGATTCTCTCTTTCCCTCTCTGCCCCTCCAGGCTTGTGCTTTCTCTCACTGTCTTTCAAAAATAAAATAACATTAAAAAACCAAAAAGAATATTAGTAACTGCTAACATACAGGTGCCTGGGTTACTCAGTCGGTTGAGCGTCCAGCTCTTGATTTCGGCTCAGGTCATGATCATGATTAATGAGGTGGAGTCCCACATCAGGCTCTGCACGGACAGCAGGAAGCCTGCTCCAGATTCTCTTTCCCCCTCTCTCTCTGCTCCTCCTGCATGTGCATGCACATTCTCTTTCTTTCTCTCTCTCTCAAAAAATAAAGAAGCATTAAAATAAATAAATAAAATCTTAAAGAATATTAGTAACTACTAACATAGGTGATATCCAAGAATCAGGACTTGTAATCAGGTTTTCTGCCTTTTTTCCCTGGTGCTCCTCCCATCTAGTGGCAGAAGAGGGGACATGCAGGCTTTTTGAACCAACCTAGCTCAAGCCTTAACTTTAATGATATTTATCCTGCTTCTTTTAGGAAATTTTATCTCTGCAAAAATCATAGCATCACTTAAAATTTTTATATAGATAGAAACCTTTCAAAGTGCCCCGAATGGCCGTTCTGAATTTTAAGATGATGAGCTTATTTTTTAATGCTTAATGCTTTAACCATGACATTCATTTCTGATAAAAGTTTTACAGTAGAATAGCTCAAAGATATAGCTTTTTGTTTGAAAAATTGATTATTTTTAATCAAGATGATCTTGTGATTACTAGATTTGGGTTTTCTTGATTTGTTTGATACTGAATGGTTGGCCTAAAATATATTTCAAAATTACTTTATCATTCCTAGTAGGAAAAGATGGTGTGTTTTTAATAATTTGATAGAAATTGGCAACATGTTTTGCAAGTCACTACATTTTTTCTAAAAAAAAAAAAGTACCACCTATAGCAATCTAACCAATTAGTTTTTCAGAATTCGGCACATTCATCTCTGTTCTAGTCTTTTTTAGGTTCGTATACATTATCCCAACATCAAAAAAAAAAAAAAAAAAGGAAAGGAAAGAAAAAATCACAGCATCATTTTAAAGGTCATTCAAAACAACATCTTATACTTTTTCTAGCGATATAGTATATTTCAGCCTAGGAAATGCTTCCACAAATATTTCTAAGTTGAGCCTTACAACCTTATGAGGTAAACACCTTTATTCTTGTTTTATATGTAAAGAAATCAAAGCTGTAAAATGTAGTCACTTGCTGATGATAACAAAGGTTCAGAGCCTGATTCAAACTTGTCACCTCAGATTCTGAACCCTGTGCTCTTTCTACTTCTCTGCAGCTGTCCCTCAGTCCTACAAAAAAAAAAAAATCTTTGAAATTACAACTAGTGGTATGCATGCCAATTCGTGAAGTAACTTAGATTATAAGTCCTTAAGTGCTTTTATTAAAGTGAAGTCATCTCATTGATAAAACAAACAAAAGAATGTCAGGGAATCAGCTTGATGAGCTAAAACGAGCAAAGCCTTTGGATCTGGCCAGACAGTTGAGAAAAGCCTGGCTCTGCCATTTATTGACCGTGTGACCCTGCCTGGGATCCTTAACATCTCTGGGCATCAGCTTCCTTATCTGACAAATGTCTTCCCATCCCTGCCTCCATAGATTGTTGTAAAGATTCAGTGAGAAAAGCTTAGACCTTTGCTGGCCACGCTGAGGGTCCTCAGAGCGTATCAGCGTCCTTCCCTTTCTCTGCTGTGTGAAACCGGCTTGTGAGTGCAGACTTCCCCTCAACTCAGCGCGCATACTTCCAGTTCCTTCCCGACTCCTCCCCACTCCCATGACCACCTTTGCACAGTTGGGTTCATACCACAGACCCAGGCCTTTACCCCTTTCCTGCCAGGTGTTAGACTGAGCTGCTTGAGTAGAAAGCTTCCTCTCTCCCGGTCACACGCCCAAGACACTTTGGTGGTTCTTATTTGGCGACTCCCTAGGGCAGTGTCAGGTACCGAGGGAAAGGTCTGCTGATAAAAGCTAGATCTGTGAAGGATTGCGTAGTAAAATTCAAAGCCAAGGCTGCCCACTTCTGGGATTTCAGCAGTCTCTCCTTGTTTCTGTGTTTATAGAAAACCTTCAAGCTTGGTTCAGGGAGATATCAAAACAAATACTATCTTTAAATTACGATGATTCAACGGCTGCGGGCAGAAAAACTGTGCAACTAATACAAGCTTTGGAGGAGGTAAGAAGACTGTAAGCAACAGTTCATGGGGCACCTGGCTGACGGGCGGTCGGAGGAGTGTGGGACTCTTGATCTCAGAGTCATGAGTTCGTGCCCCCCATAGGGTGTAGAGATTACTTAAATAATTAAAACTTAAAAAATAAATAACCGTTCTTGGATCATGAACCATACTTTGGGATCCACCCAGAAATCTGGCCCTGGAAATATATCTAAGAGAATATTTCATCAGAGAGAAAAAAAAAAATGCTCACTGTGTTATTATATCCAGTGTCCTAAAATTGAGGAAATAATGAAGTGACCAGTGTAAAAAGAATGCTAACAAAAATGGTGTCTCGGGGCGCCTGGGTGGCTTAGTCGGTTAAGTGTCCGACTTTCGCTTAGGTCATGATCTCGCGGTTCATGGGTTCGAGCCCCGCGTCGGGCTCTGTGCTGACTGCCAGGTCAGAGCCTGGAGCCTGTTTCAGAGTCTGTGTCTCCCTCTCTCTCTGACCCTCCCCTGCTCACGCTCTCTCTCTCCTAGAAATAAATAAAACATTAAAAAAAAAAAATGGTGTCTCAACTTAGAGAATCATAATTATGTTTACTAATTATGAAGACAACATGGAAACGTTGGAGGGATTGTGGAAAGGCAGTAAAAGCAAAAACAGTAGTACATTGTAGGCACCATCTTTATTTTGGGGGTTTTTTTTTGTTTGTGGGGTATTTTTTGGTTTTTAATATAATTTATTGTCAAATTGGCTAACATACGGTGTGTAAAGCGTGCTCGTGGTTTTTGGGGTAGATTCCTGTGGTTCATCGCTTACATACAACACCCAGTGCTCATCCCAACAAAGTAGGCACCATCGTTAGATTGGGTAAGCGTTTGAGGAGAGAAAAACTACGATGGAATGCACAGTGACCATGGTTGTATCATGATCATAGGCTTATAAGTGAGATTTTCTTTTCTGGAAAAAAAAAATCGTTTGTTTTTTATCTACTCAGATAGTATCTACTCAAATTCACAAATGAATGATTATACTTCCCCACTCCTAAAATTTTAATTGTATGTATAATTAGGTTTAAAATAGAAAATAAATGAATGAGGACAATAACTATAAACTACTTAAAACATCGTCCGTACTTAGCTGGAACCCTGTCCAGTTGGGATAAGTATATATCTTTAGAGATATAATTAATACTTTACTTGGCATCCTTTCTTTTATTTTTAAGAAATGTCCACACCCAAAAATGGGACTCAGACCCACAACCCCGAGATCAAGAGCCTCATGCTCTCCGGACCGAGCCAGCCAGGCGCCCCGGCATACTTTCTTATGGGCTTTTAATAATTTTAATAATAAAACATAAAAGTTTTATGACCCCTATAGATGACTGTACAAAACAGACTGCACTAGGAGCATGTCGGTCTCCCTGGCCATTCCAGACAGCTGCCCACTTGTACCATCCCTGTTTTGGTTGTTTTCCGGATCTTCTAGACTACATTACAACTACCAACTATTTTGTAAATCTCAGATACGTTTTGTCGTTTGTGCTATTTTGGGCCATGGCCCAAGCACCTTAAATTACATACATTAAAATTTCAGGGTGGGGCGCCTGGGTGGTTCAGTCAGTTAAGCATCCAACTTTGGCTCAGCTCACGATCTCACAGTTTGCAAGTTCAAGCCCTGCGCTGGGCTCTGTGCTGACAGCTCAGAGCCTGGAGCCAGCTTTGGATTCTGTGTCTCCCTCTCTCTCTGCTCCTCCCCTGCTCATGTCTCTCTCTTTCTCTCTCTCTCAAAAATAAATTTAAGGGCGCCTGGGTGGCTCAGTCAGTTAAGTGTCTGATTTTGGCTCTGGTCATGATCTCACGGTTCGTGGGTTCGAGCCCCGCGTCAAGCTCTGTGCTGACAGCTAGCTCAGAGCCTGGAGCCTGTTTAGAATTCTGTATCTCCCTCTCTCTCTGACCCTCCCCTGCTCACGCTGTCTCTCTCTCTGAAATTAAAATAAATAAATAAATTTAAAAAGCATTAAAAAACAAAACAAGAAACACTTCAGGAACCTGGGGAATCATTATTTTGTTTTTAGGAGTACAACAAAAGAACTTCATATGCAAGTGCCAATACCCTGGTAGGAGGTGACTTACTCTGTATATTAGCAATCCTGCAAATCTTCAAAATTAAGAGGATTTGCTAATATGTGTTTATCAATACTCACATGGAAGAAGGAAGTATCCAGTCATTATGTCATCTATGTACAGAGTAAAAAGAATAGAACATTCTAATCCTAGAAACCTGTATACTCTGGTTTCTCTTCAGATCGCATAAATCTTTCACCTTTTACTAATCCTAGAAACCCGTGCATTACGTTATGACTTGGCTTATACATTCCTAGGGTTGTTATCATTGGAAATAGAAATTTTGCCAAGAAATTCTTAGCAAGTAACAGGCCTTTTTGAAGCCTTTTCAGGGAAAAAATGAACACTACAGAAGCCATTTGGAATTCTAATTAAATGTATTTATGTAACACAGGTTCAAGAATTTCACCAGTTGGAATCAAATCTGCAAGTATGTCAGTTTCTCGCTGACACCCGCAAGTTTCTTCACCAAATGATCCGCACCATTAATATTAAAGAGGAGGTCCTGATCACGATGCAGATCGTTGGGGACCTTTCTTTTGCTTGGCAGCTAATTGACAGGTACTGTGTCAGCCTCCCATTTCCCCTCGATGAAGGCCCCTGTGGCTGTCTCCTTACCATTCCTCTCTCTCCACAGTTTCACATCTATCATGCAAGAGAGCATAAGGGTAAACCCATCCATGGTGACTAAACTCAGAGCTACGTTCCTGAAGGTAAGCAGAGAACAGCTAGATCACGTTCTCAGTCACCAGGGAAGAATTGGTCTTCGTTACTACCTCATGCCGTAATTCAGCCCAGGATTTCATTCTTTTAGCACGTTGGGTAATTTAAGTATTTTTATAAACTGAAAATTGTTAGCAGTTTTTCCACGAGAGCAAAGTTTGAAAAGATGCCATGCATCCTTGGAGTTTCAATTAATACAAGTTGGAATGTCTTACAGAAGGTAGGTTTTAAATTAAAAATTACATTTTTTCAAGTTGTACCAGGATACTAAAAACATGGGTCCTTTTTCTCTGGATGTGAGTTAAGTCCTTGTACTTAATCATTTAGAAATCTCTTATTGAGCCTCTGCTACGAGCTGGGATGTCCTCTAAAGGTTAGGGAGTAGTGACGGACCACACAGGCATGGCCATGCTCTCAGGGGAATTCCAGATCGAGCTACGCGAACAAGTAATTTACTCAGTGTCTTCTGACAGAGTTATCTCATGTATCACTTCTGACACGCACTTTCTTTCGTATTTAAATCTCTAATTGGGGATGGGCTTTTTAGTCGAAGGCACATCATAGTTCACTTGTCAGCATGTTCGTTTCTTTCTTAGTGGTGCATAAAGTGACAACACCTCGTCCATGCCGTGACCGCTTAGATTGGAATCGGTACAGTCACCCATCAGTCACAGTGTCGGACTCCCATAGAAGAGTAGCTGTCTTCTGTCACACAGTGGCTCTCAAACTGGAGGGGCATCGGAATCACCTGGGGAGAGGGGGGCACCTGGGTGGCTTAGTCAGTTAAGTGTCTGACTTCAGCTCAGGTCATGATCTCGCTCTCCGTGAGTTTGAGCCCCATGTCGGGCTGTGGGGTGACATCTCAGAGCCTGGAGCCTGCTTCCGATTCTGTGTCTCCTCTCCCTGCTCCTTCCTCTGCTCATACTCTTTCTCAAAAATAAACATTAAAGAAAAAAAACAGGAATCCCCTGGAAGGCCTGTTACAACACAGATTGCTGGGTCTCTCCCCCAGAGTTTCGGATTAAGTAAATCTGGGCTGGGGCTCAAGAATCGGCATCTGTGGGGCACCTGGGTGGCTCAGTCACTTAAGCACCTGACTCTGGCTCAGGTCACGATCTCAGTTTATGGGTTTGAGCCCCACATTGGGCTCTGGGCTAACAGCTCGGAACCCAGAGCCTGCTTTGGATTCTGTATCTCCCTCTCTCTCTGCCCCTTCTGCACTTCTGCTCTGTTTGTCTCTCTCAAAAGTAAATAAGCATTAAAAAAAAAAAAAATGGCATCTGAACGAAGCTCCCAGCTGATGCTGATGCTGCTGGTCCAGAGACCACGATCTCAGAACCCCTGGCAAAGCAGATGACTGTCATTTTTTAAAAAGTTTACCATTGTCAGAAACTATTAATGACTTTGATGAATCAGTGGCTCTTGCTTTCTCCTGGGTAAAACCCAAGAGCTTTGTTGTATGTTACTATTTCTGGAAAGAGTTGTCTAGGACTTCTGGAAATGGAGAAACAAGACGTACCTACTTTTCTTTCAGCTTGCCTCTGCCCTTGATCTTCCCCTTCTTCGTATAAATCAAGCCAATAGTCCTGATCTTCTCAGTGTGTCTCAATATTACTCTGGTGAATTGGTGTCCTATGTGAGAAAGGTAAGAAATGCATCTGGATGACATTTATTTTATTAGCAAACTAACTGCTATTCTAAATACAAAAGGGATGCTTGGGACCCTATAAAAAAAAAAACTGTATCCATATTCCTTTTCCTTATTCCTAACTGGATCCCAGAAACTAGCAATACCTAAAAATAAACTGACTCTTACTGGTACCGTGGATACACAGATGGGTTTCTACTTTCAGAGGGCTTTCACACCTGTTTTTAAATGCTGGCAGTACCAAGCCCCATTCTGCACTTAATAGAAACTGAGACATGGAGATTACATTGGCTTCTTTAAAGTCACAGAGCTCGTTGGTCAAAGAACCACATCTAGATCCAGCATATCATGGTCGGAACTGTACGTCCACAGGAATTCTGGTCCTCGTCTCAGTGACTTAGGGTGCAGCGGGGGGGTCTGACAAACCCGGCCGCAGAAGTGACCTGTGTCACAGGCTCAGTGCTCTACAGCCACGTTACTTAACATCTCCAAACCTCAGTCCTTTAAAAGCTTGAAATGTGGAAGAGATACGTCTTCTGCTGCATGAGTATGGGGATTAGCTTTATATCTTGTGAGCAATTAATGTCCGAAGGAACGTAGCCGTGGGCCTTTTAAGTCCCTCCCATCCCTTCCTGTAGACAAATGCCTGCATGTACACAGTGGTCTGTCTTAACTCCCGCCCTGGCATTTAAGAGCTAAGAAAAATAAAAGGGATATTCAACTGTTTTTCCTCTTTTCTCTCTCACTAAAGGTTTTGCAGATCATTCCAGAAAGCATGTTTACTTCTCTTCTAAAGATCATAAAGCTTCAGACCCACGATATCATTGAAGTGCCAACCCGCCTGGACAAGGACAAACTGAGGGACTATGCTCAGCTCGGTCCACGATACGAGGTGGTGTGTCCCTTTAAACTTCTGCCTTTTGATTATTTAAAACCCACGCCACGACATGTCACAGGCCCATGTCATCTGCCGTATCCCGAGGACCGCCAGACCAGTGTTGCTTTGTTTTTTCCTACTCCCTATGAGGACCGCTCATGCCAGGCTACCGCCACCAGGCCTTTGTTCATTACCTTGTCCTGGGTTATTTCAGGCCTCGCCTGCCTGAGTGTTCTCAGAGGACGTGGGGCTCAGCCGGTCACTTTCCCTCTGAACAGTCCTCATGAACCAGCCCTTCTTCTCTTTGGGGTAGATTGCCTAGACCTTTCGCATTCGGGTTCCTGCTTTGTACATCAGATCGGTGGCTCAAAGTAATCTGGATTCCATTAACCATTTCCTACAGCCAGACTGTTAAGCCACTCAGTGATTAGGCAGCCTCAGGTGGTTCTTCCCAAATACCTCTGCTCTTCTCTCCCCTGAACTTAAAGATGTGGAAAATGAAAGTGACAATATGAAGTCCGCTGTCATCACCTTTCATCCCAGCATCAATTTCTGCATCCTCTGACACAACTCCAAAAATTATATCAGGAATCTAGATCATCAAACTTGAAATTTACATCTTTATTCTAACTCAGAAGTACAGCATCTGTACCTCAGCAGTGACTCCTGGTGTTGCTTGAAAAAAATCCTAGAAGGCGGTAAAGGAGAGATTCGCTTTTTAGAGTCTTGATGAGCCTTTTCTACTTAGAAAGGACCATCCATCTCATTGAATCCTGCCTGCCTGTTATGTATGAGAAACTGAGGCCCAAAGAAGGGGACGTGATTGGTCAGTGTTTAAGAACTATTTCATCTCTGCTGACCCTGTTCCCAGCGTGTCTAATGGCAGTCTCTTGGTTAGATCCCAGCCCCTCGTTTCTGACCAGGGCACGTCACTCCCACTGATGGGTCTTTTATCTAACGTACTTCATTAACTTCTTTTTCTTTGTTAAAGGTTGCCAAGCTTACTCATGCTATTTCCATTTTTACTGAAGGCATCTTAATGATGAAGACAACTTTGGTTGGCATCATCAAGGTAACGGCTTCAATACTCATCCACATGGCCTCATTGTAATAAGAGTCTTAGTTTGGGTCACTGGGGTGTTCCTCCCATGGAGAACAGGGAATGCCATTGTCATCTTGGGTCCCTTACTGCTTCACATGCAGCTCTGGATCTTCATTTTACTCATTTGTTGACAGAGGAAGGGAAATATTATAACTCTGATTTTTCTTCATACCCACAAGTTCTTTAAACCTAAGAAAAATCCATCTTATTGAATTTTTTTATTTAAAAAAATATTTAAGTTTATTTATTTTGAGACAGAGTGGGGAAAGGGCAGAGAGAGAGGGTGAGAGAGAATCCCACACAGGGTCCGCCCTGTCAGTACAGAGCCCATTGTGGGGCCAAATTCATGAACCGTGAGATCATAACCTGAGCCAAAGCTGGACGCTTAACTGACTGAACCACCCAGGTGCCCCTTATTGAATTTTTGTAATAATGAAACAAAATAGTTCAATTCCCTTTGGCCAAACAGCTGAGCCACTCTCTCCCACCTTCTTTCCTTTTAGTATTTTTACATTGCATCTCCGGTGCAAAGAGCTGAGATTCTCCTAACCCATTGTTATTGTCTGGCCATTGTCCTCACTGATGCATCCATGTTCCTCTCTTCATCCTTTCTTTCTCATCTGGACATCCATTCCCATTTCCATCCCCAGTAGCACCCACACTGTATGTTCGATTTCTGCCCCTAAAAGAGGCGAGTGTCTGTATTTTTTTATCTGTATTTTATTTTATTTTTTTTTAATTTTTTTTAAGGTTTTTATTTTTATTTATTTCTAGGAGAGAAAGAGAGACAGCATGAGCAGGGGAGGGTCAGAGAGAGAGGGAGTCACAGACTGAAACAGGCTCCAGGCTCTGAGCTGGCAGTCAGCACAGAGCCCGACGCGGGCCCGAACCCACGAACCGCGAGATCATGACCTAAGCGAAAGTCGGACACTTAACCGACTAAGCCACCCAGGCGCCCCTTTATCTATATTTTAAACATGAGGTGTTACTTTATGTGTGCATGTGTTTGATTTGTCTACATCATATGGTATTCTAAGGCTCATTCTTTTTTCCAACTCTTCTCACTGTTTCTTCCTTTTGAAGTTTATTTCTATTGCTGTGTGTTGGGCAGTTGGTTACTTCTTACTGCTGTGTAGAATTGTACACTTGACCTAACCATTCCCCAAGACACAGACACCTCTGTTGTGGTTTTCACACCAACACTCCCCATTATCACAAGCATTTCTGAACATGTCCCTGCTATAGGCCTGAGCAAGAAAATCTCTGAAATCTGCCCCCACCCTCCACCGCGAGGTGTGGATCACTAGGTCTTAGGGTGTATTTATACTTGGTTTCTCTCAGGACTGCCAGATTGCCTTCTGAAATGACTCTTTCCTGGGTGTCCACGCACATTTTTGCCGATACTTGTTGTTATCTATGTTTTCTTTGTTGGCTTTCCCAAATAGTGTAAAGTGTTAGCCCCATGCCGGTTTATTTTGTAATCCTGCGATGACTAGAGGTGTGCCCATTCACAGAGTTTGTGGTGCTTGCATTTCTTTTTCATTTTTCAGACATCAGTAGAATCTACATTTTTCTGATTTTTTTTTTTTTAGAAAAATGCGTACCTGTTGAATTGCCAGATTAACATCTGTGTTAATAAAATCCAAGAAAATACAGGAAACAAACCTAAATAGAAATGGAACTTCAGTGTGTGGTTTCTGGAAGTGTGCTGAAATACCACTGAATAGAACCCATGACCATCTTTTAGGCCTGATGCCAGGTTAATTCAGTTGCTGTGCAGAGAGTATGCATGGAAGTAGCCACTTCTTACTAATCCATAAAGTGGTATTAAATCCTAGGACCAGATTAAGCATCTTATGTGCAAAATGACTAGTACAGGAAGGATATAATAAAACCTAATTAATTAACAATAATTATCAAAGGAAAGCCCACTTATGAAAAATACAAATATTTTGTTACAGTCTTTCAGGTGAGAACAGGGTGGGAGGTAACATCTTGGCCACATTCAACCCAATAGGCTTTCTCTGTCAGTCTAACAGTTCGGCTTTTAGTAAGGGACCCTGTGGCCCTCACAGGTCTTTAACCCTCCAATGTTTTGCATCTGTTTCAGACACTTATAAAATATTTAAGTGTACTTTAATCCATATGACTTAAAACAAGCCAGATATACACAGAGATGTACGTGTAAATGTTCATTGTTAGAGGTAGCCACACGCACACACAAGATGAATAGAAATAATCTAAACATTATGTGTAAGAGAATGACTGAATGTATCATACTGTGTTCCAACTAGAGATTGCTTGGCTACCGTTCAAAAAACCTTTACCATCAGAGGCACCTGGATGGCTCAATTGGTCAAGCATCCAACTCCAGCTCAGGTTGTGATCTCACAGTTTGTGGGCTTGAGCCCCGCATTGGGCTCTGTGCTGACAGCTCAGAGCCTGGAGCCTGCTTTGGATTCTCCCTCTCTCTCTGCCCCTCTCCCGCATCTGTCTCTGTCTCTCAAAATAAATAAACGTTAGGGAAAAAAAAAAGCTTTTACCACCAAAACCTTTTTAAAATTTAAAGGTTCCCATTTAGACATTTTTAAATTAAATATGTATTGAGGACAATATTTGTGTATTGAGATTAATAGAGAAAGGTCTGGAGGAACCATGTGAAAGGGTTAACTAACTGTTGTTAACTCCAGAGAAGGGGATAAAAATGCAGGGAAGGGGCTGTGAAGGGGGCGTTCTCTAAGCTGCAAGCACTCTTTAGATTGGTGAAAGTTTTAGAAGAATTGGAAGGACCATTTAAGACCATTCTTTTCTTAAAAACATTTAACTCTTTTTCACTAAATCTGTTCTTTTTTTTAAATAAGGAATCTTTTTTTAATGTTTATTTATTTTGAGAGAGAGAGAGAATACACACGTGTTGTGCATGCATGTGAGTGGCAGAAGGGCCAGAGAGAGAGAGAATCCCAAGCAGGCTTGGTGCCGTCAGCGCAGATCCCATCTTAGAGCTTGAACTCACAAACTGTGAGATCGTGACCTGAGCTGAAATCAAGAGGTGGACACTCAACCGACTGTGCCACCCAGGCGCCCCTCACTAAATCTGTTGTTAATGTAAGGGGTGTTTCTTTGGAAACTTCATGTTACTTCTTTGATTTTTTTTTCCTCATTGTTTATATCTAGTTATAACTTACCTTTGTGTTGTAAAATAGGGCACAGATACTGGAAGCTGTAGATACAATGACATAGTTTAATGGGTTATTACAACCACCACCCGACTCCTGCACCCTGACCTAATCCCAGTCTTCATTTAGAGTGTTATTTTCTAAAGTCAATCTGTGGACGCTACATTTAAAAAAAAATACATTGTCTCTTTTAAGTCTTTTTTTACAGGTTTCTCCTCCATTCTTTTCCTTCCTCACAGTTTAGCTGGTCAGGAATCCACAACCTCTGACTTGTTGTTTCTCCAAAGTCTAGATTTTGCTAATTGTATAGTCATGACTGAGCTCAATATCTTTCTCTGGCTCTTGTATTTTATGCAACTTTCATTACAGTTGCCGTTCTTAAAGTTTAAATATAATCAAGCCCAGGTGGAACTGATCCATTTGTCTTTATGACTTTTTAAAATAATGGTACTTTGCAGATTAAAAGTACAAGAGACAAGTCTCAGGGAATTCAAAGGATTATGTGAAAACTATTTGATGTTTTTTGGATTTGATAGGAGACTGTCTTTTAGGAAATAATGGATGCTTTCTCATTACAGAACAAAGAACCAGCAAAATAAGCTTAGAGAGTTAGAGAGCCTTCCCATTTTATCTCCCTAATTACAAACAGCACTCAAATAATGCTGGAAGAAAAGAGAATTGCTAAACTGTCCAGCCCCAAGCTTCAGCTTGCTCATGAGGAGGTAGGTGGCCCGAGATAGCGTCTGGAAGGAAGACAAGTCCAGCCGTTCATTCCACCCTGCTCCTGGTGAGAAGAAAAGGCACTTTTACTTTTAATGAAATGTTTAAAATGAGAGGCACTTTAAAACTCTTCACACCCACCATCTTTGGGATGTCACGTTGTAAAATTACCATCACGAATTTGTCTGAGGCCAGCTGAGTCCTAAAGAGGTGACAGGTTCAACAGTCTGTCCAAGATGCACAAGGTCAAAGGGACAGGAAAGGAGGAAAGTCCCGGTCACTGGGAAATGTGGGGGAAAGCTCTTCGCTGCAGATTCCAGAAACTGACTTTCCTTCGGACTTCTTCACGGCTGAACTTTTCCTCACGGCCACTTATTGCTTTCTGATTTGCTTGTAGGTAGATCCGAAACAGTTGCTGGAAGACGGAATAAGAAAGGAGCTAGTTAAACGTGTCGCTTTTGCTCTTCATAAGGGATTGATCTTCAACCCGCGAGCCAAGGTACCAGATGACGAAGTGGGTCTGTCCTTTGTCTCTGCCCAGCTTGCAGAACGGACAAAAACACCATCTTTCACTGTCATGAACGACAACTTTCCTCCTGACATATGATATATGATGGTCAGCGCAACACACCGATGTGTTTTTTGATCCTAGATAGTAATCCGTTCTTATGATAAGAAAACCCTTTCCAAAACCAGCCCTTTCCTTCACCTCTTGATCCCCCAAGTTTAAGAATCGAATGGATGTCTGTGATTCAGGGTTACTTCTCAAAAGAATTTCTTAACCCTAAGGCAGATAGGGACTATAAAGCCTGTAATTTTTTATTTTCCTGGATCTGATAGAGACTGTGCTCATTTTTCTCAGGAGGAAAACAAAAATGGGCCTAGAATTTGTATCTAGGGTACTTTTCACCCCAGGAAATTCAATTTGAAATATTTTAAGTATTTGAAGGTTGGATGTATTCATCAAATGACATGAGAGAAATCACCGACTTTTCATTTGCCATATTCTTCTGTGTGAGACCCCCCCCACCCCCAAATGAATGAAACCTCTCTTTTGCCAAATGTCTGACATGAGTTGCTGCTCATGCCGGATGAAGTAGGAAATGGGTATTTCCCCAAAGCTGTCTTAAACGCTCACCGTGGCCTCTGATGGGACCTCGTTTAAAGTCTAATGTAGACCTGAGTGGTTGACAATCTACTCCAGGGTAATAGACTTGTGCTTCTTCTTTTGCATAGCCAAGTGAGTTGATGCCCAAGCTGAAAGAGTTGGGGGCGACCATGGATGGATTCCATCGCTCTTTTGAGTACATACAGGACTATGTCAACATTTATGGTCTGAAGATTTGGCAGGAAGAAGTTTCTCGTATTATAAATTATAACGTGGAACAAGAGTGTAATAACTTCTTAAGAACAAAGGTATCTAATTAAATTTTCAAATTCTTGACCATATTTGTTTTTCGGACATTGAAACCACCTGCCCCGAACCTCAGAAATAGCAACAAGAAAGTTTGTTTAGGTAGTTACTAAAAATCAGTAAGCACCAGATAGTCACACATACCTTCGGAGTACCTCCAGGAGCCGTGAAGCTTGCAGAAAAGTTTATAGGACACCTGACCTTCAGGAGTTTAGCCTCCTAAGGATGAGGGAGACTCAATTAAATGGCTACAGAATAAAGCTGTTGTAAATATCGTAACTCCAGGGATCAAAAGAGTTCAGGAGGCTTAAGAGTTCAGTTGGCCTGATCGAAGTAGGCAGATAACAGCAAATTGCTGGGTCATATGGTAGGTTCTGTGTTTAACTTACGGATGAACCACCAGACCATTATCCACAGCGCCTGCGCCATTTTTCATTCCTTCTAGGAGCATCTGAGGGTTCTCATTTCTCCACATCCTTGCCGACACTTCTTGCTTTGCTTTTTTTAAAAAATTCTGGCCGTCCCCGTAGGGGTAAAGGGGTATCGCATCATGGTTTTGATTTGCATTTCCCTGGTGACTAATGATGGGCATCTTTTCATGTGTTCATTCCCCATTTGGATGTCTTTGGAGAAATGTCTACTCAGGTCTTTTGCCTATTTTTTTTAATTCAGTTGCTTGAACACCAGATTCTTAAGTGTCATTGCTGGGAAGTTTGATTTTTAGTCAGCAGTTGACAAGGAGTAAGTTTTTGATTAGGGAACTGACATGATTCTGCTGACATTTTTGAAGGATTAAGCATCTTCCAGCTTTATGATATTTTGGAATTTTATTATCATACAGATACATGTTAACCTAGAAGACAAAACACCAGAAATTCCTGTGTCTCTTCTTACTTCTCCTAAGTCACTTCACTTTTCACAAATATTTTTTCTTTTATACATGTTACATTTCTGGGGGCTATTAATGCAGTTTTCAGTTTTTACTTCCAAACCAAGGAGAATTTATTGTCACGGTTTATGCAGCATCATATTTATAAAACTAGTTGGAAAAAGAATAACTGGTTATCTTATCAAAGATGTACAATTGACCCTTGAATAATTGCAGGGATTTGAGCTGCAGGGGTCCATTTATACACTGTTTTTTCCCAATAGATACGGTACAGTACTGTAAAGTATATTTTCTCTTTCTTATGATTTTCTTAACTTTTCTCTTTGGCTTATATTGTACAAATACAGTATATAATCCATTTAACTACAAAATATCTGTTAATGGACTATGTTATTGATAAGGTTTTTCTGGTCAGTGGTAGGCTGTTAGTGGTTAAGTGTTAGCTCAAAAGTTGTATGTGAATTTTCAACCGTGTGTGGGTCAGCGCCCTAACCCCCATGTTGTTCAAGGGTCCATTGTACTAAATGTTCATGGTTTGGTTTGGTTTTCTTTCTAGATTCAGGATTGGCAGAGTATGTACCAGTCTACTCATATCCCAATACCAAAGTTTACCCCCGTGGACGAGTCTGTAACATTTATTGGTCGACTCTGCAGAGAGATCCTGAGGATCACAGACCCAAAGTAGGTATATCTGAATCCCACTGGGCCTTGAACACTGTGGACAGTAGAAGTCTCTAAACCTCTTCCTCGAATCACACTCTTTTTTAATAATTTTTTTTTTTAATTTTTTTTTTAATGTTTTATTTATTTCTAGGAGAGAGAGGAGAGACAGCGTGAGCAGGGGAGGGTCAGAGAGAGAGGGAGTCACAGACTGAAACAGGCTCCAGGCTCTGAGCTGGCAGTCAGCACAGAGCCCGACGCGGGGCTCAAACCCACGAACCGCGAGATCATGACCTAAGCGAAAGTCAGACGCTTAACCGACTAAGCCACCCAGGCGCCGCCCTCAAATCACACTCTTATTCCTACCACTCTTGGATCCATTCTGGTGGATTTATTAGAGTCACCTTTTTTGAGACTGGGTGTTTACTGCAGTGTCACTAAGAAGTCTCCAGTCCAAGGAAATGGAGATTAAAATGCTCTCAGGTCTATTCGGCCACCTTCTAGTTTTATGTACTTCACACTTTTCCAGCTAACGTTCTACTCACTTGGGCCTCCGGACTCCCTGGTGTGTTAAAACTTTTTTTATTAAAGATTGCTCGTCTGTACCTGTGTAACTGTGGTGTACTCCTCCATGCCAGCCACCGGGTCTTCCACTTGTCAGACCCTGACCTTTGAAGATTACCCCCACACCCACACGCTTGTCTAACACTTACCTTGTCCACACTTCCAAGCACATTACACACATCCTTTATATACTCATTGCAGGCATCTCCGATGTAGGCATTGTTATTCTTCCCGCATTAAAGAGAAGTAACTGAGGCTCAGAAAAGCTAAGTCACTTGCCTAAGATCTACACACCAGCCCTCTGACTCCAGGGCCCAACTCTTAAGTGCCGTGCCATTAAAGGCAGGCTCCATAGCTTTGCATACGGTGGGTCACAGTTTATATACACAGTCACATGAGTGAACATCTCATGTAATCAGAACCCCCCCTTAAGAATATATAGATAGGCATCATGGGAGTGACTTGCACTCTGCTTCTCTCATTACGTCTCGTTTTCCTTCTTGCTCTCAGTTGAGCTTCTGATGAGGCAGTTGGTACTAAGCCCAGCTGAGGGCAGGGAAGGCTCATGTTTTCTGTCTCTCATCTACCCCTGTGCACATGCTCCCTGAGTGGGCTGGTCGGCAGGATTACCCAGGAAAAGGTGACTCCTCTTCCGTCTCTGTCCAGCTGTGCATGCATAGTTGAATTTGTGTAAGCTAAATGGCCTTATGATGCATCTCCTTTGTACAGCCTTCAAATTCTGGCTTATCTTATCTCTTCAAAAGTTGTACAACTTGGCACACTGTATGTAAGCTCCTTCCAGAAATTCCAGCATAAATGAGTTTTGTCTATGACTCAAGGGCCAAAAGGAGTAAATGATCCAAAACGTTTTGTAACACCTGCTTTCTGGGTACCCGTGGGCAGGCCACCGAAGCCCTTCTGCAAGGCTGTCCACCTGGTGCCATGTTAAGACTTGTAGAAGGATCAAGCATGCTTGGGATTTCCATGTGCTGCTATTGGCTTACTCATCGACATTGGGAGCCTCTCAAGTGACACGTTCTGAGCACCAGCACTGGGCGATAGCATTAGCACTCTTCAAAGCCTGAAAGTAGAATGCAGTTCTGGAAATCTTGTTCTCCCCATTTACTTCCAAATGTAAGCTTCCTTAGCTCCCAAGCCTCTTTTTAGTAAGGATATGTGCTGCTTCTTAGAATTGGGGACATGTCATCCGTGGAGTTTACTGGAATTTAGGGCTGGGTTTCCACCCCAGACCCACCCAATCAAACCCCAGGAATGGGATCTGGGCACATATTTTTAACACGCTCTATCAGTGACGTTAAGGTGCCTGTGCCAGCATTAGAGAACAGGAAAATAGTGGTTAAGGATATGGTGTTGGGATCAGGCCTCACTCTGCTGTGTCATCTGTAACATGAGGGCTGCACAGCCTGTGTACTGCAGAGTCATGACGAGGATGAGCCCGAGGAGCACAGGACCTGCCACCAAAGGAGCACTCAGTAAACACCATCGGTGGTTAGCATCGCTGTCGGCGCACTCCTGAGTCTAAAAGGACTCATTGGTTAGTGACTAGAACTGGGCAGAGAGAGGAAATGGCTTTGTTGTCATAGTCACAAATGTTCGACAGGGCTGCAGGATTCCACGTTCTTATCAAAATGGAAATGATACAAGGCTCTTACATTCTCGTCTCTGGGAATTTAAAGAAAGACCCTGTGGAGCGAAAATTGGGCTCCAATTCCTTCTAGCCTGACAACCAAATCCAACTTAGGGCTCTCCCCTCGGCTCCGAACAACAGTCCAGCTCAGTGGAAATGAGTGAGTCCAACCAGTGACCTGGCACAGGGCAGGAAACGGTGATTTCGCTGAATTTTGCCTCCCTGGCCCATTGGGCATTCGCCATGAGATACGCTGGGTGCCTGGACACAGACGTTATTAAACAAATCCCATAACTGTCATCCCTTATATCTGGTCCCCAAATCCTGGTGCGTCCCACGTCTTCTCAGGATGAATTCTGAGCTGCTTTAGGGTTTTGAGTTTTTTGTCTTTCTTCTAGAATGACATGTCACATTGACCAGCTGAACACTTGGTATGATATGAAGACTCACCAGGAAGTGACCAGCAGCCGGCTCTTCTCAGAGATCCAGACCACCTTGGGGACTTTCGGTCTGAATGGCTTAGACAGGCTTTTGTGCTTTATGATTGTCAAAGAGCTACAGGTGAGCCATTCGGCCTTCATGCCTGGTGCCTGCTACCCTGGGAAAGGTTTACCTTTTCTTTCATGCTTTCCTATCCTGACTCCAGGCATACTCATGTATGCTTCTTGTTAGGTAGGTAACAATTGAGAATAAACTAGAATCTCCTTGGCCAACACAGTATTTTTATGGATGGACTGGTTTTGAGGAAGTTGAGACTCTCGTTGAAACCTGCAACTCCTCTGAGCAGGGGGCCGTTTCTAACAGGAACCAGAAGTCGCCACTTCCCTGTCTCCCTCTATAGCATTTTGTGGTTCAGACCAGGCTGTGTCCCATCTAGCACTTTAGTTCATTGGGGTGTTACCCATTCTGTTCATTATGTTTGGCTCTTCAAGCACATCTTCATGTTTTAGAATTTCCTCAGTATGTTTCAGAAGATTATCCTGAGAGACAGAACCGTGCAGGATACTTTGAAAACCCTCATGAATGCTGTCAGCCCCCTAAAAAGCATAGTAGGTAAGTGTTCTGAAACCAGTCTGTGACGGAGGTAACACGAGCGTTTCCAGATTTACTAAATAGACCATTTCATTTTAACCTTTCAGCAAACTCGAATAAAATTTACTTTTCCGCCATTGCCAAAACACAGAAGATTTGGACAGCTTATCTTGAGGCTATAATGAAGGTATGTTATGGGAGAAAGGGTGATCATCAATACTATATTTTTAAAATTATTATCTTCATGTACCTTTGTTACCCAAAGAAAGCCACTCTTCCTTCTTGCATCACCAAAGCAAAAATAAAACACTTCAGTTTATCAGCATTTCTAAATTAATGGGTCCTTTACCTTCCTTTCTGGGCTGTTCTTGACCATGTTTTTCAGTGATTCGGCCTGTTGTTTTGCTTAAACTGAAGAAAACAGTTTCTTTTTGAAATGACTTGGAGCGAAAAGTGCTTTCCCACTAGGAAATGGAAACCTTCCTCCCTCAGTGGTGCTCTGACCTGACAAGTTGATTCACTGAGCTGCTCGGTCAGTGTCCAGCACTGGTCTTCTCCAGGTAGCTGTTAGAACAGGACATTTGCCTTTCTCCCCTCCTGTGTCTATGTAGATGTTACAAAGCCAAGTTCTCTAGGATATAAGTTATTCTTACACCATGAATAGAACACTGTGTCTTTGGAAATGAGTAAGAAAGTTGAGGTGAAGAGATTAACTTGTTGGATGGAAATCCAGGTCACATAGGAAGTCGCTCATCTGCTCTCCTGCCTTCACGCTGTGGTGTTGGCTCTGCGTCTTCTGTGTCTCTCTCGTCACATGATGATCCAAGACCTTCAGCGTTTTGTTGAGTACTCATGTGCAAATCATTGTCACATTGTCACTATGAGCCAGAGTCAAAGGAAACACTAGCTGCCTCCTCAGAAAGCCTACTTACTGTCTCGCAGGAAAGAGTAGGTTTCCTGGTGGAAAACTGATTCGTGGTTACAAGTAGCACCTACCAGAGGAAAAGCGTAGGCTGCTGTGGGAATTTGGGGAGGTTCCATTCTCTTGCTCCCAATTCTGTTAGTTGTTCGTTGAGACAGAACTCATGGTGCCTCAGCCAAATTCACAATATATTTCCCATAATTGCAGTGAATTTTTTTTTTAAATTTGGAAATTTAGAATGAGTGATACTCAGAGCGTCTGGCTCTGCTGGACGTCTTCTTATATATGTCTGGCGGTCCCTTAGCCGTGCAATTTCCAGGTATCGAGAGCTTCTCAGGCTAAGTTTCTAATCGCTGGAAAGCCTTTTAGGAGGAATAGAGAATTACCTGAGGTTGGACAGGCCTGAGTCTTACCTCTTTGGGAAGTTGAGGGGAGGCTACAGGGATGTGTCAGAGAGCTTCCCTAGTGGCTTTTACAGGCCTCTGTGAGTCGTAATTGCTGGTACTTCAGTAATAACCCAAGTATTTGTGTCAGTCGGTGCCCTTTAGATAAAGCCCTCAAGAACCAATTTGTCCTTTTGTCTTTTGCTAATCTGGAACAGTGATGGAAATATTCTGCACTGTTTGCCGCTAGCCACTGGCCCCATTAGTTACTGAGCTTGTGGGCATGAGGAACTGAATCTTAAATTTATTCATTTCAATCCATTTAAATTTAAATAGCCACATGTGGGTGTGGCTGCTGTATCAGCCTGTGAAATTTAGAAAAATGGAGAAAGACAGACAATCCAGAGATCTCTCTAGATAGGCAGATGGATAGAATGCATCGCCTCCCAGGCTCCTTAGTCTCTCAGGATCTTATTAAAGGCTTATAGTAAGTGAGCACTGAAGGAAAGATATTGGTCACCGAGATTCAGTATGCTTTCAATAAGAGCAAGTTAGGTTAAACTGCCTTTATTTCTGTTTCCATTTCTAGATTGGTATTTTCAAGGGAATCCTGGACATAGAATTAAGAAGGAATTATATGGTGGGGAGACGGGTGTCTGGGTGGCTCGGTCAGTTAAACATACAACTTCGGCTCAGGTCACTATCTCCTGGTTTGTGAGTTCAGGCCCCAAGTCAGGCTCTGTGCTGACAGCTCAGAGCCTGGAGCCTGCTTTGGATTCTGTGTCTCCCTCTCTCTCTGCCACTCCCCTGCATGTGTCTGTCTCTCAAAAAATAAGTAATAAATGTTAAAACAAAAATTATTATTCTAAAACTGTGTCAATAGGCTTCACTTGATTCCCAGAGAGGTCCAAGATACCAAAAAAAAAGGTTAGGAACACGGGGATAAGGGGTTATCATTGTTAGAAGGGCCTTTTTGGAAGATTTTATATAGATTATTTTATAACTCAGATGATGGTGTGGTCTGTAATCCTAGGTGATGCAGATAGGTTTATAGTCACCAAATTTTAGAATAATAGGGATGCAGTGGCATCCTTAGGACTCTAGGAAGTTCAGTTTAGGACAAATAAAGGAAGTAGCGCTTCTCATTCGCAGCTACTAAGCTTGGAGAACCTATTTCAGAAGGTCGCGCATAGAGCTTAATACAGACACCTTTAATACAGGAACAGCCGAGCGTTAATGGGTCACTTTGTAAAATATCAGACTTTGGGGATATTTGAGGTTGGCGTGCAGGCACCCGCCCTCACCTCCATTGCAAGGTTCCTTGTGCTCCATCAGGGATAACGCTGGTCTTAGCCAAGGAGCCAGTCCGGGGGATCCTCAGGTTTTCCGGAAGAATGTTGTGTCCCTTCCAGTAAAAAACTGTCTCTGTGCGTTTGCCTCCTTGCTGTCCCTTTGCAGCACGGTGTGTTCCACGGCTCTTGCTCTTTCTCGTTCGCAGGTGGGGCAGATGCAGATTCTGAGGCAGCAGATTGCCAACGAACTAAATTATTCTTGCCGGTTCGACTCCAAACACCTGGCGGCCGCTCTGGAGAATCTCAATAAGTAAGTGCCGGCATTCGAGACAGCCACCCTGGGCCTGGATTGTTCGCGATCGGTTAGCACCCCAGTCCCTTCAGTACTGAGTCGTTTACATTCTTTGGGGGTAAGACAGCTCTCTGCATCTATGGCCTTCCTTCCCAGGGAAGACAGCATCAAATCTGTCTTTGTAAGCGTCCTCCCTCAGCCTTGTCCCTTGGTCTCAGTCTCTTCTCTCTCTCTCTCTCTCTCTCTCTCTCTCTCTCTCTCTCTCTCATTATTGATGGATTCATTTATTCAGCCAACATATACATATATATACTGATTGCTTAGTACACATTCAACAATGTGCTAAGTACTTGCACAGTTTGAGAAAGCAGTTATTACCAAGTGCACAGCTGAGGCCCCACAGGACTAAGTCACTGATCGTCCGGAGGGCGGTTAGAGGCGTGTTAGTTACCAGCGGTGACTGTGGGCACACATCCCGGAGGGCAGTCACCCCCTCCCCCTCACCAGCAACCTGCTCTCATCTCCAGCCTCTACTTAAAAATAAATAATCTGGGGGCTGCCCAGATTGGTTGGTTGAGCATTTGACTTGATTTTGGCTCAGGTCATGATCCCAGAGTCATGGGATAGAGCCTCATGTCAGTCTCTGCACTAAGCATGGAGCCTGCTTGGGATTCATTCTCTCTCTCTCTCTTTCTCTCTCTCTCTCTCTCTCTGTCTCTCTTCCTCTCTCCCCTACTCTCTCTCAAATTAAAACAAAAATTTTTTGATTAATAATCTGTTCTTCTCAGTCAATAACTCAGGGCTTTGACAAAGTAGGTATTGAAAAACATTCAGGTGATTCATAAAAATTGGAAGAGTGAGGGATGCCTGGGTGGCTCAGTCAGTTGAGCATCCGACTTTGGCTCAGGTCATGATCTTGCTGTTTGTGAGTTCGAGCCCCACATCATGCTTGCCACTATCAGCCTGTCAGCACGGAGCCTACCTCAGATCCTCTGTCCTCCTCTCTCTCTGCCCCTCCCCTGCTCACATTCTCTCTCTCAAAAAATAAAAAAACATTAAAAAAAAATTTTTTTAATAAAAGAATAGGAACAGTGAAAGCATTTGATTTGATTAATTCCAAAAGATAACACAATGCTAGGTCAGATTTTCCACTTTTAGCCAGTCACGGGTACAGAAATAGAGAATTAGAAGAATCAAGCCTTCGTTTTACAGATGAGAAAACTGAGGCCCCGAAAGATCACGTTATAGCCTGTACTGCTTGTTACATGACTTGCATTCTTCTCTAATATTTATCCCTGTTTTGTGTTGTTTTGTGTTTCTGCATCAGGGCTCTCCTAGCAGATATCGAGGCCCACTATCAGGACCCGTCACTTCCTTACCCCAAGGAAGACAACACGCTCTTGTATGAGATCACAGCCTATCTGGAGGCGGCCGGCATCCACAACCCACTGAATAAGGTCAGTGATTAAAATGTGGAATGGCCTGGTGGGCGGTAGATGGGGGATTTGGCCTAGATAGCAGGTCACTTGCTAAAATTTTGGAAAACCTGGGTTCTGATCCCAGAACCTCCCTTCTCTTAAGCCCCCACTCTTCCTCAGTTTCAGTTTCACACGAGTAGTAGGATAATCACACCTTTCCTGCCTGATTTGGGCCGTGGGAATCAAGGGACACGGTGTTTGCCGCAGTTTCCCAGTCTGCACCGTCTGCACCGTCTGCACAAGAACTGGGGGGAGACCAGTTCTGTGACCTTGCACGAGGGAAAGCAAAGGACACACGAGATATTTGCTTGCTTCCTGCTTAATACCACTCACTGCTGGGTGGATCCTCCTTCCTTCTTTCCTTCTGCCTAGCCCTTTCCCTCCCTCCCCCCTCCCTCACTCTGCCCCTTCCCTGCTGCCCTTGGTTGAGTTTCTGTATTTTGCTTTCCTATCCCATCGCTCTTTCCCCTCTTTCCCCTCTCCCGTTGTTAATGACATTAGGATGATTCGCCGGGGAAAGTCACTGCTAATCTCTAAGCTAAATTGTTCCCTCTCCAAAAGGGCTAGTTTTGTGTAGGGATTTATGTTTGCAGGGGTCAGCGGGGTTAAATGAAACTCTGAAGGCGGCAGATTAGTGGGACCCTCCTAGTCCCAGGCAGTCTGAAGAGCAAATTGAAATCAAATGGAAACTTCCCATTTTTGAAAATGTGTTCTGCGGTATCGTGCGTGCGTTGTGAAGACACCACCAATTTCGCGTCCCTTTCTCTTTCCAGATATACATAACGACAAAGCGCCTGCCCTACTTTCCGATTGTCAACTTCCTATTTTTGATTGCGCAGTTGCCAAAACTTCAGTACAACAAAAACCTAGGTACTGTATGATGGGTTTTGCCATAATTAATAGGAAGAGTGGATTAATCCCTAACCAAAAAGGTCTTCACACAGAGAATGCTGTGTCACCTATGAGATCTTTCCTTAGTCCGGTGCGTGTTTATAAAGTGCTTGTCTTTGGGCCTGTGAAATATGACACCCCTTCATGAAATGTGGCCAGTGGGTTTGCTGCTTTTTTTAAGTTTATCTATTTGTTTATTTATTTTGAGAGAGACAGAGACCACACACGTGGGGGAGGGGCAGAGAGCGAGGGGAGCACAGAATCCCAAGCAGGCCCCACTGTCAGCACAAAGCCCACTGTCAGCACAAAGCCCAATGCAGGGCTTGAACCTACAAAATCGTGAGATCATGACCTGAGCCAAAACCAAGAATTGGACGCTTAACCGACTGAGCCGCCCAGGCGCCCCTAACTTTATTTATTTATTTTGAGAGAGAGAGAGAGAGTACACATATGTGTCTGTGTGAGCTAGCAGGGGAGGGGTGGAGAGGGAGGAAAGAGAGAATCCGAAGCAGGCTCTGCGCTGTCAGTGCAGAGCCCCATACAGAGCTCGAACTCATGAGCCAGGAGATCATGACCGGAGCCAAAATCAAGAGTTGGACACGTAACTGACTGAGCCACCCAGGTGCCCCTACAGTGGATTTACCATGAACTGAGTACGGTCCACCTTTAGTTCCCAAACATTATCCAGCTTGTAAAATGTGTGGGATCTGTGGTCTCTCCTTTCCTTAATGTTGAGGCAGCTGATCATGGTGTGAGAGAAACCTCTTTTGGTTACTGTCCGCTTCTCACAAGTGTCCCGTGCCTCCAGTATATCGAGAGCTGCGGTGTGAAGAGTAACGATATGGTGAAGGAGAGAAGACCAACCCAGGAATATCGAAACTTTAAGATGTGTATATGATGACATGTGAAAATACTCGGTACAAACAACAGCTACCAGAACCTTCCAGTGTGTGTGTCTTGTCCAGGAACATAGCCCAAATTTTTTTGCCATTGGGCACTTTACCTTGAATATTTTTATCATCACTTACTTTACTGATAAATTCCCAGGTTCTTCCTCTGCCTCTGGACTGTGTGTGGAAGTGGAGCTTTGAAAATCTGCTACAGAGTTTTATTTACTTTAAAAGTATTATAAGAGCTTTCCTATAAATGTAACTGTATTGTTTTTAAACCAGAAATTCTGAAATGAATTTCTTGCTTGAAGTATTTCCCTTCCTATTTCATATACTCTTTTAGGGTAAAGATGTGGAGTCTCTTTAAGGTTTTTACTCTCTGATTCAAAAATACTCCTTAGTCCCAGACACAACCCCCGTACAGGACCTATTACTACCACCAAGCAGAGCATGGCGCCTGCATAAATACTGCTGCGAGAATGAGGAAAGATGTGTGTCTGGGTTCTGGCTCTCCCAGCCCTCACTACCCAGTGCTCGCCTATGTGACCTTGGCCAAGTTACTTAACCTCTCAGGGCCAGCCAGATACAGTACCTGGCACGGAGTGATGCTCCACTGATGCTAAGCCCTTTTCTGTATATTGGCCAAAGTCAATGTACAGAACCACTCAAAGGTGGACTTAGGAGTTCGTCTCTGGCCTCAGAGCCGTGTTCTCCCTGTCTCTTGTCCCCGTTGTAACTAAACAAGGATATATGACCCTTAGGGGGCGCCTGGGTGACTCAGTCTGTTGAGCACCTGACTTTGGCTCAGGTCATCATCTCATGGTTCGTGAGTTTGAGCCCTGCATCTGGCTCTCTGCTGTCAGCACAGAGCCTGTTTTGGATCCTCTGCCCCCTTCTGTCCTCCCTCCCCACCCCCCGCCCGGCCCCTCCCCTACTCACTCTCTCAAAATAAATAAATAAAAACTTAAGAAAAAAAGAATATATGACCCTTTATAACAATGGGTTGTCAGTGCATCAAGATACTCTTGTTTCATTAAAGACTGTTCACTGGTCTCATCCTTAGGTAACATTTCTTTCATTGTACAGCCTCTCATAAGAATCGTTTCACTTCTCCCTTGAGTTCCAAGATCTTTAAACAAAACAAGACAAACGAACCTTTAGTGTCCTGGAGATGTGTCTCTATCTGACTACAGTTCTTTTCATGGATTACACTGACGTGTTAATCTGGGAACCAAACTAATGAAAAGTAGGACTAGGAAGGAACATCCGGGTGTTTGGACACCAAGAAAACATTCGTTCCTCCTTGCGAGTGTTGCTTTCGAGACTGATCTAAGAAACCCCTGCCTGCCTTGGTCTGTCTAAGGAAGCCTCTCCGTTTTGCCGTATTCAGAGCGGAAGCGTCTGTCGTAAAGCATCATCGTTGCCGTGCACCTGGAAAGGGTTCTTTCTCTGTATTCTGACTGCTGTTACCGTCTCATACAGTCCATGAGCACATTCAGAGTTGCCAAAGCCAAGGTTAGGGAAGGCGGGTTAACTTGTTTTGGCAGCTCTGGTTTAAGAAAGAGATTTTTCAGTCTTCACAAGAGCCCAGAGATGGGGTCTGAAGGTCTGTCTTGCCAGTTTAACGCCCGTCTCCAAAGCGCTGTACCATTTTACATCCCGCCAGCATTTGGCAATGTAAGTCTTCTTACTTTTAACTGTTCTGATGGGTGTGTATGGCATCTTGTCGTTTTCATTTGCCTTGCCCTAGTGACTAACGATGTTGCTCACTTTTTCATATCCTTTTTGGCCATTCTTTATATCTTTCTTTGTTAAGTGTTCAAGTCTTTTGCCTGTTTTTAAATTAGATTGGTTGCTTTTTTATCCACTAGGTTGTAGGAGTTATTTATATTTATGGGTACAAGTTCTTGGCTAGATAGTATGTACTGTGAGTTTTTTCTTATTTTCTTACAGACTCACCTTTACCTATTCATTTTCTTCTTTTTTTTTAAAATCTAGACAGTACACACTACTCACATGACTCCATTTCTTTTTTCTTTTTTTTTATGTTTATTTTTGAGAGAGAGAGAGAGAGAGAATGCAAGCAGGGGAGGAGCAAAGAGAGAGGGAGAGAGAATCAGAAGCAGGCTCTGCAAGGGGGCTCCAACCCACGAACCATGAGATCATGACTTGAGCCAAAGTCAGCTGCATAACTGACTGAGCCACCCCGGTGCTCCCCCACCTATTCATTTTCTTTTTTCTTTTTTTTTTTTTTAATTTTTTTTAATGTTTTATTTATTTCTGAGAGAGATAGCGTGAGCAGGGAGGTCAGAGAGAGAGGGAGTCACAGACTGAAACAGGCTCCAGGCTCTGAGCTGGCAGTCAGCACAGAGCCCGACGTGGGGCTCGAACCCACGAACCGCGAGATCATGACCTAAGCGAAAGTCGGACGCTTAACTGACTAAGCCACCCAGGCGCCTCCACCTATTCATTTTATTACTGGTGACTTTAATGAGCAGAAATTTTTAATAGTAATAATGTCCAGTTTATCGATTTTTCCTTAATAATTGTCTTTTTCTGTGTCCTATCTAAGAAAGCTTTGACTAACGCTAGTCACAAAGATAATCTCCTGTGGTTTTTTTTTTTCTAGAAGCTTTGTGGTTTTTAGCCCTTACACTGAGGTCTATGGTCCATTTAAAATTACTTTTTATTGGGGCGCTTGGGTGGCTTAGTCCGTTAAGCATCCGACTTTCGCTTAGGTCATGATCTCGTGGTTCGTGGGTTCGAGCCCCGTGTCGGGCTCTGTGATGACTGCCAGCTCAGAGCCTGGAGCCTGTTTCGGAGTCTGTGTCTCCCTCTCTCTCTGACCCACCCTTGTTCACACTGTCTCTCTCTCTCTCTCCTAGAAATAAATAAAAAATTCAAAAATAAATAAATAAATAAATAAAATTACTTTTTATGTACCATGTCTGGATATCCAATTTCAGCACCGTTTATAGAAAAAATTTCTTGTTCTCCATTGAATTATCTGGATATGCGTGGAAATTCAATTCGTATACGTGTGAGACTGTTGTTTCTGGATTTTCTATTCTGTTCCATTGATCTATTTTTCCTCTTGCCAATACTGCCTTGGTTACTATAACTTTATAGTAAGTCTTGAAATCAGGCAATACAAGTCTTCCAACTTGGTTCTTTTTCAACATTGTGTTTCCCCTCAAAGACCCTAAGCTCTAGCTCCTGTTCCCTAAGCACCCATCCAGGCAGAAGGCCAAGGCCTCCAGATTTGGACAGAAATCCTTAGTGAAAAAGCCAGTTTCAGCGCTCACTCCCTCCACAAATTTCCTTCCTCCACCGTCTAGGCTTCTGCAGATTCTTTTATTATGTAACGTTCAACGTTGTATTTAAAATACGTCTCAGATATGTTGTCCGGGATTTAAACTGTTTTCATTTAAGAGACTGGTTCAGGGGCGCCTGGGTGGCTTAGTCGGTTAAGCGTCCGACTTTCGCTTAGGTCATGATCTCGCAGTTCGTGGGTTCGAGCCCCGCGTCGGGCTCTGTGCTGACTGCCAGCTCAGAGCCTGGAGCCTGTTTCAGCCTGTGACCCCCTCTCTCTCTGACCCTCCCCTGCTCACGCTGTCTCTCTCTGTCTCCTAAAAATAAATAAAACATTTTTAAAAAAAAATTAAAAAAAAAAAAAAAAAAGAGACTGGTTCAGCGTGGGTAACGTGGATGCTGCCAGGAACAGAAGCTGCTTGCAGCTCATTTTTACCCTCTCGTTTCTCTTTATCTGTTTCTTTAAACTTGTCCACAGCGGCGTGCGTTACTGTATTATCCAAGAGCTGGTGATGATGATTATAAAGGCAGTAGCCATTTTGCTATGTTGGATAGACCCCCGGAAGCCCCAGCAGCCCCGGGCCGGTGAGATCCGGAGTCCAGAGCTGTAGTTCCCGCAGATACTTCTCTGCCAGCGTAGCCGCGGTCCCCAAGCATTTTGATACTGATGAGCATTTGTAGCGAATGAACATTGCCAAAGCCAAGCCCTTGGCTGCGGCGGCATAATTCGTGACTTGTCGCTCCTTTTGCAGGAATGGTGTGCCGGAAACCCGCCGACCCCGTGGACTGGCCGCCGCTCGTGCTGGGATTGCTCACCCTGCTGAAGCAGTTCCATTCGCGCTACACCGAGCAGTTCCTGGCGCTGATCGGCCAGTTTATCCGCTCCACAGTGGAGCAGTGCACAAGGTACCGAAGGCCACGCTGGGAAGAGCGTCATTAGTGTTGCACAGTGGGCTCTAAACCTTGCATGCCGAAGTCCTCTTCCTGTCCCCCGCATAGCGATGGGACTCGGCTGTCACCCTGCTGTGTAAAGCAAGTCTGGGCACACCTTGTTCGCACCAACTAAAGATGCACCAGTCCTCAGTCACACTGCTGGCGGGGCCCCCCTCGGTGCACCCAGCAGTGATTTTACAAGGACAAGCCGTGACCAGGATTCGCAGCCCCCATGGGGAAGAGAGTGCAGCCCGGTTCCTCTGCGGTCCTGGGTGCTGCACTCAGAGCTCAGGGAGCCCAGCCGTCTGGCCGGGCCACTGGCGTAGGATGGCCCCACAGCCTTCAACAGGAGTCAGAGGGCTCGTCCGTGTCAGCCTGGGCACAGCCTGGGTTCCTGGTGTCAGAGGAAACAGAGATCACGTTGAAGCTCCTAGGGATACAAGCCTTGTAAACCCTTTTTTCTTCCCGAGCCCCCCAAAATGTGGCTTCTCAGGGATAGAAAAGAAAAACTTATTTGCATGAGATGCTGGGTCCTGAGCCTCCTTCTCTGTTACCTTAAAGGGTCAGGCCAGCCATATAACTTTGTCTGGCATGTTGCACATCCAAAGTCTGGAAGATTACCACCTGGTCACTTTTGTCAGTGTAACTGAAAGACTAATGGGAGTGACCTTCCGGGTCCTCACAAAGCACTCGTGACTGGACATGATTCCAGAGACCATTTGGTTTACCTCCCACCCAGGGTGCGAATGGGCACCCAGACGCCCCTGGAGGGAATCATCCAGCCCCTGCTCTGACACCCCCCCGGGTGAGGTACTCATCACCTCAAGGCCACGCAGCCCTGGTCATTGGGAAGTTGTTCATTGTGATGAGTGGAAAATTTCATCCCGTCTCTCTGAGATTTCACCCACTGGGCCTTCCTCTACCTTCTGAAATTAAACAGTCTCCTTCCTTTGTGAATGTCAGCTTCCTTTAGATAAGCTGACTTCCACCTGTTCCCGTCCGCCACACTGTGGCCACTCACCACACCCATGACTCCTGGGGGTTCCAGTGTGTGACCCACCGTCTTACTATGTGGTCTCCCAAACCCGCACCGGGGTTTCAAAAGCAGCCAACCCCTGAGTGCAGAGGAGGGGTTGGAAGCGCCTTCATTCTGGGCCCCCTGTGGAGTGCAGTGCGGCTGAACCCGCAGGGCCAGGTTCCTGACATCCGTTTGCCAGCAGCTCACAGTGACCTTGCATCCTTCTCAAACCTGGTCATCTTTTTCCCAAGAGCCTCAGTCAGGCTAGTTTTGCCCCATCCCTGTTAAATGGACTGAACGACAGACAGACACTGGGTGTTTTCCTAGGGCGTGCTGAGACTTGCCTCCAACAATTGGCTTGTTAACAATTAAAAAATAGAAGGGAGCCCAGAAGGACGGGGAAGTCTCAGAAATGAAGCTTTGGCCATCGCAAAATGAGGGCAGTTGCAAAGCGCAGCAATAAGCACCCAGAACCCTAGTGCATCCGGCTCTGGACGGTGTAGAGGAAGCTGGGGCTTAGTCACCTTGCTCCGAGGTGACTGGGAAGTGACCTCCACACCGGCCATCCCAGCCCTGCTCCTCCATCTGTCAGGAGCCGGCAAGTCCTTCCTGAGTCTTCTTCACGAATGACTGTGACGCGTGGCACAGGGGTTACCGGCGACCCTGACCGAGGGCAGCAGGAGACGGGCGTCAGGCCGCAGCTCAGTTTCTGCTTCGTTCACGCGCGTGACCTCCGGAGCGTGGGACGCACGGAGGCCCTTCCCTTCCCGTCACCGCCCTGGTCCTGTGCGGAAAGGTCGAGAGCAGCGGCAGCTTTTCTCCGGGTGTAACCGTCTTCAACCTGCTTTTCCAAAGCAAAAAACCTTCAGGGAAATGGATCAGTAATCCAGTTCCATGAAGTCCTTCGTTAATCAGAAAATGCCGTTCCGGACACGAATTAGAAAGAATTTGAAGAACCAACGATCCTGCCCCTGCAAAGCGAGAGTGTGGGCCCCGTGGGAAGCGTGTCGTGTCCTCCGCGGCATCCCCGGCTCCGGAGCGGGGTTGGGCCGCACGGTCGTATGAACGAACGAGGAGGGTCCCGTATGGAAAATCACTGGACGCGTCCTTACCTGACCCCTTCTAACGTACAGGAGGTGCAGGTGCTGCCGCAGATGCCGGGGAGGAGGGCAGACAGGACCCAGGCCCCCACGGAGACCAGCATACACACAAGTGAAAACCTACGAGGCTTGGAGGGAGAATACTAAGTATGCTCACGGTGTGCGAAAAGGCCACCTGCCCAGAGGAGTGAGGGAGGCCTTTCTAAGCAGGAAGAACCCAAGCGAGAACTGGCAAGATGCCTAGAAGCTTCCTCTTAAAGTAGGCGAGCAGAGCAAACAGAGCGGCAGAGCGGGGCTGGGGCAGTGGGGCCTGCTCGGGGACCGCCGGTTCCCCCGTCACCAGGTGCAGGGCGCTGAGCGCGGAGCCCAGGCAGACAGCGGGGCCGCGACGCGGAGGCCCACGTGGGCCATTCGGCGCAGCCTTCGTCCCCAGGTTGTGCTCTGAGGAAACGCCCGCAGGATAATGATATGATTCAGGATGTTCCAGAGATGAGTTTGTCGTCTGACTGTAGTGATCTGTCGCTTCTTTAGTCTCGGTATTTTGACTGAGGGTCCACCATGTGGAAAGCGGTGCATTGATCCAGACTGTTCTCTGTTGCAGCCAGAAGATACCTGAAATGCCTGCGGACGTTGTGGGTGCCCTCCTGTTTCTGGAGGATTATGTTCGGTACACAAAGCTACCGAGGAGGGTAAGCCGTAGACAAAGGACACTATTAAAGCCCTTTTTGTAAAAAGGTCCCGTTAAGAGTGGCCCTGGACTCACTAGGCTCAGCCCCAATGGATGCTCCGAGTCCCCCCAACCCCTGCCCCCGGGCCCCCACTCCACCCGTAGCTGTGAGGGCTCCTCCCTTCACCGTGACCTTCTCCCTCCCTACCTCGCCCTCCCCTGAGCAGCTCACTCAGCCCTGCTTCTGGTTCCAGAGGAACAGATGGCCAGTCCAAGAGGGAATCCTGGAGGCAATCATTGTGGGAGTGGCTTTTCCCTGCCCCGCGTAACCTGCTTCCCATAGCAAGTTCAGTTCCCACCACAGCTAACATATTTGTCCAGAGTTTCCAAAAATGACTTCACTTTTACCCTCTGAGACAGTCTTTCCTGTTCCTTTCTCACCAATGATTCCACTTTGGTAAGTTTCAGCTCAAAGAGCTTGTTACTAAAATATAAGACTCTGGATAGATTCTGAAAAGCCATTCTGATTTTTTTTAATTAGTATAACAAAGATACTTTTTTATAACAAAAACTAAAGATGATGTTTCAAAAATTAACTGGTGACATCATATGGAATAGTGGCAGCCTTCCCACTGAAGCCGGTGGAGCAACAGTGTCATGGCGGCACTGACTCTCGCCGCAGCTTTTGTGGTACAGGTTCAAGGCACTGAAACAAGTGACAATTTAAAAATGCATAAAGAAAGGAGGACAAATTTGTATTATTTACAGAGGATGTAATTGTCTTCCATGAATACCCACTAGAATCACGTGGAGAACTTTTAGAATTGAAGAGCACAGAAAAGCTGATTAGGGAATGTACCCAGTAAATGTACTAATAACCAATTCAAAAATATGGTGTGAAAAAGATCCCATTCACAGAATTAACAAGGAAATAGCGAAGCCAGGAGTGAAAACCTCTATAAGACAGGTGCCTGCGGGGCTCAGTCAGTTAAGCATCCGACTCTTCATTTCCGCTCAGGTCACATTCTCCTGGTTCATGGAATCAAGCCCCACCTCAAGCTCTGTGCTGACAGTGCGGAGCCTGCTTGGGATTCTCTCTATCGATCTTTCTGCCCCTCCCCTACTTGCAAGCTTGCTATCTCTCAAGATAAACTTTAAAAAAAAAGTTTAGGGAAAAAAATGTTATTTTTAACATTTTAATAACATTTTAGAAAAAATATAAAAATTCACTCCATTGTTCTGAATAAGGAAACTCAAATAGCAATTCTTATTAGTTTATAGGTTTATTGCAGCTATGACCAAAATCCCAGATAAGTTTTGTAACACTGGAGAGGGGGATTTTTAAAAATTTTATAGAACTCAGATCAAAAGTAGAATGTTTCACGGGGCGCCTGGGTGGCTTAGTCAGTAAAGCGTCCGACTTTCGCTTAGGTCGTGATCTCACGGTTCGTGGGTTCGGGCCCCACGTCAGGCTCTGTGCTGACTGCCAGCTCAGAGCCTGGAGCCTGTTTCAGTCTGTGACTCCCTCTCTCTCTGACCCTCCCCTGCTCATGCTGTCTCTCTCTCCTAGAAATAAATAAATATTAAAAAAAAAAAAAAGAATGTTTCTTAAAAAGACATTTAAAACATACCAAATAATTTAAAATATTGTAAAACTACAAAAATCAAAGTAGTGTAGTACTGGTATGAAACTCAGAAGATGGATAATAGATCAGAATATGTAGCCTCCTTGGGGCGCCTGGGTGACTGTCAGTTAGGCAACCGACTTCAGCTCAGGTCATGATCTCATGGCTCATGGGATCAAACCCCGCGTCAGCACAGAGCCTGCTAGGGATTCTCTCACAAAATAAATAAATAAACATTAAAAAAAAAAAAAAAAGATTTAGCAGAGGCAAAGGACACAAGGTTATATGATCCTAATTTTGAGTAGTGTTATGTGTAAAATTGGGAGGGATTCAGTACAAAATAATTATCAGTTGTAGTTTTCTCTAAGGATTAAAAATTATTTATTTCCAACTTATACTTCTCTGCATTTGCTAATTTCCTCTAACAGATGATACCTTTATAATCAGAAAAAAAATTAAACACTGCTTTTAAAAATTTCGGGGCACCTGGGTGGCCCAGTCAGTTAAGCAGCTGACTCAGTTTCAGCTCCGATCTTGATTTCATGGTTTGGGAGTTCAAGCCCCACGGTGGGCTTTACACTGACAGTGCAGAGCCTGCTTGGGATTCTCTCCCCCTCTCTGCCCCTCTCCGCCTCATGCTCTCTCAAAATAAATTTTTTAGAAAATTCTCTCTCCCTCTGCCCCTCTTCCCTGCTCATGCTCTTGCTGTCTATACAGGTTTAAAAAAAAAAAAAATTCCGATTTCTAGCAGGAGGAGACCTCCTAGCTCTACATCCCACCCAGTCACCCTCCCCACCCCCCAGGGCTTCCCCTAAGAACAGTTCAGGAATGGGTGCTGAGGCCCTTCCTCCCCCTCCCCCTCTGGCCTGTCACTCCTGACATGCTGTTCATCCCACATTGGTCACAGATCAATTGCGAGGTGACCTGAGATCACCCGTCAGCACTTCCTAGAGGCACGCGCGTTCCTAGCAGAGCCCAGTGCTCCGGCGTGGGGGGGGCGGGGGTGTGTGGCATGTGTGTGTGTGGGGGGCACATCTCAGGTGCCAACAGTGCCAAGAAGCCAGACACCAGTGTGAGGAATGGCGGAAATGCAAGGCAGCGACTTGAGGGAGTGCTCCACCCCTGAGCACCTCCCCGGGACCACCTTGCCCCAACGCAGGTTCTTGTTGAGCTGCGTGTGGACAGCTCTGACTGTGGTGAATCAGCGCCCTGGAAACCGTAGCTCTTCTGTTTACTCTTCAGGTTGCGGAAGCGCACGTGCCTAACTTCATCTTTGATGAATTCAGAACAGTCCTGTGACTTTGACATCTGCTTCTCCAGTCAAAGGCTTGTCCTTAAATCTCCCCGTGACTAAAATGAATTTAGAAATGAAGAAACTCAGCGGCTCAGAGACCTGCATTGCTCCCCTTCACGGTGGGAAACATCAGGTTTGAGTAAGATGTGTCTCACAGCCCTCGTTCATATAATTTTGTTTAAATCACGGTATTATATGCGATTTGTATCATGTAGGAGCAGAATACACTTTTGTACTGCCTCTTATAAACGCCGAATGTAATTGTTACGTCTAAATCCATTTAGTTTTATGTTCTAAAGAACTATTTGTGCAACTCGGGATTTTCAGTAAAACAGTAATTGCCAGTACCTGAAGGTGTCCTTCTGCCTATGATGCCAAAAATGTGGATGCAGCCTGTTTAAAAATAACAAACTTCTCTGGAAGGTAAGCGAGGAATCCAGTAGGTCGCGTGAATACACCCACAACAGGCTGGCAGGCACATGCGATGGCAGGATCGGGACCAGACACCACACGATACACGGACCATGTACTGTGGCAGTTTCTTGGTGTCTGAGATTCACTGTGTCTTCCAGCCACAGAGCTCTGGGGTGGGGGGGGAGGGGATTCCCAGCATGCCTTCTGTGGGTCTCCAACTTCAGCTGCTCCCTCCATCCCTCCCTCCCTCCCTCCCTTCCCCAGCCACCTGAGCCCCCACCCCAGCAGCGCGGCCTAGTCAAGGCCCAGCACAGAATTTTACAAGTGAATTGTTGCTCAGGACGCCTGGGTGACTCTGCCGGTTGAGCATCCAACTTCAGCTCAGGGCATGATCTCACGGTCTGTGAGTTCAATCCCCGCGTCAGGCTCTGTACTGACAGCTCAGACCCTGGAGCCTGCTTTGGATTCTGTGTCTCCTCCTCTCTGCCCCTCCCCGCTCAATCTCTCCTCTTTCTCTCTCTCTCTCTCTCTCTCTCTCTCTCTCTCTCTCTCTCTCTCTCTCAAAAAAATGAACATAAAAAACAATTTTTTTAAGCAAATTGTTGCCCAACACGTAAGGAGTCTGGAAAGCGTCCCCCAGTGGGAGGCTGCACGGTGCATGAGAACCTAGTCAGTCCTAGGCCATCCAGCATCATCTCAAAAATACCTTGTGGTTTTCCATTTGTAATCAGTTAACTGTAACTGCATGAAGTGGGGTCTTTAGTTCTCTGTGAAAATGGCCCCCAAAGAAAGCCAGCTGCTAAGAAGGCCAGACTAAGAAAGTGAGATTTAAACCAGGAGACAGAAGTGTGGGACACCCTTGGAGGGGCTTTCACAACCAAGTGAACGAGTCCACCGTACGCCATGCCAAATGAGGCAAATGATGCGTGCAAGTGACACTGCGCGTGACCTGGCTAGTGAACGATCCTCAATGGAGAGAACTTAAAAGGTGAAAAAGAGTTTTGGTATGAAAGCTTTTTAGGGGCGCCTGGGTGGCTCAGTCAGTTAAGCGTCTGACTTTGGCTCAAGTCATGATCTCACAGTTCGTGGGCTCGACCCCTGCATCCCTGCATCAGGCCCTGTGCTGACAGTACAGAGCCTGCTTTGGATCCTCTGTTTCCCTGGCTCTCTGCCCCTCCCCCACTTATTCTCTCTCTCAAATTAAAAATGTTTTTCAATAAAATAAAAGCTTTTAAGTCCTTTTAGCCCTTATCATTATAATCTGAAGTAGTTACTTAATATTCCAAGTCATGTTTTACTGCTCTTTTAGAAACAGTTTACTTCAGTGACATTTAGGAGTTTACTGAAATTTCATGACACCTTTCTGATGTCCATGATCTTCTCAAATAAGACTAAAACTCAGTAAATTTGGAGTTTTCAACATCCTAACATCATAGGTGCTTAAATTTATGGACTCACTGTCTCTTCCATAATCCCAGCCTGGCTAATCCATGTTACACAGTGGAACTTCTAAAGCCCTTGACTGTGCTCCTGTGTGAACATGTAAGAGAACCTTATCAGACTGACACGTGAGAAACGTGAAGTGCAAAAGTATTAAGGCCACTTCCCCATCAGCTATTTAACAGAACAGACCAAATGGCTTCCCTCTGCCTTTTCCATACCGCTTTGGTTTTCTTTCTGAAACATGATCATGAAGCTGTATAAAGTCCGCACAGAGGCATTCGAGCTCATTCTCCTTTATTTGCATGTCCCACATGACTCTGCCCAAATCCCCGAAGTCAAAAGAAAACCTGCAGTCTCAGTGTTAGCACTAATTTATGATACGGATCGTTTTTTTCCAATGTCTATTTTACCCTTCATTTTAAATTGCAAAGTATATTTACATTTTTATATACAAATAACCTCAAAAACAAATTAAACCCAATCTTAATCCAAGAGTTTCCACTTTAGAAGTGGCTGACTTCTCTGCTATGTACATCCTCTCCCAAGAGTCTCTTAGGACTTGGTGAGTTCCAAATATTCATTCACAAATGGTTCCCTTTTAAGCTCAATGAACCAAGTACTTAATTTCTGAGTAAATCAGAGGAAATATTACAGAGCATGCTTTGTACAAGACAGTACCACTACTGACAATGGCTCGGGGTTTTGTAATCCAAGGCTCCGACTTAAAGCAAAAATATGTGGTGTAGATCGCAACAGCAAAGAAGTGTCCAATTAAAATTAGAGGATTAGGAGACAGTCTGTAATAGAAAAAAAAAAAATATATATATATATATATATATTAGTAAGACCTGGCAATTAAAATTTACTCATAAAAAGGTTCTAATTATGTATCCCCTACAAAGCTAAACACACGCTCTACACTTCACAGGACTCTGCAAGCTTGAGTGGCCCGTGTATGATGACAGGGACAAATAAATGTTCTTCCAAGAAACTCCCTAGACTACCCCCGTCAGAGAAGCCAGCACCTCTTCTTAGTCTAGTTTACATAAAATGTATGTTTTAAGCTGTTTCGCTCATCTTGAGATCTCAGTCCGAAGTACCTGGATGGCCTGACCTGTGGGAATCTTAGGTTTTCCAAAGGTTAACAGTATTGACATTCAGATTATAGATGAATGAGAACAGACTTGAAGAAATTTTACCCCTCAGACTTTTCAAGAATGATTCCATGTCTGTACTGTCGAACCACTACAGAATTTCACAAATCCCTGCGCGTCAACTGAATTAAATTTTAAATACAAACTCCTCTGTAATCTGTCGCTCCCAACAGTCAGATCATGTGGTTAAAGCCGCCAGCAAAACAATAAGCTATTTTATCTGGGTTTTAGCCTCATCTACCACCCACTTCTGCTCACCACTTTTCCCAGAAGCAAAACACAGGACTAAATGTTGTTGTTCTCTTTTCTCTGAGCTACCTTCCGATTGAGATTCCAGTGGATGGTAAAGTGACAAAATGTATAAGGAAGAAAGACTTGCAGTCATTCGTAAACTGAGCAGTCCCAAAGAAAATCTGAAATATCCGGTTCCTGTGTCATCAGAACAACTTGGGGTGCCTGGGTGCCTCAGTAGGTTAAGTGTCCGAATCGGGATTTCAGTTCAGATCATGATCTCACAGTGTGAGAGTTCAGGCCCCGCTCCCACGGTGTTAGAGTTCAAGCCCCACAGTGTGAGAGTTCAAGCCCCATGCTCTCAGCATGGAGCCTGCTTGGGATTCTCTCTCTCCCTCTTTGCCCCTCCCCTGCCTGCACTCTCTCTCTAAATAAATAAACATTAGGTATATTTAAAACAACAACAACTTACACGGAAAGCAGCCTAACAGGACCAGCAATACATTCTCCACCAAGTTTGAAATAAAGCAAACAGGCTTTTCTTAGTTGATGTATGGAATCTAAAATAAAATTTTAAAATCACTCTGAATCAAAATATTCACACATCTATTTTGGGTCCTAATGATCTGTCGGGAAGAAAATGTAACATAGACCAAGGCTTATAATTTTTTAAAAAGTCTAGTCCTGGAATTTCAACAATCCCAAATTTCTTTTAAATTCCATAATTAGCATTAAGGTAATAGCTTACGTGTGAACAAACTTTTTTCTGTTAAAAAATAATCACTGTAAAAAACATGCAGGTCTCAGAAGTTAACATTTAAAGGTTATTTCTTTGTGTTGTAAATTCACTAAATGATGCAAATATTTTGTAAATTCTTTTTGTCATAAAAACACAATTCTAGAAACCAAACTCCCAGTCTCTAAGATACCCAACCCGTATCTCTGAGCAAATTATCAAGTAAAAAGAATAGTTGTGAGGAATAAATATTAACAGTGCCTTATCTGTATACTTTCTCGTACTTTTCAAAGTAACCTGTTAAACCCTCACAACATAGAATTCTCAACCAGTAATCTTTCTAGATAGCATAAATGTTCTTTTCAGGTATACTTAGATTTTTCTTTAGAACAGATATAAAAGGATGTAATACGTAAACTTACTCCAATAAACCTCTTTCCTCTCCTACCGTACTTTTTTTAAGTTCTTTGTTGGCAGACTGAAATTCATAATGTAAAAAAAATCTCAAGAGCTTAGGAAAGCTTCAAAAGAAGTGCTTAGAAAAACTCAAAGCTTAGTTCTTTTCTTTGTACTCGCCCACCCTGCCATTTTCGCTTCCATGCCAGTTAGCAAGAGAGGGTAGACTGGCGAATCACTACCAATGAGTTGTTTTTTCTTTTAGCAAGGGTCACGTGCAGAGGGGCTACAGAAGGCACTTGTACCGTATCAGGTCACCAAAGCAGGGACCTCCAGAACCCTGGCCAGTTCACAGAAGTGGGCTTGTTGTAAATATCTGAAGTAATAGGACTGGAGTTACATTTATTCCTGAAAACCTAAGCGTCCTGTCCCCTCGTGGCACGGTCGCTTCTTGCTCCATTCCTACTGCTTCTACTATGTCACGTTTTGCTTAAGATACAGACTGACCATCACCACTTTACAACATGGAAGCAAAAACGAAAGCATGGGACTGTTTCAAGTGAGTAAAGGGTGGATACATTCTGCTACTTGTGCATCGTAGCAGGAGACAAAATCTAAATTTCTTTAGAAGCTCATTATTTATTTTATAAACTACTACGAACAGAAATCAAAACCGGTGTTCAGGAAGAAAAGGCTTAGCAACTGCGTCTTGTTTTAATTCACAGCCAGAAGACCCTCCGTCACATCTCTGTGTGTCTGTGGCTGTGCATTAGCTGATCTGGACCAGAGGAACGAATAAGGACACGTTATTGAAGTATCACTGTTAATACTTCCCCACAGAGTGATGGATACATGTTCATTAGAGGCTAAAATTCTCACTCAAGGATGGAGTTAAGGGTCATCAGGTTGGCAGTCAGTAGACTTGGGAAATATTTCTTTTCCTGGCCTAACCACTAACCGTGCTAAAGAATCCCTTCCTGTGCTAAACGTCTGCAGTTCAATAATTTCCATTAAAAATTATCTATACTTAGGGGTGCTCAGGTGGCTCAATCAGTTAAGAGTCCGACTTTGGCTCAGGTCAGAATCTTATGGTTCAGGAGTTTGAGCTCCACACTGGGCTCTGTACTGTCAGTGCAGAGCCTGCCTAGGATTCTCTTTCTCTGCCCCTCTCTCTCTAAACTTTAAAAAAAAACAAAAAACAAAAAAAACAACTAAACAAAATATATATATCTGTACTTACCATCTGGGGCAGAAAATAATTCATAAAGCGCCTGAGCAAGAATATTCACAACAAAGGAATGAGATGTTTTTCTTGCCCAGTAGAATGATTTTTTGGCCTAAAAAAGAAAAAGATCACTTGTTACATGGTAAGAGGGAGGAAGCACAAATGAGTGCTTCTAATCAAGCCCCTCAAGCTGATGTTTATCCTGATGATTACCTACAATTCATCATTTACACACACACACGCACGCACGCACGCACGCATCTCCAGAGCAATGAGCTCCAAAGCTCTGAAGCTGAATGTACAATCACGACAAGCAAAGTGGCCCGCAGTCCAATGCTACATAAGCCTCAAATACAAAAATGGAGAAATCGGGGCACCTGGGGCTGCTCAGTCAGTTAAGCATCCGACTTGATTTCAGCTCTGGTCACCATCTCATGGTTCATGGATTCGAGCCTCACATCAGGCTCATTGCTGGCAGTGCAAAGCCTGTTTGGGATTCTCTCTCTCTCTCGCTCTCTCTCTCTCAAGCCTGTTTGGGATTCTCTCTCTCTCTCTCTCAAGCCTGTTTGGGATTTTCTCTCTCTCTTTCTCTCTCTGCTCCTCTCCTGCTCTCTCTATGGATTTTTTCTCTTTCTCTCTGTCCATCCCCTGCACCCCCTCTCTCTCTCAAAACAAACATTTAAAAAAAAAAAAAAAACCCAGAGAAATTTGGTACAATTCATGGAGTGCCCAGGCTCACAGGTTCTTTATACCGGAACAAGAACCAGGACTTAGGGTCAGGCTCCCAGGGGCAGGTCCCCTAAGAAGGCCCCATTCCTCTGGGGCCCAGAAAGAAATCTATTTTGAGGCATTTTTGTCAAAGGATGATTGAATATCCTACCTGGAAGACAGCTGCGTCATCATAAAGGTCAGGGATACCTTTTAGCAATTTTCTCCATATCTTTATATCTTTAAAAACAACAGTCATTCCTCCCCCAGTAAGAGGATGCCGCATATTATATGCATCTCCCAGAAGAAGAACACCTACAATGAGAGAGAATTTAGACTGTGACATCATCCCTTAAGACACACAAAAAAATGGTCTGTTAATTTATAAACATTCTGGATGTGAGCCAGGAAATCAGAATGTGAGAACACAAGGGAACAAATCATGTCTAAAATTTGCTGATGCAAAGATTCAGTTAATATAGATGGGGTACCTACTATGTCCTGGATACGGGGATACAGTGAAAATGAGAACATGTTCTCTGCCATTGGGCAAGTCACATGTGAACCTAAGGTTAATTCGAACAGTGTCACGTACGCATAAGGCCTCTTTCATGAAGACACCGAAAGAACCTTGGCATAAAAGGGAGGTCTCTGACAAGGTAAACAATGAAGAGTTGTAACATTTCACGGCAACACTGGCTGCCAGCACACTCCAGAGAAAGGTCCGTAAAGGTATAAGTGACAGGAAGCAGGTAAGCCCTGGGAAGAGGGTACCCATGCTCTAGCCTGAGTTGAACAGGAAGAAGCAGATATTCCACACCTATCTGAAGTGAATCTGGACGAGTAAGTGGGGACTGAATCTTATCTGAAAATCAGCTCCTTGATTCAAAACTGCAGGGGCAGGAAGCGCCCTGATTTGACTGCAGGGGCGGGGCGCATGCCTGAGGGTCCTGACCGAGAGGCCCCCACACCCCGTCCACTGCCCGCCTTATTGACCTGAGACTTGAGCAACATCTCAACAGAGCATTTACTTAATTGTATTTGTGAGAGAGACAACCATAAGATTGTTATGAATTGTGGGATCCATAACAAAAATTATGGATAACTATTTTCTGTGACCTCACAACAAACTACTTCCGTAACTAACTGTAAAATACACATGATAAATAGTAACTTCTAAAAATGTAGCTTCTAAATGCTAATTCACATTTCTTATGTATTATTCTAATATCTTCTCTAAAAACACCTCAAACTATAAACAGCTTTTATTCCTCTTTCTCCAAGGAGCATTTCTAACTCCATCAATTGTCGCGGGCAGGCTGTTTGTATCGATTTGGCCTTGGCCTCTTCATTCTTCTTTACATTCATTTCCTTGTGTGATTAGTAGTTTATTATGCATGTTTTTCCATAGCAGATTCTGTTTATGCTCAGGACGCACAGGGTAGCAACAGCTCCCACTCACAGCCATCTTCGGCTCCACACGCACACCCCCGGGGGTGCTCTGCACGCCTCCACTCTAATGCCCTGCGAGTGCTTCACACGCAGTATGTCCAAGAGCGGACTCACCACCTCTTCCCACACTTCCTAAACTTACATTCTTCTCCCCATATTTCCAATATCAGCAAATAGCTGGCAAAATTATCTCAGCCGGAATGTGGAATCCATCAAGAGCCTCCCTCTCCTCTCCCTTACTACCACGGCCAACAAGTCACCAACTTTTAGGCATTCTGTGTCCCAGCGACACACAGATCCACCCCTGCCTCCCATGCTCACTGCCACTCTCACACCTAGCCTATGCTCCAGCCACAGGAAACCACCTGAGTTCACTGAATGGGCCACCATTTCTCAGTCCTCCTGGCCTTTGCAGATGCTGTTCCATCTACTTACAAGTCCCTCATTTCACTGTCCACCTAATGAACTCCCACTAATCCTTCATGCCCCAACATGTCTTCTCGAATCACCCTTCTGAGTTCACAAGCTCCCCCCACTGCCAGAGTGAATCTTGTGGTACCGCGAGTGGGCTTATACTACAGCACTTATCAACAGTGTTCTGAAATTACTCATTTATACCCCTCACCAGAAAACTGCCTTCTCTAGACTTAGGGCTATATTTAACTTGTATCCCAAATAACGAGTATAATGACTTAAATACACTCAACATTAAATAATGCAGATATCATAAAACTAATTTTGGTGTTAGTAATGTGTTTATCCACAGTAACCACTTCTCTGTCCCACATATCATTCCCAGCAGCATAAATTTAATCACATATTTTATCTGGAATATTTGGAATTTAAGTATCTGTAATATCCTTTATAAAATTACTCCAATAAAATAATACCTCGTTTGTTTACTGGGGAAGAAGGAAGAAAGCTTGCTGGCATAGATCTCAAACGAGAATTCTGAATGGCTTCCAGGAACAGTTCTTTGAAGTGATCTGCAATAAATCCCAACCCACCAAATAAATGGTTTATAAAATTCAATTTTCAATTATCACACGTTCTTAATCAAGTATAAACAAATACCTTCTATGCTTCTGTCATGGTTGTTACATATATCCTTGTAGTAAATCAAGGACTAATTATTTTATTAATATAGCTGTTAATTAAGCACCTAGTTATTCATGCTAAGGAATGATTAAGAAATCTGAGAAAATTAATATAAATAGATATACACAAAGCTGAATGAACAAAAAAGCTAAAAGAGTGAAGCAAATTCAGAGGAGAGGAGACAAGAAGAAAAACCAGCCATGTCTCTTCCAAATGTTCACTGACAGGGATCAGATTTAACACTTAGGTTACTGTCAACCACCATCATATTCTGGTAATGACAGAGGAAATGTACTACTAATGCACAAACAGCAGGGATGTATGTACGGTAGAAAAAGGGTAAGATGTAGCAAGCTCTGCCTTTCTGAGCTTCAGTTTCTTCATCTATAAATTGAAATGCTTTGGTGATTAGCTCATCTCTCAGACACTCCTAAGTTTTGTTTTTGGGGGTTTTTTAAAAATTTTTTAATGTTTATTTTTGAGAGAGAGGAAGTACAGCGTGAACAAGGGAGGGTCAGAGAGACAGGGAGATACAGAAGCCAAAGCAGGCTCCAGGCTCTGAGCTGTCAGCACAGAGCCCGATGCAGGGCTCGAACCCACAAACTGTGAGATCATGACCTGAGCCGAAGTCGGATGTTCAACTGACTTAGCTACCCACGCGCCCCAGATACTCCCAAATTTTAAAGTTTTATGCTTTTACTTGTATAGGAAATGAACCATCTTTTCATACAGTTCTCTTTGTGATCTGGGAATACAGGAGCAGAATGCCTAAGCTGAAACTATTCCATTCTTGTAAGTAGAATTTCGATAACCTAATATTAATATAAATCTACAAATGTTTCCCACTGTGGTCTCAGGGAAGTCTGTTCTGAACCTCTGTACTGGAAAAGGCAATCTACAGTAAAAGGGAAAAAAATGCCAAAAATACATTATTGGGGCGCCTGGCCGGTTCAGTTGGTAGAGCATGCACCTCTTCTTTTTTTTAAGCTTATTTTTTTAGTAATCTCTATGCTCAGTATGGAGCTGCAACTTCATCACCCCAAGACCAAGAGTCACACGCTACTCTGACCATGCCAGTCAGGCCCCCAAAGTGTGCAACTCTCAATCTCAGCGTTGTGAGTTCAAGCCCCATGTTGGATATAGAGATTCCTTGAAAATAAAATCATAAATAAAAAAATAAAATAAAAAATAAAAATATCACATTATTGACCATCTTTTTCTTAAATGTGAATAACTCATTTTTCCTAAAATCTTCAAAAATGGCTTAACTAAGTAAAAATATATTGAAATGTTGAAAATGTCTTTTTTTTTTTAATTTGGGAGATAGAGAGTGAGTGCAAGGTTGAGAGAGAGGCAGAGGGGGAGAAGGAGAGAGAGAGAATCTTAAGCAAGCTGCATGCTCAGGGTGGAGCCCACTGCAAGGCTCAAGCCCACAACCCTGGGATCATGACCTGAACTAAAATCAAGAGTCAGACGCTCAACCAATGGAACCACCCAGGCATCCTAAAAATGTCATTATTAAAACTCTAAGTCCGTATATACCTTCAGATCTATTTATATTCTTATTAAACAGAGTGTTTTCACATAGATTAAAAAGTAACTAGTGGGCAGCTGGCCGGCCCAGTCAGTAGAGCATATGACTCCTGATCTGGGGGTAATAAGTTTAAGCACCACATTGGGCAAAGAGCTTATGTAAAAACAAAACACAACAAAAACACCTGAAAAAGAAACAGAATTTTTAAACAAAATATACACCCACCACAGATAGTTTCCTATTACTAATATCTCAATATTTTAGTTTTTTTTACTTACATCTTCCCAGTCTCAAAAAAATGTCAGAAAGTAAATTTTTTAGGAGTGTTTTACAAAGATGTCTAAAATCTCATAATGCCTTTCTGTATTCAACTCAAAACTAAAAATGATCTTGACGATTGCTTACAGCTCAAACATTCTGAAAGGGGGCTGTATGAGCCAGACACAACTGGCCTCAACATTGGCTCTGTCACTACCCATGGTTTATCTTTGGAGGAGCTTTTGCTGATTCTTAGTTCCCTCATCAGTAACTTGGGGATCATGATAATGCGTCAGTCACCTCATAGGGTGATGGTGTAGATTAAGTTATGTTTGTAAAGCACATTATAGTAGATAGTCAATAAATGGTAGCTACTATTGCTACAAAAACCAAGCACAAAAGTAATTAAGCGTAAGAGATATTTCAAGAATTCGGAGACCTTAGATTGCTATACGGACCACCTTAAAAAGTACTACATATGGGGGAATGTAAACTGGTACAGCCCCTCTGGAAAACAGTGTGGAGGTTTCTAAGGAGACTAATAATAGAACTCCCCTATGACCCAGCAATAGCACTGCTAGGAATTTACCCAAGGGATACAGAAATGCTGAGGCATAGGAGCACATGTACCCTAATGTTCATAGCAGCACTCTCCACAATAGCTAAAACATGGAAAGAGCCTAAGTGTCCATCAACGGACGAATGGGTCAAGAAGATGTGGTTTATCTATACCTTGGAATACTACATGGCAATGAGAAACAATGAAATCTGGCCATGTGTAGCAACATGGATGGACCTTGAGGGTGTTATGCTGAGCAAAATAAGTCAGGCAGAGAAAGACAAATATCATATGTGTGCACGTATGGGAGGATTAGGAGGAGCTTAACAGAGGACCAAGGGGGAGAAGAAGGGCGGAAATGGTGGGGGAAAGGGGGAGAGGCAAACCATGAGAGACTCTTGAATGCTGACAAAAACTGAGGACTGATGGATGTGGGGGGGTGGGCATGGAGGAGGACACTTGTGGGGATGAGCACTGGGTGTTATGTGGAAACTAATTTGACAATAAACTATTTGTATAAAAAAAATAAAAATAAAAAGTACTACATATGACAATATTAATAATTATCCTGAAAACAATGATCTAATTATTACTATGAAAAAATATGTTGAAAAAATTTTTTAATTTGAAGATTTTTTTTTTTTTTTTTAATGTGCTAGTTACACAGCTCAGCTCCAGTGAATCTGACTCACTGGATGCATTTGTTTTACCTGCCATGCTGATCTCTGGCCTAATTTAGAAACAGCTTTAGTGAGAACCGGAGAGGGACAGCCTTTTGTGATATTTGTTTTCAGACTACAGATTACAATGTGGATGAAATCTTTTTTTTTTTTTTTAATGTTTTATTTATTTCTAGGAGAGAGAGAGAGACAGCGTGAGCAGGGGAGGGTCAGAGAGAGAGGGAGTCACAGACTCTGAGACAGGCTCCAGGCTCTGAGCTGGCAGTCAGCACAGAGCCCGACGCGGGGCCCGAACCCACAAACCGCGAGATCATGACCTAAGCGAAAAGTCAGACGCTTAACCGACTAAGCCACCCAGGCGCCCCATGAAATCTCTTTCTTACCAGGCAACTGTGGGTAAATTTTTTCAGTCATGTATTCTCTTAAATTCCTGGGCATTTCCCCTCGAATGTCAACAAGTACTCGAGTTTCATCAGATGAAATCTGGTAGATGAGAACTGGACTCGGATTAGCCAAAACAAGTTCCGCATGATTGGCTGTAAACTGCGGTGCATGCTAGAGGGGGAAAAATATTTAGTAATTTTCGAATTTCAAGTTGCATTTATTTTTCTAAATTATATTCCTATAGTACCTTCATAAGACAGCCAACAAAATGAGATGAAACAGAAACTTTATTGGAGATCAGGTTTTTCCTAAACTTGGAAAAAAGTCCATCAGCAACAACAGTCAAGGGAGCATGGAGTTCCTGCAACAAAGATAAACAATACTCAGCTAAATAGTTAGAAATACAAAGTAAAAGGACCACATTGAAAATATTTACATATTTTGATGGACAACATTATAGAAGGTAATGAAGATAATGCTACTGAAGAAGCTGTTACTGGGCTTAAGTTAACGCACAGCACATTGATGCTTCCTCTCTGCGGACTGCCTTCCTTCAAAGCACTACCCTCCAAACCATCTGGGAGTTAAGTTACACTTTAACAGACAGTAAGGGAAACAACTACAAAATGAGCATGGACCACAGAAGACTGAATCTCATCATCACAAAGTCCAAGGACGAGTCCAATGTTTATTCTAGAATTTTCTTTACTTTTTTTTAAAATGTAAATTCATGTTAGTTAACATATAGTGGAGCTGGTTTCAGAAGTAGAATTCATGATTCATCACTTACATTCAACACCCAGCGCTCATCCTCACAAGGGCCCTCTTTAATGTACATCACACATTTAGTCCATTCTCCTATCCACCTCCCCTATTCTAGAATTTTCTAACTTCATATAATGCTTTCAACCAGTGGCCAGGGCTTAGAAGAATGTTTGTCAATGTGGATGTATGTATTTACGTTACCTTGCAATCTCCCACATTAGAGCACAGTTTCTAGGTGGTGGTGACCCACCCACAAAAACCAACAGATTAGCCTTTCATTCTTTCACTAAACCAAAATGAGCAAATACTGGAAACTATTCTACTCTGCTACTTCCCCAGACATTCTCATACTTTTCCTCTTTCAAATTCAAACAATTTGAAACCTTTCGCTTACTTTATCCTAATCATTTCTTTTATATCGAATCCTTCGTGTTTTTTACATTCCAGGTTCCTCTGCTTTTCTGTATTCCTCGCTTCAGTTTTTAATACAGCTAATGTAGTGGGGGGTCTACCAAGGTGTCTGTATCGCATCCGGAGGTGCTCTCACGGGCACTGTGTTGCAAGAAGACCTAGAGAGAACCCACGGAGAACTCAAGGACTTAGAACTCAAGGAGTAAACTGGTGGGCCTACTTTTTGAAAGGAATAGGAGAAAAAGAAGGAAAACAAAGCCTCTTAGGAAGAATGAACATTTGATAGCTCTCACCTTGATGTCCCCGGTTGCTTTATCCCTGTACTGAACTCCCACTATAGCGTCATCTTCTTCTAGTAACTGCAGCACGATGCCTTCAATAAACTTTGTACTAAAGGATAAACACACAGAAATACATCAGAGTAGCACAAACAACTTAAATAAGGAAGGAACAATTCCTCATCTCCAGTTTACCCATGTGAACTGGACACACGTGTGTGCACATGGACACAGAAAAGGTCTGGAATGACCAAATACAAAAACATCATTAATCGGATTCAGAATTAAGTGTGGTTTTTATTTTCTAATTTCTTAAGATTGAATACACAGATACTAATCTAATGATCTTTAAAACTATTTTTAAAAGGAACATTAGATTTTTACCTCAATTCATTAAAAAAAGGACAGGCAGAAAACCTTTACACACCCACACAGATTCATACACAGACGGGAAAACAGAATTGGGACTTTATCCACCAAATTATTCAGTATAGGTACTTCTAGTCAGGAGAATCATGGATAATTTTTACAATCTTCTTTACATTTTTGTGGATTTTCAATTTTTCTACAAAGTTCTACAATGAACTTATTCTGCTTCCACAGACATCAAATTCTTTCAGTCCTAAGGGTAAGTCCACTTACTTCTTCAATAGCTCACTCAGTACTTAAGCCTTTGGCAATGATATGAGGGTGCTCATGTTTAAAACTTCTTCAATTACAGTGCCTAAAGGCTAGGGGCAGATAGAAGTTAATAATTAAGAGAAGAAGCCAGTCCTGCCAGACTTTAGTAAAGAACAAAAAAAGGATTTTTCCTTGAAGACCTCTGTTCTGACTTTTAACAGAAAATACCATATGCACAAACTCTGATTCGCAAATAGGCAGACAGGGACTTAAACCTTAATTACAAGTATATCCTCCAGGGGCACCTGGGTGGCTCAGTCGGTTAAGTGGTCAACTTGAGCTCAAGTCATGATCTCACAGTTTGGGAGTTCAAGTCCCACGTGTGGCTCTGTGCTGACAGTTCAGAGCCTGGAGCCTGCTTCAGATTCTGTGTCTCCCTCCCTCTCTGCCCTTTCCCCTGCTCCTGCTCTGTCTCTCTTGCTCTCTCAAAAATAAACATTAAAAAGAAAATTTAAAAAAAAAAGTATATTCTCTAAATTCCAACAATAAGTTAGTTAGTCAAAGGAAAAACTTCCAACAGTTCTGTGTCAAATGGAAATTCTCTACATGATATTCTTGACAAAGGCACTGAAGCTCTAACATTCTTCTAATTTGTAGTCTGCTTTAGCAATACATATGTTCCAGCCCATACTCAAACACTTAGGACAACTTATGAAATAGTATTTTGCAAAGGCCAAGTTTAAATGTGTTTCTTTAACATCATACATTTAAGTTGTCTTACTTGGGCTCTGCCATCGCTGCTTTCCGGAGACCCATTATGAATCTTCCATGATGGAAAGCTCTTCCACTCTGCACCTGACTGTTTTCTGACAGAGGGTAAGGAATGTGAACCTCTGATTTGCTTTCCTGATCATGAATTACGTAGCCATGTACGACCTGAGCATCAATGCCTTCCACTGCATCTGCAAAACAATTCAGTTCAAAAACATCAATTGTGTTGACATGCCCAGAGTTATATGAGGCACCAAAGGACATGGAGGCATTGAAAAGGAATCTCCTTCTTCATAACAAGATTGAAACCATTTGGACGAATGGACATTAATATAACTATTTCAAAAATCTTAATGCATCTGAAAGACAAAAGTCTGAGCAAATCTGTAATAACACGAAAGGTTAACATTTATATAGAAAATGTATTCATTAAATTCCATAGGGAAAATATTAAGACCCTAGTAATAATGGGTGATTCACACTAAGCAATATGGAAACATTGATCAGGAAAATGTTCAAAATCTGATTAAAAAAACAAATCAATGAAATAAATTGAAACATTAAGATACCAAATCTATCAAGCAAACAAAAGATACCAAATCTATCAAAATTGCTGGTGAGATTATGATAAAATTGATAAACTTCTATATTACTGGTCATACTGTAAATTATTAACATGTTAGAAATTATGGCAACAATTATCAAGAACCACAAAGAAGTTAGCATCCTTTGATTTAATAATCTTAGTGTTAGAAATTCATCTATGTTCATCCTAAAAACATAATTTTTAATTTTTAAGAATTTTTGAATATAAGAATAAGTTTACTATAGTGTTATCACTAAAGAAGAAATGAAAACAACCCAAATATTAATCTAAGTTAGAAAGGTAAAGTACATTATGAAGTATCAACTTAGAAAATACTACGCATAGGCCTAAAAATCACAATGATAAACAATGGTTAATACATTAAGATGAAATTAGAATTTAGAAATTATTCTAATTATTCCAATGATGGAAGAAAATCTTCACGAACAATTCTATCACACATCTGAGCTAAGATCAAAATAAATTAGTTTTCTGATATGCTTTTTAATTGCCCTTAAGATCCAGTCAGGGACAAACTGGCTGGATTTTGTCAGACATCTGACCGAGAATCAAAATTAATTAGTTTTTTAGTATGGTTCGTAAACTATTACAGTTAAAATTCAGTCAGAGAAACTGCCAGCTAGCACTGTATTCAGTTTGGGTCTCAGCAAATTGCCCACCTTTTCTGACCTAAATATCTGAAGCCCAGTTAATAGCTCTGTAATGCTTTGTGCTGCCACTAAGACAGTTCATGTTTCTTAACCCGAAACTCTACTACCCGAAGAGTTTCTACCCGAAGTACCTGAAATGTTTACACTGGCCACTTGAGAACATACCAGAAAATGTTCAAAGTATAACGGCAAAGTAAAATTATTCCTTGAGGAAACCATCTTAAGACAAGTATATAAATAAGGCCCAATTTAAGATTTCTTAACATCCGTCTCTGTCTCAACTTTGTTCATGAAATCTAATATGACAGACTTTGGACCCTTTTACTTTCGTAAGCAGGCAAGAAGACTACCCTACTCTTCAATGAAATGCGTGCTTCATGAATACTAGAACATGCAAGATTTATGAGACTTTACTTAAATGCACTAAAAACCTAACTGAATGGAGAATATACCATATTCATGGACAGGAAGTCTAAGCCAATTATTCCAAAACTGAACTACAGATTCAGTGCTATTTCAGTCATAATCTTGACAGAGTTTTTTTTGAAAATCTATTTCTAAATTATACATAGAAAAGCAAAAAGGCCAAGGAAAGCCAAAATAATCCTAAAGAAAATTAGAGATACCCCACTGTATACTAAGAATTATTAGAAAGATAGAGCATTTATATTATAATGTATTAATTTTAAGAGTTCTTGGGGCAGGCACTGAGTGGCTCAGTCAGTTAAGTGTCTGACTCTTCATCTAGACTCTGGTTTGTAACTATGAGCCACAATGACAGTGCAGAGCCTGCTTGGGATTCTCTCTTTCCCTCTCTCTCTGCCTCTCTTCTGTGCATGCTCTCTCTCTCAAAATAAATAAATAAAAACTTTTTCTAAAAAAGGAAAGAGTTCTAGATATTAAACTTAACCCATAGGGCAATCAGTTATTAAAAATTTATACTCAGGGGACACCTGGGTGGCTCAGCCCGTTAAGTGTCCGACTTCGGCTCAGGTCATGATCTTGCAGTTCACAAGTAGAAGACCCATATCAGGCTCTGTGCTGACGGCTCAGAGCCTGGAGCCTGCTTCAGATTCTGGGTTTCCATCTCTCTCTGCCCCTCCCCAACTTGTGCTTTCTCTCTCAAAAAACAAACAAACAAAAAAATTATTAAAAAAATCCATATTCAGGATGGATCAGTCCATAGTATATTAAAAATCTACACTCCAAAAAGTAACTATTCCAAGTGTTTCTATCATCCACATCTCATCACAACTCAAGGGAAATTAACAGTATAATGAATGTTAATAAAGCTTCTTATTTGTAATATTAAAGGTATTCATGGTATGTGGACTAGAAAAAATACTTTAGAGGCTCTTCTTACTCTTGCATGAACCACACATAAAAGTCCACTGAGGCTTGTTACCACAACCTTGGAGATGTTCCCTGATGCTAGATCTCTAAATGATTCCGTGTACAGTCATTAGTTGTGAGAGCATTTCTGGTTGCCTAATGTTCAAATATAAAAATTACAAAATCCTGTCTCAGGACATTGTTAACATCTGCCTCAGGCAAACCTCTCTTGTAAGGTGGTGGTTCTGGAAACTAAAGGGACAGAGATGGAACTTCCCTTCTTCGTGAAGCACTGTCTCCACTTGGGTCCTGGGCCCTGCAGGCTTTTGCTTTTCCTCCTCACTAACTGCTTTTCCTCAGTCCCCCTTAATGACTCCCATTCGCCTCACTGATCCCATACATCAGAGTACCCCAGGGTTTAGTCCGGACCTCTTCCTGGTAATGCCTTTTGTTTAAATACTATGACTCCTCTTTTTCTCTCATACCTAACACGTGACTCACCAGCAAGTCCTACTGACTCTTCCTTCAAAAGGCTTTTCCAGAACGTGACCACTTCCCACCTGCTCTGCTGCTATGATCCTAGGGTGTTCCAAGCCATCAACTCTCACCGATTCTGCAATAGTCTCCTAACAGGTCCCCCTGCTTCTGACTTTGCCACTTAATAATCTACTCTTTTTTCTACAGAATAACACAAATACTTCTAACTAATATTATGAAACAACACTTCTAAAACGTGAGATTGAATAACTTCTTAAACTTCTCCAATGGCTTCCCTTTGGAATAGAAGTCAAATCCACATAGTGGGCTATGAAATCCTATGGACTCAGCCCCCATGATCTGACCATTGTTTACCTAGTCTCCCCTTCCCTCACACCCCTCCATTCAGCATTATCTCACTCTTCAAACAGTTTGTGTCTGTTTTGTTCACCGCTGCAGCCTCAGCATCTAGAACAGCAGCTACAACACGGTCCACGCTAAATAAATATTTATTCAGTGAATGAATGGACATCACTCCTTTAGTCATCTCTCTCTCTTGCATCATCAGTTTCTCCCTCTCTACTTGATCATCTCTGTCACCACACAACATGCTCTAGTATCAAAATATACCTTCTTTATCCTCACATCTACATCTCATTACTGCCCTGTTTCTGTTTTCTGTTACAGAAGAGCACAAGAGTGCTTTTCTAGCCTAAATTTTTTAAACTCCCACCCACTTCAGTCTAGGCTTTGTCTCCAAACTCCGCTGAAACATCCTGTCAGCATCACAAGCAACCTCCAAAACTGCCAAATCCCATGGTCATTTTTCTGTACTCATCTTACTGACCTTTCGTTAGCAAACCATGACATATCGCCCTTCCCCTTTGTGACACGTACCCATTCCCTCATACCCAAAACCTTCTCCTCTCCTGGATGAAGTGGCACTGAACGCTCAGGTCCTTAATCTCATGGCTCATGGATTCAAGCCCCACATCAGGTTCTGCGCTGACAGCTCAGAGCCTTCTTCGGGTTCTCTGCCTCCCTCTCTCTCTCCGCCCCTCCCTTGCTCACATACTCTCTCTCAAAAAGAAACAGACATTTAAAAAACACTTTTTAAAATCATGGCTTTCAAAGATTCCATAATAAGCACATAATATGTACTCCACCAATGGCAGCTCCCTTCACTTTTCACTAAATTTCATGCCCTCATTCTAGTTTTCCAATCTTCAATTTTGACCATTTCTATTTTTAAGCCACTTTATTAAATCTCACAAAGTCTCCTTTATATCTCCTCACCCACTAAATTCGAGTTCATGTAAATTTGTTGGTAAGAGTATACATAGGGGCTTTAAGAAATGTAAATAAACTAGAATATCTTTTTACCAGGTACAGGCCTCTCTAAAATGAAGAGGGTTCACTTATACCATGCTAACTCCTAAAAACTAGTATGGACCTACCTTCGAGACCAAGGTCTTTAAGGACACGATAACCGCCTGGCTGCAGAAATTCTCCAACTATCCTGTCAGGCTCCGCTAAGTCTCTCTCGATTACTGTCACCTTTCGTCCATCTCTGGAAAGCATGGCTGCCAGAGCAGAGCCAACTACGCCGGATCCCACAATGATAACTTCCGGATCATTCTGAGAAGATACTGATGGAGAGGCAGCTGCTCCTAGTAAGGTGGTTTCTGAAATACTGCTTTCTTTTTTGTGCTGTTTAAAAAAAAAAAAGTTAATTACGCATCTACATTTGCTCTCCTTCAATCTATATAGACTCTCAAGACTTTTCCATCTTGGGCAAAACCTTCCTCTCAAGCATTATCAAACCAGATGCCCTGCTAAGTTCTTAAATCCAGGTCATATATAAAAACCAATGATACCAAAATATTATTAAATAAAAATGTGTAATAATATCCCAATAAAATAAATACATATGTAATTTTCCACATATATTTAGAAAATGCAGTTATACAGATCTATCTAAAAATCCACACCAGGCCAAATATATATATATATATTTTTTTTTTTCTTTCAATGTTTTTATTTCTGAGAGAAAGAGACAGCTTGAGCAGGGGAGGGTCAGAGAGGGAGACACAGAACCCGAAGCAGCCTCCAGGCTCTGAGCTGGCTGTCAGCATAGCGCCGGACACGAGGCTTGAACCCACGAACCGTAAGATCATGACCTGAGCCGAAGTCGGACGCTCAACAAACTGACCCACCCAGGCGCTCCCACACCAGGCCAAATATAAACAATGGCTGCAAGGAGCTCCAAAGACTTATTATAGGGAAAATTCTATCATTAATTACTTGGTTCTTCAAATACATACTAAGCATCTACCAAATGCAAATCACATACAACTTCGACTTCACGTTGCAAACTATTCAGTACCTTTCACATGTTTCCGCTATTCATTTTTATTTTCTCCTTCTGGATTTTCATCTGAAAAATCTATCTTAACCTAAAATCACTTTTATATAACAAAAAAACTGTCACATCCTAGCTGTTAATCTACTAACAGAATTATTTAACTCAAGACAATTCTGGAAGTCCAAAATAACTCATCCTATCCCGTGGAGTGCGACCCATTCACATTTAGGTCCTTAACATGTAAGGACATATTTAATTTGCCCCATCCCGACATGTTAAGAGAGACTAGTCGGTTGGTCCATTTAGGAATAAGCAAACCTATGACTAACTGGGCTGACAATAAAAACTTCGTTCATAAATAAAAAAGCCCAGGGGCGCCTGGGTGGCTTAGTCGGTTAAGCGTCCGACTTTCGCTTAGGTCATGATATCACGGTTTGTGGGTTCGAGCCCCACGTCAGGCTCTGTGTTGACTGCCAACTCAGAGCCTGGAGCCTGTTTCGGTCTGTGACTCCCTCTCTCTCCGACCCTCCCCTGCTCACGCTGTCTCTCTCTCCTAGAAATAAATAAAACATTAAAAAAATAAATAAATAAAAGCCCAGTTTTGAGTTCTATGCCCACTGAGAATAACAGTGCCTATTAGGTTTTTTAAAATGAATAATGCAGGGGGCGCCTGGGTGGCTCAGTCAGTTAAGTGTCTGACTCCGGCTCAGGTCATGATCTCACAGTTTGTGGGTTCAAGCCCCACACTGGGCTCTGTGCTGACAGCCCGGAGCCTGGAGGCTGCTTCAGCTTCTGCGTCTCCCTCTCTCTCTGCCCCTCCCCCCATTCATGCTCTGTCTCTCAAAGGTGAATAAATGTTAAAAAGCATTTTTTTAATGAATAACTGAGGGTTGAAATAAGTATTTTTTCTTGGTCTGTGGATTGACAAATATGTTTCAGTTACAGAATTGCAAGGAACCATCTTTCTTGAGTTCTCTGCCTTAATGATTAAGATAAGCCCAAAAGCCATTTTGAAGGGATTTTAATAAAAGACCTCGGGCAAAAAGGAAGGAGACAAAACCTAAAATCTTTTAGAATTTGATTCTCTGTGATTTTAATATTCATCCAGTCTTCCTTTAACTCTGCATGGACTAGGGCCGGTCCATTCCATTTTTCATCATGTCTCTTACAGAAATTACCTTTTCGCCCTTTATGAAGAGGAAAAGACTACAGCCTTCTCTTCCCATAAGTATTTCTTAGTGACCAGAACTGACTACTATATTTAAATTGCTATTCTGAGAGCAAGATAAGCCCTTTTTGTCATCTTAAGCCATTTTTTAAATCAGTTTTTCTTCCTAAGTCTTCCCTGTTAAACCTATAGACACACACACACACACACACACACAAACACATCCTGGAAGGGGAACATGAGTTGGTTAAGTCATTCAGAGAATGGTCAGTAGACGAAGCATTAATGGGACTTTGTGCTCATTGCCCCAACTCCCTGGTGTTTAAGAAACAGAAGAAAGCTTCTTCACAAAATGGAATCAATCACTGATGACTGGTAATCAAATTTTCTTCTCCCCAAAATGTCTCAACATCACATGATGTAATGGCATTCCAGCCACCTATGCTAGGAGTTCATGACCCTGCAGAAGTTACCTCAGACACCATGGAAGTTTCCAAACTGAGATTAAAGACTCCCCTCCCCCTCTCCCGCCTCTCCTATTGCTGGACCCACACCCAGCATATCACTGCACTGGGCACTAGCCAGAAGGTTCCTAACAGATGAACGCCTTTCCACTAATATTAGTATCTACAATTTATCGTTATGGACCACATTCAATTAATTAACTCCCTAACTGGCAGCAAGAGCAGCGCCATCCCCACCTGAAAGAAGAGGTAACTCATTCTTACAGAAACAAAGCAATTTCCCAAAGGTCCCATGGACAGAAGCGGTGGAGCCAAAATTCTAAACCAAGCCGTCCCTTCAGTAACCCTGGCTGGTCTGTACTGTGGACCCAGTAAAATAATGTTGATCCAAGAAGCCTCCAAGAGTAAACTACTTTTGGGAGCCACCTGCCCTAACTCCAAGTTACCATCATGCCTCACTTGGCTTTCGATGTAATCTTTCACCTGATCGCCGGCTTCCATTCCTGTGCCCTGCAATCCTTTCTCCCCACACCAACTGGAATGTTCTTTTTAAAAAGGAAAAGTCAGGGGCGCCTGGGTGGCTTAGTCGGTTAAGCGTCTGACTTTCACTTAGGTCATGATCTCACGGTTCGTGGGTTCGAGCCCCGCGTCGGGCTGTGTGTTGACTGCCAGCTCAGAGCCTGGAGCCTGTTTCAGTCTGTGACTCCCTCTCTCTCTGACCCTCCCCCGCTCACGCTGTCTCTCTCTCTCCCAGGAATAAATAAAACATTTAAAAAAATAATAAAAAAAATAAAAAGGAAAAGTCAATATTCTCACCCACATGCTTCAAATCCTCCAGTGCTCTTGGGGAAAAAATCTAAACACCTACGGCCAACAGGCTCAAATGTTCTGGCGTCGAGGACCACTGCCCCCTCATTCACGACAGCCCTCCTCTGGGGTCTTTGCGGGGGCATAACCTCACACGTGACTGAAGACTAGACTCTGAATTAGGAACCTGACTGATCTGCGGACCTCACTCAATTATTCACGTGACTCAGGACATTACTGCACTGATTTACTCAAGGCTCCCCTGACATGGGGACAGGAGGGTGTTTCGCCCAAGACTTTGGAATGCTAAACCGATATTTGCTCCCTCAGCTTTTCCAACTGGCCTGTTACTTTCCCCTGCCAGCTGTTATGTAGAAGCAGTGGACTGAAACTGATGTGCATTTCTTTCTTCTCAGGTACAAATACAGCCCTTACCCAACGGTTTAAATAAAACATCTTTCCCCCCCCCAATCACAAAAAGTGATTCTGTCCTCCTTCCAAATGAAATTCTAGTATTTCACATCCCTTTTCATAATCAACTCTATATTCATCATCAAATCGATGCCATGGAGCACTGGCTCAACCAACACTACATGAAACAAATCTTTTCGATCACTCAAGGATGTAGCCAAAAAACCAAGAGCTTAGAAAACAAAACAAAACCAAAACAACCCACAAAAATTAAATGGGAATTCAGGCCAGAATATCTAAAGTGCTGCCTTTGCCCTTTAGGAAAGATGAAATTTTACCTTCGAGTGACCCCAATCCTAAATTTAAAAAAAAAAAAAAAAAAAAAGACACTCATTCATTTACCCGTTTAAAATTCAACCTACCCTCCTAGACCCAAGCTGCTCTTTATTTTCTGATCCCGGGGGCGACTTGGCCCAGAAGAAGCCAATGAAAGGCAGGGCCGACAGAATATCCGAGAAGACCGGGAACTGCGAGCCGCTCTGCTGGCGCCCGAGCAGGGCCCCGCTCCGGTGGCGACAGCGGTACGACAGCACCAGGCCCAGGGACAGGAACACCAGCACGCACAGCAAGAGCTCCTTGTTGGCCAAAGAGACGAAGTCTCCGCATTTCTTGTAGAAATACGTGAAAGTGGCAATGCCCAAGAAAGTCCACATGGTTCAAAGGCTCCTTCGGTGACCCCGGGTCAGTGTCCAGATCTTCTTTCCTTGCGGAGTTTTGGTGATTCGAGGTTCTCCCCCAAAACGTGTCACCCAAGGGGAGCACGAGGCGGCGGCCAACCTGCAGCCAACGCCGTCGCAGGGACTACAATTCAGATCAGACGAGTCTACAAAATCCTATCACGCTGGAATAAAAACAGTTCCGTGAAGAGGGGGAAGTGGGCCAGACTTAGAAAGCAGCGTTTAAAATTCGCCTATTGCCACCGCTTCCGAGCCGACCCTCTCCTTTCCGGCAACCCATTCGTTTCCTTCCCCGGGACGGGCGTCTCCTGGCTCGCGGCAGGTGATGTCTGCCAAAGGTGCCGAGGGCCCGCTCACCTGCAGCAGGTGGCCTCCCAGGAGGGGCTGGGCGACGAAAGACCCGTCTCCCAGGCAGGGGCGGCCCGGCCGAGTGCGGGGGCGCCGCCCGGGGCTGCCCCTTCCCACCGAGGAGGGCCTTGGACTCGAGACGGCGGCCCCGGCGCAGGCAAGCGCGGCCGCTCGGCTCCGGCTCACCAGCCCCGCGAACCTTCCAGGCCGTGACTCCGTTTCCCCGTGGGTGAGCGGCGGTCTCACAGGGCGGGGGCGACGGCTCCCGACGGCCTCCTCGCCAGCATCCCCCGCGGGCGGCCGCTGCCCTCCCCACCTCCGCGCTGCTGCAGTAACCAGAGTAACCGCCGCGCGCCCAGGGCTCGCCGCTGGCCCAACGCGCCGAGGCGGCCCCGGGGCTCCGCCCAGCCGAGGACCAGGAGGCGGGGCGCAGGGGAGAGAGCCGGCCCCGCCCTGCGCGCCCAACGCGCCCGCCCCGCCCTCCGCCGCCGTTGGCCAATGAGGGCGCGCACCGCGCGGTAGGCCGAGATGGCGCTATGCCGCGTTAGGCCAATCGCGGGCGGCGCGGCAGGCGCAGCAGGCGCGGCGTCGCCGGGGAGGCTCTAGGGCGATGTTGCGTGGTGTGGGGCGGGGGCGTGAGCTGGGCGCCTGCCGCCGGGTGGGCGGAGGGTGAGGCGCCCGCTGGCTCCACGGGGGCGGAGGGGGTCGAGCCCTGGGTTCCGCGGTCCGCTGACCCGCCGCAGCCCCGGCAGCTGAGGTCCTACCCGAGACGAGGTGGAGTTTGTTCCGGGGAAACCGCTGCCTGCAGCTCCGCCATTCGTCCCACGATCGCGTATTGAGCGCTTACTATGTGTCAGGCCCGAGGGTCCTTTCTCTCCCACGCCTAGTGCGTGTAGAGCGCGGTGGAAACCGGTGCGTGGAGAACGTGATGTTCAGGCCGAACTTTTGGAAGAACGAGTCAGGCAGGTGTTTGCCCGAAGGAGGGGGGGCGGAGAGGATATGCCGAAGGTTTCTTCCTTCCTCCAAAATTGTCAGGCACTGCGCACTCGTCCCGGTGCTCAGCCTAAAGATGCACTGGTGTTCGTAGCCCCTATTGTCTCGAGATCAGAAACGCGGAGAAGGGGGGCGGGGGGCCTCGGGCAAAGAAGTGAAGTACAGGTGTGTCGTAAGTGCTCAGACAGAGGGCAGACGGGAAACCGCAGAAACCGCGACCGTCCTTCCCTTCGCCCCCGCCCCGCCCCCGCCTGGGGCTGGAGGGAGTTCAGCCCAGCGCCGCCGGGAGTTACAGGGATTGTGTCAGGGACAAGGATTACAGCGCAAACAAAAACCTGTGCAGGAGTTGCAGTGTGAGAGAGCACCCCTGTTACGAAACGTTGGCACCTCCCTGGAATCCATTCAGGATGGCTCGCCCTGTACCTTAAACCCTATAGTTAGGTACAGGCCCTGGCTGCTTCTGCCGCTTGGAGCGCGGCTCTGTTGCCCCGAAGTTGCTTCGTACTTTTAGTGACCCAAGCCCTGACACCTGTGGTTGAGTCTTACCCACTATTCCCTAGGAGGGAAGGAGCTCCCTCTGATAAATCGGAATCATCGGCAGCACCCCGCACAGCGTTTTAAACTCCATTTATCTTCCATAAAAATGTACTTAGTGAATGAATGGGTGATGAAAGATAATGGTGTAGCAGGGAGACCAAGTGACCAGAATGTGGAGCCCTAGGTTCTCGCTGTCACTAGCCACCTTTGTGACCTTGGACAAAAGTCAGGTTAACCTCTAGAGGGAGAGGCCAATTTCTTCATGAAAGCTAATCTTTGCAATCCTGTAACACTTCGCTGGGTTTAAGAAAGTGTGGCAGCTACCACCGTGTTCCACCCTGATTATATCTTTTATCTGCTCATGAAAGTAATTATGTGTCAAATGCTTTCATTATGTAACCCTCAAATAACAAAAATGAAATTTAAAGAGGTTAAGGGGCTTGGTCAGATCCCAGCTGATAACCTGATGAAACCCAAGTGTTATGCTCCTGGTCTCCAAATCTTGTGCTCCTCAATACTCACTCTTAATTGTCAATTACTGCTTTAACAATCCTCCATTATAAAATCAAGACTTTGGGGCGCCTGGGTGGCTTAGTCGGTTAAGCGTCCGACTTTCGCTCAGGTCATGATCTCGCGGTTCGTGGGTTCGAGCCCGCGTCGGGCTCTGTGCTGACTGCCAGCTCGGAGCCTGGAGCCTGTTTCAGTCTGTGACTCCCTCTCTCTCTGACCCTCCCCTGCTCACACTCTCTATCTCTCCTAAAAATAAATAAAACATTTAAAAAAATAAATAAATAAAAATAAAATCAAGACTTTAATTCTTTCCCGGACAACAATCCTCACTGGTATCAACAAATCTGGCTGTTTGAAATATACATCAAATTAAAAAGGACTCAAGAAAATCCATTTAATGTGTGGGAAATCGTTTTCCTAAAGCTATTTCTTAAATAAACTCCGTGTGGTTCCGATATTGTTAGCACGATAGAATGCTCGGGTGGCTCCTACAAATGAGAATTCAGTTATCACCAGGATGTTACTTCATTACCCTGTACTTGAAATTAGCCTAGGAGGATTTTTTTTCATATCAAGTAGCCAACCATCATTTAAGTATGTTTGAATCTTGGCATGGTTCCACTTACTCAAAAACAAAAAACTGGGGCACCTAGGTGCCTCAATCAGTTGAGTGCCCTACTCGATTTGGACTCAGGTCATGATCCCAGGGTTTTGGGATTAAGCCGTGCCTCCAAGTTCAGCATGAAGCCTGCAGAAGATCTCTCTCTTGGGGTACCTAGGTGGCTCTGTGAAGCACCAGACTTCCACTCAGGTCGTGATCTCATGGTTCCTGGGTTGGAACCCCACATCAGGCTCTGTGCTGGAGGCATGGATCCTGCTTTGGATTCTCTCTGCCCCTCTGTCTCTGCTCCTCCTACACCCCCCCCCCAATAATTAAATAAATAAACTTTAAAAAAAGAGTTTCTCTCTCCCTCTGCTCTTCTCCCCCACTCGCACGTGCTTTCTCAAAAATTAGTTTTTTAAAAATCTGTCACTCAGGCCTGAAGCTAAGGCAATGGACTATGACACAAAATCAGCCACTTACTAGTGGACCGTAACAAACTATAGAGTAAGTCCATGAAAAATACTCTGTAATCAGGAAGAGGCAGTGTTATTAGACCTTGGGGAGCAGGGTAACCCCCAAGAAATGGAAAGCGTGGTGGACCTGTCTGGTGCAGAAGTCGTGGAGGAGACTTCGCTGCAGCCAGAGAAGATGTAGGAGGCTGAGAGGAAACGGGAGAAATACCTTCTTGGCCCTCGCTTGGCCTAGCCACCCACCAGTGATCTCTCACCGGCTAGGTTTGGCTGGACACCAGTTGAAAACAAAGTTTGGGAAATACAGCCTGCAGGGATTGGCCTACCTGTGATTCACAGCAAAGCAGGAGCTATTTCGAGAGTAGATTGGAGCACAGATAGGCCTATGATTGGCTCACTTTCTAATATGTATGCCTCTTGATTTTCTCATTTTACTGTGTTGGTGAGGGCCTGAAGCACAATATTGAAGAGTGCTGGGAATATCAAGTTTCCATGCTTATTCCTGACTTTAGTAGGATTATTTTTGTTTCAGTTTTCCATAGGATGTTTGCAATTGCTGATAACTTCTCTGTTAAAGGCTTAAAAATCAAATCTCTTTTAGCATACACTGATATGTATATATTAATCTACTCTGTTCTTTAGTGAACTTAGTGTAGTGAAATCTTACACTAATGAATATGATAATGGAAAAACTTCATTTCATCAGAGCATATCATTCTTTTTAATAAAGTGCCATGTTAGATTTGTTATAAAAACAATTCTTTGTAGTCATGACAAGAGCTGATACTTAAGGTTAGCCTTCTAAATGTTTTTTTCACATATTAGCTCATTTTGTCCTCACAACCATATTATGAGGAAGGTACTGTTTTTATCCCCATTCTACAGATAAGGAAACTGATGTACCGAAAAGTGGTCACACAGATAGTAAGTAGCAGAGCCTGAATCCAAGACCAGAAAATCTGGTTCAGGAATGGGATTGTTTGATTAGAATGCATTTTTTTCTCCCCATACAACAGATCTAGTTACCTTAAAACAAAAGGCACATTTGTTCTTGACACCTCTTCTTATTGGCCTAAATTTGGCATGTCAGGACTAGATTGTGCCTTTTCAAGTGCCAATCTCAATGCAGGGAAAACCTTGCCTTCCCTTCTTCAATTATCCATTCTTTAAGATCCAGATTAAAGATTATCTTAAGAGAGAGAGCAGGGGAGGGGCAGAGAGAGGGAGGGAGAGTTCCAAGCAGGATTGACACTGCCAGAACAGAGCCTGACTTGGGGCTCAAATTCATGAACTGTGAGATCATGACCCGAGCCAAACTCAAGAGTTGGACACTTAACTGATGAAGCCACCTCGGCGCCCCAAGACCAAGATAAATCATCATGTCTTTTTTTTTTTTTTTATGTTTTATTTATTTTTAGGAGAGAGAGAGAGACAGCGTGAGCAGGGGAGGGTCAGAGAGAGAGGGAGTCACAGGCTGAAACAGGCTCCAGGCTCTGAGCTGGCAGTCAGCACAGAGCCCGACGCGGGGCTCGAACCCACGAACCGCGAGATCATGACCTAAACGAAAGTCGGACGCTTAACCAACTAAGCCACCCAGGCACCCCTCATCATGTCTTTTTTAACTCCACCTCTTTGCCGTAGCATTCGCCAATTTATAAGTGTCAACTTACATATAACTTTTTCAAGGGGCGCCTAGCTGGCTCAGTCGGTTAAGTGTCCGACTTCGGCTCAGGTCGTGATCTCGTGGTTTGTGGGTTCGAGCACCACATAGGGTTCTGTGCTGGCAGCTCAGAGACTGGAGCCTGTTTCAGATTCTGTGTCTCCCTCTTTCTCTGCCCTCCCCCACTCATGCTCTGTCTCTCTCTGTCTCAAAAATAAATAAAAACTATTAAAAATTTTTTTAAAAAAAAAACAGAAAAAAGCACAACTTTTTCAAGAGATTCAACTCCTTAAGGCAAATACTCAGCACTTGGTATACGGTAAGCATCTTTTTCAATGTATCAAGTATAATCTGTCCTTTTTCATTTTATACTCTCCTCTCTTTTTGGTACCAAACTGAACAATTTTTATGTTTTTGTTAATAAGACATTAGATAAAAACCCTCTAAAGCTACTTGCTCACCATTCAACCTGTCCATAAAGACTTTATTTAGTTTAGAGAGTGCGAGTGGAGGAGGGGCAGAAGGATAGAGGGAATCGGCTTTTAAGTTCATTTTGAGAGAATGCATGTGCATCTGTGCAAGCAGAGAGAGGCGGAGAGAGAGAGAGGGAGAGAATCCCAAACAGGCTCTATACTGTCAGCTCAGAGACTGACTTTGGGGCTCCATCTCAGCAACTGTAAGATCATAACCTCAGCTCAGATCAAGAGTCGGACACTTAACCGTCTGAGCCACCCAGCACTCCCAAAAAGACTTTTTAAAAATTTTTAATAATTTTTTAATGCTTATTTATTTTGAGAAAGAGAGTCAGAGAGAGAGAGAAAACACAGGCCCGTGTGTTGGGAAGGGGCAGAGAGAATCCCAAGCAGGCTCTGAGACTGTCAGGGAAGATCTCCACAAAGGGGCTCAATCTCATGAACTGAGCAATCATGACCTGAGCTGAAATCAAGAGTCGGACCCTTAACTGACTGAGCCACCCAGGCGCCCCCAAAAAGATGTTTAATGCCAGTCATTTCCTTGTTCTGCATCCCCTCAGTGCTTATGTAATCTTTTGCAAATTCTAGTTGGAATTTGGAACTGTTTTTTTCATTTTCTTTTTACTCTTGAATACTGCTCATAAAGCCATAATTAAGAATATATATCAATGCGGGGCATCTGGGGGGCTCGATTGGTTAAGTGTCCGACTCTTGATCTCATGATCATGATCTCATGTTTGTGAGATCAAAACCCATGTAGGATTCTGTCGGGCTCTAGCAGGTCCAGGGGTCCCTGAAGGATGGACGGTGTCAGCGAGAGAGGAATGAGAGAGACCCCGAGATTCTTTCTGGTCACCACGAGACAGGCATCTCCACACTATCTGAGACTCAACTTTATTTTTATGATTAAGTGTTTGGGAAACTCACAGAAGTGGCATTCTGATGATACGTTCCTTGATCAGTAAAAACTTTCCAGAACATTGATATGCATAACCTTAGTATTATGATTTAGATAAGGGTACCCATGCTCATCATATGAGGAAGGAAGGTATCTTTAGCATTCAAATACAAACAGGATAATGTTTTTAGCATAGTAAAAGCAAAAGTTGGTTCTTTGTGAGCCTGTTTATTGCTTAATGGGAAGTATTAAGAAAAACAGGTTTTTCAGGAAACGCAATGTTTGCTCCCATAACCACAAAAGAAAACATCTCAACATTAGCCACAGGGCTTATAGTTCCTATAACATCCTACATGCCCAGGAATAGTACATCAGTCTGTAGCGAAGTTATTATTCTATTAACGTAAATCTGAAGGCAACAGCTGACCTTTTCGTGTCATCAATTACTCAGTCCTGATCACTATTTCCAAATTACTAAGCATCAATGTTTTTCCAAGCTATAACAATTTCCTTCACAAGGTGCAGTCATCATACCAGGGCCAGAATAAGTCATTCCCAGATGCCAATCAACAAGGTGCCTTGGGGCTCAAGCAGAAACAATTGAGTAGGGGTGGATATTGGTCCTCATCTGATGGCAAGAGACTATGCAAACTTGCCCTGTTGTGCCCTGTTGTCCGCTGAGACCCCTAAGGAGCCGTCAGCGATACAAATACATAAGGGTCTTTATTACAAGCTCAAGCAGGGGCTCACCCGTCTACTGGCGCAGCGGCAGCAAGGAGAACCCCCGAACAATGGCGAGCAGGGTTTTTATGGGGTAAGGGACGGGGGTGTTACAGTGCACACGTTGTACGTTTTGCATCATCACATAAGCACCAATCATAATTGTACAACACCCATGGTTATAGTTTTGACCACTCAGTATCCATGAGACGTCCGTTACTTTTGGCGGGACCCAGTCATGACCTTCGAGAATCCTTTGAAAATGACCAATTAGATGGTGAGCTCAAAGGGCCTACCTGGGGTTTAGGCAAGCGGTGAGTGATTGGCTAGTTTGTACAGAGTAACTACCTGCGTTCCCAGCCCTGACTCAGACCACAGGAATGTTACACATTTCTTTTGACTGGCTGATCCGAGGGTGGTCCTGAGGGTGGCTTCAGCTGAAGCTTCTCCTGGAACTGGGCTACGTGCATCCGAGGTTGCTCTTAATGGAGGACTTAATTTCAGGCTCCTCAGCCCTAACCGCCCAAGGAGTTTTCTCAACTAGTGAGTTCAGAACAGCTCCCAAGAGGATTCTGTGCTGACAGTGCAGAGCCTGCTTGGGATTCTCATTCTCTCACTCTCTCTCTCTGCCCCTCCCCTGCTTGCTCTCTCTCTCAAAATAAACTTAAAAAAAAAAAAAAGAGTATACATCAATGCAATTCAAGGTAATACATGTGGCTCAGGTATCTACTTCGTGTCAGGCACTGTGGTTGGTGTTGGGAGTAAAGCACTGAACAGAGCAGACGCAGTACCTATCATCTGGGTGTTCAGGGTTTAATGGAGAAGACAGCAGCATGCAGATAGATTAAGGATGTGGTATGTGTACAAAAACAAACAAGTACATGTTGCACCGGAGGGTAAGAAGATATAAACTGACCTTAGGGTCAGGGAGCGCCTACCAGAGGAGGTTATGTTTAAGCTGGGGTTTGAAGAATTATTAGGAGTAACCAGGTATAACCTCTGGTAATGACAATGACCACACCTTACATTTCTTCCCTCGACCCCCCCCCACCCCCACCCCCGGTGGGGGTGTTTTTCCCTTAGGAAAACATCACTCCCTGCGGCTGACAACACGATCACTGAGTTACTGAGAACAGCAGGATGGGGAAGATGAGGATTCTGGTCCTCTGAGCAGTAGAACTTGGTATCTTCCTACATTTCCAATGTGCTTTTCCCTCAACATCCATTTCACCAAAAAAAGATACTTCACCATTTGCCAAACCTGATTGACCTTCGTCTCCTAGATTTGGGATGCACTTCATTTTCGGAACCAGGTGACAGGAGGCACTGAACTAAGGAGCCGGCCCTTTCCTGAACCACTGTTCCTCGGGGCACATCCAGGCTCTGGGCCCCAGGACCACGTCCCCAGGTCTCCAGGCAGCTGCCGGCACCCTCTGCTGGAGCTGGGCCTGGGGCCACACGCAGAAAAGCCAGCTAGTTCTCAACATGACTGTCCCAAAGTGATTCTCAGGTAATCCAAATCCAAGAGAGGGAAGGAGGGGTTAAAAAAAAAAAAAAAAAAGGAAAAGGGAAACAGGCTGCCTTCAAAGAGGTTTCCATGGTTTAAATGTACTGGCCTTGAATTACATGTTTTCCTTCCCCATCCCCTCCAAAAGGTGTTTAACAAAATTATTTCACTGGTTAATTTGATAGCTAGGCCTGGAAAGAGATTAAGTAATATGCCTTTAAAAACTTTTATGTCAGGGCGCGTGAGTGGCTTAGTCGGTTAAGCGTCCGACTTTCGCTTGGGTCATGATCTCACGGTTCGTGGGTTCGAGCCCCGCGTCGGGCTCTGTGCTGACTGCCAGCTCAGAGCCTGGAGCCTGTTTCAGTCTGTGACTCCCTCTGACCTCCCTGCTCACGCTGTCTCTCTCTCTCCTAGAAATAAATAAAACATTAAAAATTTAAAAAAAAAAAAAACTTTTATGTCGGTTAAGCGACCAACTTCAGATCAGGTCACGATCTCACAATTTGTGGGTTTGAGCCCCACGTCGGGCTCTGTGCTGACAGCTCGGAGCCTGGAGCCTGCTTTGGAGTCTGTGTCTCCCTCTACGCCCCTCCAATGCTCAGCTCAACTTTCTCTCTCTCTCTTTCTCAAAAATAAATGTTTAATAAATAAAAACTTTTATGTCCTTTGATTCAATAATGTCACTGCTGGGAAGTCACTCTAAGGAAATAATTTGAGATGTAAAGTAAAATTTGTGTGCCAACAAAAAGCAAACCAATCACAACTACAATACCAAAACAAAACAACCAAAAAAGGCTTGTTCACTATAGCGTTCTTTTTAATAGCAAACAGCTAGAAACACTATAAACATCCACCATCACAATTGAATAGTTATTAATAATCATTGTCTATTATGAGGTCATTAAAAATCTAACAATCATTAAAACAAGTAAACTGACAATAAGATTGACACAATACTATACACGCACACACACGATCCAATTTTAAAATGTTCAGATATATGCTTAAAAAAGAGGTTATTGGGAAAGATCTCAACTTTTTTTGTTTGTTTGTTTGTTTGTTTGTTTTTGAAAGATCTCAACTTTTGTGGTGAGTGATCTCCGGTAAAAATGGTTACGAGCCATTTTTATTTTGGTCTTCATACTTTTACATCATCTCCTACTTTATACTTCTCTGTATATTTTACAATCAGCAGTAAGTGTTACTTTAATAATTAGAAAGTACGCTATTATTTTAAGGGGGAAATCTTTCACCTGTGTTCGTCAGTCTAATCAACTAGTATTTTCTTTAATCTGACCATTTATCCACATGACTTAACATGGCTCAAAATTAATTGTGCTCCTTTTTCAACCAAAGCTTCCACTTCATCCCTCACAGTGTCAAATCCTACGGTATCTACTGATTTTGTCAGCCATGCAATGTTAGATCACAAACCTCACTGTCGTTCGCACTTTCAAGCTACCTCTGCTTGTAAGTGGCTACATCCCATGAAGTCATGATTGCCAAGCACCACGTTTCCATCTGGATCTTTATAACCAAGTGTATGGACCATCCTTAGCCTTGACCTCATTCCTACCTCACTGGTAGGGGAAAAGGGGTGAGGGAAGAAAGGGAAACAAAATAAAGGGTAGAAAAGCTTAAGTTTGGGTTAGAATATGCAAGGAAAGGGGCGTCTGGGTGGCTCAACCAACAGAAGTGTCCGACTTCAGCTCAGGTCATGATCTCAGAGTTATGGGTTCAAGTCCTGCATCGGGCTCCCTGCTGACAGCACCTGCTTGGGATCCTGTCTGCCACCCTCTCTCTGCCCCTCCCCCACTTGCTGACTCTCTCTCTCTCTCTCTCTCTCTCAAAAATAAACAAACATGGGGGGGAGGGTAGAGTATGTTGTATGGATAAGGCAGAAGAGGTTAGGGCCAAAGAGAAGCAAACAAAAATGAAATCAAGGAGATAGGGAATGAAAGGAAATTTTTAAATAGAAAAGACCGTAGTTGCCCACACAGCTGCCATAAAATAATGCTGTGCCGTTATTGGCCTACACACTCAGCTGCTACACACTCCCCGCGTGCAGTCATACCCCTTCAGGTTCATGGGGTGCACAACCAAAGGACGGCACCATTTTAGTGGCCCCCTGCAGGGGACACCCAAGTCTCTGGGGCTACCTTCAAAGATGATCCAAAGACCCACGGTGGTATACAGCCACTTAATCATGGTAGATCAGCTAACACTGAGGTACTAGCAAGGCTAAATGTATGCACACTACCTACAGTATCCCACTGATCCTCACCACAAACCCATGAGCTAAATGTTACTAGTATCTTTAAGAAACCTAGAAATAACCCATCCAAGCAGTGATGAATATTTCTGGGCATAGAGCCTATCCTTGGCAAAACTGAGAAAATGAGGGACGTCAGGGAAGGAAAACAGTATTTTGTTAACACCTATCATATGGCAGGCACCTCACCTGTCACTGCTTACTAAACCTTACAAGCTAAGAACAAAGTGATTGAAACATGAATTAGAAACAGATTTTGAACCTGGCCTGGATAGTCTGAATTTAAAAGCCCAGGTCTTACTGCCACAGGATTCTGAACAATTGGGACAATCGAGGGTCCTCTAGGGTTTCACGTGAAGGACAGACCCAGCTTCCCAGGGCAGTCACTTGCACTTGTGAGCTAGCCCAGACTCCGTGGACTGGACAAGTAATGATGTTAAAGGGATCTGGGGGCACACTGGGAGTGTACCGCTTATTCCAGTAAACTTGACCATTGGTGAATGCCCTTCATCCAAAACCACTCACCACTTCACGTGCCAGGCTTTGTGTCGGCCATTGGGATTACTAAAATGAAGTCGGTTCTCTGCACTCAAGGGTGGACAGTCTAATGGGAAGGCCTGTCCTGAAAGGGCATATTACTGGGCATTAGCATATAGTCATAACACACAGGCGTATGACACCCACTCAGAACCACCGAGCGCCACTACACACACAGCACCGTGTCAAACTTCACCAGGCCGGTGTTTTCACAGAGCAAACCGAACCCTTTCGATACATCGTTATTTCTAGCTCCTTCCAATATCAAATTATCAGACTTGAAGACGGAGGGTTCAGCCTAAGTTGCAGTTCAAGAGTGTGGGCAAGGAGAAAGTAGTCACCTGAAAAGCTGCACGTGTTCCTACTCGTCTATCCATACGTTTGCCCCTCCTGCTGTCATTTCAACTCCTGCTGAACACATATTGGGTTTCGGGTAAATTTTCACTCAATGACTGATCAGAGTGCTCGAAAGGACTTACATAAACTCAAATAACAGAATGAAGAAGCAATGACGGCTTTGTCACGACCATGATCTCAGAAGGTGAGAGACTGGCAGAGATGGAATATATTGGACTCACGTATGAGGGGCAAGTCACAAACCATATTCCACGACCTCTCACCATCGATGAGGAAATGTGGACAGCGCTAAGGAGGCGGCTCATTCGGCAGATCCTCCTTGGATGGCCTGGAATGACGGGAGCAAACCTTCACCTCAGGTACTGCGGCAAGACACTGTATGCCTTCTGGCAGACTGTACAGCAGCCAGGGCCCGAAGTCCCCACTACATGTATGTGTGGACATGGATTTTCCCAGTCCACTGGAGGGGAAAAAATACAAGCCCCTCCTCTGAGTAGAAAAAAATGAATATTACGAGTCTTCCTTTAGTTAAAAAGAAACTATGAAACAGATCACTTAAATAAGAATGCTTTATTTACTCAGGTGCGGATTTCTTTTTGCTGGCAAGACAAAGAATACAGAATGTTTACCTCCTGGGGAGCTAAACAGAAGACCTATTTGCTGATCAACGAAATTGAGACAAAGGCATCAAATATGATTAAACTTGCTACTATGTTCTCTTAAGTAACAAATCTCTCTTGTTTCCCTAGTTTTCAATCCGAAGAGATAAGGATCCTTGCTAAATTGTTTTCTTCATGGAGCAAACCCATCTTAATCCATTTAAAATGTGAACATCTGTGTTTCTATAGACATTGAGGTTTGTGAAATCGGTTTTATGTAATTGTGGGCAGTCATAAAACAGTCAGTGATGCTAACAGGACAGAAACTGTACCCTTCAACTCTTCAGATGCAAACGGACTTAAATTGAACTTGCTATATTGTTCTTTCCTGACTTAAGCTGAATCCTTTGTTTCAACAATAAAAAAAATTCAAAAAGCCGAATCACATAAATGGGATTTCAAAAGTCTGCAAAATTGAAACACTCTACAGTCTTGTGTTTTCACAAAACCTTAGTTCTCAGGCTTCCTGAGGTTGGTCATAAAGAATTCACAAATAGGACAGGTTAGGCTTGCGTTGCTACTTCTGAAAATGTGTGGAGGGCACTTTTCTATTTATTTCAATTAATAATAATCGCCATGTATTTAGACCCTGTTAATATTTTAAGTACCCCGCTAGCTGCTTTGCAAACATTTACTCAATCCTTACAGAAACCTGCAAGGCAGGCATTATCTCTGCTTCACAAATGAGGACGCAGGTTCGGAGTGGTTCCTGGCCACACACACTGTGACAGATGACCATGTACCACCCCAACAGCTACCGCCTTGCAACTGAATCTCGGCCTCAGCAGCAAATGCCCAAACTTATTTCTCAAACATTAATCAAACTCTTAGTCATTTATGGTAAAATACTGTAAATGCTTATCCTCAGATATCAGAGTTTAAGACAAGTTGGGCAATACTACCTAACACACAAAGGCAAAAAGATGGCTTAGATCAGGGTCACAGAAAAGCCAATGTTCTCCCCCTTTTTGAAAGCCGAAAAATCACCCCAAATGCTTCTTAAGTCTTTTGTTAACTTCTGCTTTACTTTTTAACCCCATAACAATACGGAAAGACTTCTTTGCCTCACCAGCATCAGGCATACTACCACAATTGTGAGAGAAGAAATGATCCCCATGCAATGCTGTTACCTATCTACTGCCCTCTGCATTTGCAGCAGCTCTAATTGGCCTTTTCTGGCTGCACATTCCTAATTTGTATCTCTACAGTCTTCATAAAATATATTTTGAATCTCTAAATGAGACCAGAAATCCTGATCAATTTAGGAGTCTTGACCTTCTGCTCCTTGCACTGGCAGGGTAAAAAAAAAAATAGGGGTTAGGAGCATAAAAAATAACTTGTTACTTTACAAAGCATCATTTCCATTGGACAGACGAACACGGAGGATCCGTGCATCCCATAAGTCAAGGGGCAAAAGAAAACTGTCAAGATTGCAAGTAAGGAATCCCAGGCTCCAAAGCCACACTGTCCCTGCACATGGCTCAGACTCGGGGGCTTACGTACTAGAAAAAGAACCCAGTTTCTGATCTGACCAGGAATTATATAATGAGAAAACTGAAGGGAAAAGACTATTGGTCAAAAATTTTTTAATTTTTGTTTAAAGTTCATTATTTCTGCAAGAGACAGAGACCTCACAAATGGGGGTGAGGGAAGAGAAAGAACTCCAAGCAGGCTCCACGCAGAGCTCCGTTGTCGAGTCTGACCTCACGAAACTGTGAGGTCATGACCTGAGCCAAAACCAAGAGTTGGAGGCTTAACCAACCCAGCCACACAGGCGCCCCTATTTGTCAAGAGTTTTTAAACAAAATTCAAGAATTCTACCTCTTAATCTGGCTTTGGCCAAGTCAACAGGATCATATCACTGGATTACCAAGATGGTTGAACAGAAGACATACAAGCATTAAAATGGCCAATCTCTACACTGAACACCATAAAAACTCTATCCCATTCCTATCCTATGTTGCAGTTCCTCTTGCAGAGCAGAAACCTCATAGCACATTTCCTACCATCTTCTAGGAAATCGTCACAAGTCTGTGAAGAAAGATAAGCTAGAAAGAAAGAACTTTATATGACAGTCAATACAGCGGCCACCAGTCACGTGTGGCTACTAAGTGCTTGGCACGTGGTTAGTGCAACTAAGGAACCAGATTTTAAATTTCATTTGCTCTTACTATAAATTTATTTAAATAGCCACAGGTGACTAGTGGCTACTGGATTAGCCAACGTAGTTCTAAATACTATAGAAGTTAATTTTCAGCAAATAAAAATGTGTTTAAAAAAACTGAGTCCTTTCTTAAGACCCACCAAAACAGCCAGGAAATCACATTACTTGTTCAAAAAGAATCTTTCTCTGGGTAACTCCCTGAGGCCAATAACGAATTATTGCCACCCACTGAGGCAAGAGGAAATAGGGAAACTTGACGGCTAGCTTAGCTTCAAGCTCTCGGGTGTCCTTATTCCCAGAATTTCTCTTTACGTTTTCTTTTGAAGCCATTCCAATCTTACCTTAAATCAAAAACCATTTCTTCTCCACGGTCGGCAGCATCTCCCACTGGGCAGATACAATGAGCTGGTGATCAGGGCCTTCGCCTCCTCTAACCTGGGAGGTTGACTTTCTCCAGACATTATGGCAAGCAAACCAAAGAAACTCTGTAGCCACACCTTAATTGTGATGGTCCGGCAAGAAAAGAAAATAATAATAATAATAATAATAATAATAATAATAAACAGGCTTTGGGACTCAAGAGGAAGACGGAGGTGGGACTGAAAAGGAAGAGACGAGGGCCATTTCCCCCGGACACTTTTTCCAAGTCCACCCATGAGGGAAACCATCAACGTCAGGAGACTCGAAAGACTTTTCTGGGTGCATCTTCCGATGCTGAGCGAGATAGGCACTTCTGCTGAAGCATTTGTCACAGTCGGCGCATTTGTAAGGTTTCTCTCCCACGTGGGTCCTCCGGTGCCTGATGAGGTTAAAGCTCTGGCTGAAGCACTCGCCACAGTCAGGGCACTGATAAGGTCTCTCCCCCGTGTGCGTCCGCTGGTGAATCACCAGGGTGGAGCTCTGGCTGAAGGTTTTCCAACACTCCGGGCACCTGTACGGCTTCTCTCCTGTGTGTGTTCTCTGGTGTCTAATGAGGTGGGAGCTGAGGCCAAAGCGCTTCCCGCACTCACAGCACTTGTAGGGTTTCTCCCCCGGCTGGAGTCGGCGCTCCCGCACGGCTCCGCAGCTCCGGCTCGAACCTTCCTCTTCGCGTTCGGGGCCTTCGCGGGGCCCCTCTCCCGCGTGCGTCCTCCGGTGCGTGAGCAGGTTCGAGCTCCGGCTGAAGCTCCTCCCGCACTCCGTGCACCCATAGGGCTTTTCGCCTGTGTGAACGCGCTGGTGCTTTAGGAGGGTCGAATTGCAACCGAAGCTCTTCCCGCACTCGAGACACCGGTAGGGCTTCTCCCCCGTGTGGGTCCGCTGGTGGCGGATCAGGCTGGAGCTCTGACTGAACCTCTTGCCGCAGTCGGGGCACTTGTAAGGCTTTTCTCCCGTGTGAATCCTCTGATGCTCCTGGAGGACGTAGCTGTGGCTGAAGCACTTCCCACAGACGGGACATTCGTAGGGCTTCTCGCCCGTGTGCGACCTGTGGTGCTGGACCAGGTGGGAGCTGCTACTGAAGCTCTTCCCACACTCGGGGCACCTGTAGGGCTTCTCGCCCGTGTGGCTCCGCTGGTGGATGATCAGGTGGGAGGTGTTGCTGAAGCTTTTCCCGCACTCGCCACACCGGTAGGGCCTCTCGCCCGTGTGCGTCCGCAGGTGCTGAATCAGGTGCGAGCTGCTGCTGAAGCACTTGCCGCACTCCGAGCATTTGTAAGGCTTCTCCCCGGAGTGGGTCCTCCGGTGAATCCGCAGATGAGAGCTGTTACCGAAGCTTTTCCAACATTCAGTGCACTTGTAGGGTTTGTCCCTGGGGGTCGAAAGCTGCTGGGCAGAGGCCCGGCCGCGATCCCCGGGCGCCCAGCCCCAGCGGCTGGGTTTTTCTTCCTCCCCGCCGCTAGAATGTCCCGGAGCCTCTGGCTTGCCATCCTTCTCACGGGACTCACCGCACCAGATCCCGCTGCCTTGGGACCAGGTCAGTGGAATTTCTTCTGTGTCCTCATGCTTCCAATGTTGTGGGCCATCTCTCTTAGCCCATTTGGGGGCGCTCTCTTTATCTGCTTTGGAGTTGTGTTGAACACTTTCCAAATGCTTCTTACTTGCATCTCCTGCAAGAATAAACAAATATTCTAAACATATTCCCTCATCTCTACCAGAGGAAGGAAACTCTGAACTGCAATGGGAGAGAGGGAATAACCAAGTAAAACCTCATAAATTCATTTAGATTAAAAGAAGCTTTTAAAGCCAGTTTTACTCTTGTAAGTGCTCATTAGAAGCAGGTGAATTTTCTGTGCTTAGAAACAACACTAACGAAGTATTTAAACAGTTGTCAGCAATCGCCAAGGGGGATATTCATCCAAAAAAAAAAAAAAACTTCATTAAGCCTGATTCTAGAATACTTCAAATAGGGGAGCTGAATAGGGGAGAAACAGAATAGGACACATTCTAAGGTGAAAACTTGACAAGACCTTAGTTAAAGTCTGAGAAAATATAGAAATAACAATGGTACCTACTATTTAGTAGGAACGATAGTGTGCCATATAGTCTCTTTAATACTAAGAAATATGAGACAGATATTATTCATTTTTCTTAACGATGAGAAAAGAGAGGCTGTAAAGGTTAACACAGCTTGTAAGCAAGAGAGCAGGAATCAAATTAAAGTCTGTCCCATGCAAATGTCCTGTTCTTTCTTCACACTCTGTGGCACAACTTCTTTGAATTTCCAATGGGTTCGGATAATCTTCTTGGTCCCTCACCTGTAAAAGGGCTTTTCACACTCTCCCTCTCCGTGAAGCCATTAGAATCTGAGGTCAACAGGCTTTGCTCTTGCTCCATCAGCGGTGGGCCCCGTTAGGGATCAGAAACCCTGTGGAAAGAAACAAGTTATGTTTGCAGGCTTTTGCTATAATGTACTCTTCTTTGCTTTCAATCATTGCAATAATATCAACTGTGGACACAGAATGTTCTGTGGACCAGAATGAAAATTTAAAAACATGGTCTTTAGAAGTCCTTTCAGAAAAAAAAAAAAAATCTTACCTCAGATGCAAGTGTTTAGAATTGAGGGTTAACCCAATTTACTTTCTCCAAGGAAGTAAGAAATTTAAAAAAATTAAATCTTCACATTAACGTCTGAGCATCAAGCTTCAAAAATAGAATGAATACTAATACTTTGTCCACTCAGAGTTCAGAAACCCTTTTAATTGAAAACACAAAGTAGTTTTGGAAAAGGTAACAAGACTTCAAAAACTCAGTATGTAAGTATACAGTGCAGTTAAAGAGAGCACCCTGTTTAGAAAGAAGTTGGCCCTTGACAGAAGGATGAAACCTTTGAAGTTCAATTTCAAAAGAAAGTTAGAATTTCTATAACCATTAAAAAAAAATTAGGACAAGGTAGGGCTAGAAAAAAGTATAGCCGATAACCCCTAAATATAAAAGGGAAGCTAATGAACTCTTCCTGGACTCCTACTTATTCAGTCGATCATAATCACAATATCCCTTTTAGCCTAAACTTTATCCCCTAGAGCCAACTACAATCCTTGACCTACTTTAAGAGACTGGAAAGCGTGATCTGTCACTGGAAGGTAGGTATAGACGGGCTTGGAATCCATTTCAGGATATAAAGAACAGCACAGATCGGGAAAGGGAAACGCCTACAATAAGGACGCACAAAGGCACACATACAGAAAGCAAAATAATGGTATTTTCGCCTAATTACTGCCTGTTATGTGCCAGGCACTGGGCTAAATACTTGACACATAATATTTCTTTTAATTTCCACAAGAGCCCTTGAGGTGTATGAGTAGTAACTAGCATGTTATTGATTACAGAGGAACAAAAGACATTAAGAAACCTTCCAAAGGTCACAACCAGGAAGGGGTAGAGCAGGATTCAGTCGCAAGCCTGTCTGGAGAGTTCACACCCCTCTTACAGTTAAGACTAGAGCAGGAAACAAGCTGGGTGTAACCCCAAACTGCAGATAAATCTCAACGAGAACCTTTAATCTGGAAAAAAATAACTGGATTTTTTTTTTTTTTTTTGAAGATTTCTATCTCTAGACGTGATACCTTCACGGAGGATCATCCTCTGGGCGTCCTCAGCAACCAGGGATTTGTTACAAGGAAAGGTGAAACTATTCTAAATTACAAAGAGCCCTAGCGTTTGAGCAGGGGAAGAGGGCACCCCACACACCTCAGAGGAAAAACGTTTGAGTAGGGGAAGAGGGCACCCCACACACCTCAGAGGAAAAACTGTTCAAATGGAGTAGTATGTTTTGCTGTCTGAGTTACAGATTTCCATCAAAGTCTTTACAAAAGAAGAAAGGAGTCTGGGGGACAGAACTCCGTGCACCACGTTCCCTGCTAAGAAACGATGAACTCTGGTAGCAGGGGGTCTCCGGAGCACGGGCTCAGCAAAAACAGTACCCAACGGTATTCATGCCGTAAGTGGTATCACAAGGCTGTTCCTTAGATCTGAGACGTCACTCCACAGAAAAGGGCTGTCTGCACTGTCCTAGAAGCGGAGGGGCCTAGGATGGGACCATGCTTTGGATTAGAAAATCTTCCCCAAAAAATGCACTGCCTGAAGCTCGGCTTTAAGAACCGCTGGCAGGGGGCGGGGGCTGGGTGCACTGCGCGGTGAAGTTCCAGGCCAGATCAACAAGCTCCTTTAAGGGACCCGGCAGGCGAGGGGGGCGAGGGAGGCGCGGTGGCCGCTGCGGCGGGGAGACGTTGGGCCTCGGCCCCTCGCAGCCGCGGGGTCCCTCTCCGGGCGTACACGGCAGCCTGGGTGGCCACTCCTCCTGCCCGCAGCCCTCGGCCCCCTTCCCCCCGAGAAGGAACTCACTGTTCTGGGGGCCACACACAAGGCGCCCAGCACCCCCGCAGGCCCAGCTGTCCCGGAGGAAGGAGCCCCCAGCTCCTCCTGAGCCCACCAACCCAGGGTCCTAAACTCTCCAGCCCGGAAGACAGAAACAGGAAGTTACCCTAGCCCACCCCCACCCACCCCCGGCTGGCTTTTGTGGGGGAGGGAGCCTCTCTAGGAAGCAGGGATGACCAGCTCTCGTTGGTCTTAACCCTTAAGGTCCCGGACCAGAAGGGGCGTGCCGGTGGATTTCCTTCTCTCAAGCTGTCTGTCGTTTGTTCGCTTGATTCTCACTCCTCACACTTGTCAGGCGCCTTGTAATAGGGGGTCCCATCGGAACGAATGTTTTCCCTTCATGACATCATTGGATTTATCATCATCAGTAGAAGAAAAATAAATGGAGTGTGTGTGTGTGTGTGTGTATTTAGCTACCTGTGAAACAGTTGGACATTTAGGGCATCCACCCACCTATAAAACAATTCGTTTACAGGGCACCATTATTAATAACACTCGCAGAAGCATCTATACTCTGGTATTTCGTTACAGAGAAAATGGAAGGCAGTCCTTTACATCTCCCCCATAGCAAGCCTACAAATCTCCTTATGTCTGCGCCCCGAGCCACTCTCTTTCTTCCCTTCTGTTACAACAGAAACATTCGTCCTTCACATTTAAAAGGAGCCCTTTACTGCTACTCACTTTCCTTCTCATCGTCTTGGATCCTTTCACTATCTACTAACCTCTCAATTCTACCACTTCCATCCCAAAATATTTCTTTGGCTTTTTTTTTTCTTTTTTACTCACAATGTTTCCATATTATGGCTTCGCACTGACGTTATAACCCACCTCTGCAGCAAAAAGCAATAAATCACTGAGATCACCATTGACCTCCACGTTGGTATTTTTCAGTTTCCAAATCCTTTTACAGGCATTTTGAGACTACCGAGAATTCCTTTCTTCTAGAAATGCTTTCATTTTAACAGAGTCTTGTTAATCTTTAGTTATCTCTTGTCCTAGATTATATCTCATCATCACTTTCAGAAAACAGCATGGACCTATGCATCGGTGTATCTTGTATAAGCTGGTAATACACACTTTTGAAATGACATGGCATTATCCTCGTTGTCCTTCAACATCTTTAGCAGTTCTGATAGTGTCTTTTGCAAGCCCCTCCATCCCTAAATGTTGAGCTTCCTCAATGCCATCCCAAGACCTCTCTCTTATCTCAACATGTTCTCTGTCTAGGCAACCTTATTCACTGCCACATTCTAAATTCCACCTATGCAGACAACTCACAAATTTGTATCTCCAGCCCTGGCTACATTTCTGAGCTCTTCACTCTTATATCCGGTGGTCTACTCGATATCCCATCCTAGAGGCCTCAGGAACACTTCAAAACCAAAATGTCAAAAATCAAAATCTTCTCTCTCACTGTCTTCTCCCATAGATCATACAAATACATAATAGAGTAAACCTGTGCCTTTTCGAGTGTTCTCTCCCAACCATCCACCCAGCTGTACAGAAGCTCGGAAGTCCTTTTTGTCACCTCCCTTTTCCCGCACCTCCCGTCTACAATCCACAAGCCTCACCCGTTGTATACTTTCCAGAGAATTCTTAAATCCAGATACTTCTTCCAATCACCTGGCCACACTAAATTCAGACAACTATCACCCCTCCCCTGAAGGATTTCCATACCCCACTAACACTCCTTGAGATGCCCATCTTTGCCTCTTCTCATCCAATCTCCTCAATGAGTCCAGAGTGATCTTTCCAAAAGATAAATCCGAATCGGCCTTCCTTTACCTACTCAAGGCCCATCCATCCTTCAGACTGCAGTTCCTACATCACTTCCTCACAAAGGCTTTCCGGACCCTTCCTGACAGGGGCAAATCCCGGTTACATGCCCTTTTAGCACCACCTTTCCATTATAGCCTTTCTTATGACTGCGACTTTATATTTATTGGTGTGATTTTTAATTTTTTGCCTCCCCAAACAAATGTCAAGCTCCAGGAAGACAGAGTTGATCTCTTTTTTCTCACCATTCTTAGAACCTACTAGCGCAATGTCTGACTCTAAAACATTTGTTGAAAGCCTACTCTGTGTCTGTTACTGTGTACTCTTCAGCTTTGAGGACCATCAATGAGCAACAACAACCACATCTATTTATCTCTATATCTATATTTCTCTCTCACTCTCTCGGATGCTGAGGAAGGTGTACTATTTTGGTTAAGGTGGTCACAAGTGTTCTCTCAGATAAGGAGATATTTCCGTAGAAATCTGAAGGAAGAGAATGTAAGAACCATATAGTTATCTAAGGGAGGAACAACTAAGGCAGTGGAACAGTAAGGGAAAAAATCTCAAGATGGGAACATTCTTGACATGCTCAAGAAGGAGCAAAAGAAGGGAAAGGAGCAATGGTAGGAAATAGGTCAGAAAATCAGACCACATAGGCCATGACTGATGGACACAGAGATGCATCAGCCAGAATCTTTAAGACTTGTTGCCCAACTTTTTAAAAAATGTTTATGTATTTTTTATTTAGAGAAAGAGAGAGCACAAGGGAGGAGATGCAGAGAAAGAGAATCCCAAGCACAGAGCCTGATGCAGGGCTCAAACCCACGAACCATGAGATCGTGGCCTGAGCCAAATCAAGAGACAGATGGCTTAACCAACTGAGCCACCCAGGCGCCCCTTGTTGCTCAGCCTCTAAGAGTGCTATGAATAGAGAGTTTTCAGCTGTTGGCCCACTCAGGGATTGCCTCCATTGCAGAGAACGTCCTCTCCCAAACCCACACGCTTCCAGGGCAGCCTGCTATGATGACTGATCAAGGCAGGAGTATAAAAGCCTGGACCTTTGGACTCAAAGCAGACAATTCTTATAAACAACTTCACCCCCTGAGTTCTCCATGGGGTGGGTAGAAGCAGCTGTTATCAGCCCCCAATCGCAGGTGAACCTCCCCCTCTGCTCAATTCTGAGTCCTTTCTCTCCCTTCCACAACTGAGACTGGATTCAAGAATGAAAAAATGAGTGAATTTGCTCACCATATCATCTTACATTGGAGTAGGCTGGGTAGATATCAGCAGGTGAGCTGAGCACAGAATCCTGTCTCATTCTTACATCCTGAGCACATAGCATATAGTAGGGGCCAATGAGTATTGAAGGCTTAAACAAACTCCTAGGATACAAAGCCTGGAAGGCAATGGGGATATATCCTATTGTGAAGCTGGGAAAATCCATCAAGTCCTTTAATTTCTCCTGCCATTTCCCTTGTTTCCTTTGTTCTTTCACTCATTTATTCAACAAATAGTTAATGTCACCTGATGTTGACTTCCTGAGAGAGTCAACCTGAACAGGCGTTGGGATAGATTGCCCCCTCTGTCCTCGCTCTGGACCCCCCCCACCCCACCCACTGGCTGATTCAGGGCACTAGAGGGCATCTCTAACCTCCCTCAGCCATGGCTGTCTCCAGGCATCAGTGTCAATAGGAATAACAGGTGCAGCTGGGAGTGTTTACTGCCTCACATTACAGAGCACCTTACTCACAGTTGTTTAAACCTTAAGGACTTTAGTATTTACTTAAGAACTGTCTGAAGCAGGCAGTACTGGAATAGATTAGGCAGCCCCCAAATGCTCCTGTGTCTGAGAAAGGGGCTTGGTACTTGCCGTCTATTGAATTGTGTCCCCTCAAAATTCGTATGTTGAAGCCCTAACCTTCAATGCCATGGTATTTGGCAATAGGGCCTTTGGGAAGTAATTGTGTTTAGAGGCGGTCATAAGAGTAGGGCCCTCGTGAAGAGATTAGTACCCTTATGGGAGGAGACAACAGAGGCAGCTTGGAGGCTCAGTCAGTTAAGCGTCTGACTCTTGATTTCAGCTCAGGTCATGATCTCTTGGTCATGAGATTGAGTTCTGCATTAGGCTCCGCGCTAGGCACAGAGCCTGCTTGGGATTCTCTCTCATCCTCTCTCTCTCTGCCCCTCCCCACCTCTAAAAAGAAAAAGAGGAGACACAAAGATCTTACTCTCTCTCACTCTCTCCCTCAACCATGTGAGGACACAGTAGCAGCTGCCGCAAGCCAGGGAGAGAGCTCTCACCAGATTCTGGCGATCTCAGACTTCCAGGCTCCAGAACTATGAGAAAATAAAGGTCTGCTGTTTAAGCTACCTGGCTGATGGCACTTTGATGTGGTGTTCTGTTACTTGAGCTGACTAATACAGTACTGAGCTGGTGATGTGATCCTAACAGCTTGCACTCAGTTGTCTGATGTCACGTTTTCGTCTTTGCTGGGCTATTTGCATTTCAAAAGAGAAGGTGATTGAAATGACGGAATCATTAATTGGTAGGCTGTGCCAAGCCATGTGGTGAGGGGCAGCATGATGGCCTAATCAGCAAATTCTTTGCCTCACATACAAGATATGACCCTTTACCAAGAAATTGAGTTTCCCTAAGCCTCAGTAACTGACCAAGGTACAAAGACACCCATTTTCCCAGTGCTCTGAGGATTATTTTGAGTGCTTTCAGTGGTGGGCTTTCTGGTGCAGTCAGCAGGTCTCTGGCCCCTTTTCTTCTCTTCATTATCTCCCTTTCCAATTCTCCCTGTATTACTTGGCATGGGAGTATATATATATATATTTACAAAGAATTGTTACTGTAACAATCACTATTCCACTTACCTTTGCACCTGACTCAACACCTCCAGGGTGGAGCCAAACAGACTAGAAACTTGGCTAAGGGAGACAGTATGGACTGGCACAGAGCACCAAAGGTATCAGAAGTCCAAGAGCCATTGACAGCCAACACAGAGGATTGCCTGTGTTGAACCTGATACCAAGGAGATTGCAGCATCTTTTTTGAAGGTGGGTAGGAGAGTGGGTGTGGAGTTCGGGAGGGGAAAGAAATGTCCAGGATGATTGGGCTCTGGTGCGACAGCAGGTGTAGGGGATCAGCAGAGCAGAGGCCAGATTGTGCCTCCCTCCTAATAGATCAGGATGGCTCTTTCCTTCACCACATTAAATGCTCAAGATTCTGAAGTGCGTCAGCAGGTGGCCCTAGAGGCATCTGTTTGGCGAGCCTGTGGCAAAATGTAAGTGACTGCAATCAAATCCTGTATCATCTCAAAGGGTCTTCGTGCAAACATAAAGTGATATTTGTACCGATTAGGCTTAACAAGAATAAACCTGGGCGTAATAGAGGGTTGCGAGGATTATGGTTCGCTCTCTAATGTGAATGGAATTAATTACCAAAGAAAGATTATGCAGTCCTGGGTGCCAAATACCACTCCCTGGATCTTTAGGGGTCACGTCTCCTCCTTGGCCACAGATTTTCTCTAAGGTTAGTTGTCTTCAAATGTTCTCATCTTGGCATCCATCTTGTTGTAAAGCCAATCTTCTTCCAGAAGACTAAAAATCAAGACTAGGCGGCCTCATTCCTGGCTGCAGAGGAGAATTCCAGTTCTTGGAGTCACAGAGCCGTTGAAATGTACACAACTGGTCTCAAATTATTCAGGAATCTAGAAGAAGAGGATACCATTTGGAAATGTGAGGCTCGGCAGTGGTATTGAGGAAGACTGAAGAGCTACAGAAATAGCTATATATTTCAATCATCTTTTAACAATATTAAATGAAATGATAGCATATATGGACCATTCATATTACTCTGCCCGGCAATGTAACTACCTTGTTTGGGGGGGGTGGGGGGTGGTGTCCATATGGAAATCACATGCAGAAAGCCTTCCTGGTTAGTGTGTTTAATATCATAACTGCATCTTGGTAGGGGGGTCATGCTTTATTTTCTCCTTTTATCTACAGTTCACCTTTTAGCTTCTCTGAGACTCTTCTTTCCTCTAAATTTCTCATTAAGTCCTTTTTACATAAGATCTCAGAAAAGAATGTTACTGATTTTAATGATATTCATTTGTGCAAAATGTATGCAATCTAGGCAGGCAATATGTAAATAACAGCTTTGATTCTACCTGCCTATGCCGGACAGCATATTGCTCAGGGCTAGCACGCTCTGAAGGAGAGGTAGCATTATCGGCTTTACCTGATAATATAAGCAATGCATTGGGTTTCCACGAGAATCAGTGAAGGAGACATTCTCTTAAGGAACCATCTTACCTGTCATCAAAAAATGATAGCCAAGGGGCGACTGGGTGGCTCAGTTGGTTAAACATCCAACTTTGGCTCAGGTAATGATCTCACAGTTCGTGGGTTCGAGCCCCTCATTGGGCTCTGTGCTGACAGCTCAAAGCCTGAAACCTGCCTCAGATCCTGTCTCTCCCTCTCTGCCCCCACTCCTCTCTCGAAAAATAAAATGTTAGAAAAAGTTTTTTAAATTATCTTCTCTCAAGACAGCTTGGCAAAGAATGCCATATTGTCTTGCAGCAATATCTTATTTTTGAAGGTCAACAGCTGACTATCCCCCCAGTCTGTCTCTATACAGTCCCTCAGTAACAAAGGATGTTCCCCCAAGCAGAGGAATGGCTCAGGTGACTGAGAACAAAGGTAAAATGCACATAAGCGCATCAATAATTTAAAAGACATCACTCCTCACCATGGCTAAGCTCCTACTGAGAGCGGACCCTATGCTAGCTCTTTACAGAACCGGGCTAAAGAAGGTATGGTCCCAATTCCTGGGTTCTACTCCTGAAGCCCAGACTACACTCTATGTTAACTAACCTGAATTAAGAACAAAACAAAGCAAAACAAACAAACAAACCAAACAGTGGCACCTTGGTGGCTCAGTCAGTTAAGCGTCTGACTTTGGCTCAGGTCATGATCTCACGGCTCATGAGTAGGAGCTCCCGCATGGGGCTCTGTGCTGACAGCTTAGTGCCTGGAGCCTGCTTTGACATCTGTGTCTCTCTCTCTCTCTCTCTCTGTTCCGCCTCTATTCATGCTCTGTCTCTCAAAAATAAGTGTTAAAAAAAAAAAACGTTTTTTAAATGATAGCCAAAAGTGACAGGCAAGCAGTCCTTTGTAACTCTTTCCAGTAGATGTGGAAATTCTCCATGTTGTAGAACTGTAGGAGGGGAAATTCTCTTAGAGTTCTAGGACGCTTGACAATATGTGGGAGTTTGCTGTTAGCTTTGGTTCCCTTTGGTTAATGCGACCAGTAGTCAGTGAGCAAGTCCTGTGTGCTGTGTGCTCCCAGATTTCATATGCTGAAGTCCCAACCCCACAATGTGACTGTATTTGGAAATTTGGAAAAATATTTCCTTTAAGGGGCTTTAAGGGCCCCTAAGGAGGTAATTCAGGTTGCATAAGGTCATACGAATGGGCCCTAATCCAATAAGGACTGCTCTCCTTATAAGAAGAGGAAGAGATGCCCAGGATACGCAGGCACAGAGAAAAGAGCATGTTGAGGACATGGCAAAAAAGACAGCCATCCACAAGCCCAGGAGAGAGGCTTCTGGAGAAACCAGACTTGTTGACACCTTGGTCTTGAACTTCTAGCCTCCAGCATGGTGAGAAATAACTGTCTGATGTTTAAGCCACCCAGCCTGTGCTACTTAGTTATAGAAGCCCTGGCAAACTAGGGCAGCAAGGAATGGGAGTGCTCAATACCCTGCAAAGTGTAGGATAGCAGATTCTGCACAATAAAATCACCCTGTCCCAAAGGCTAGTAGCATCCTCTAGAGAAGCACCAGTGTGGTCCCAGCCCTTCATGTTATAGCTGACACTATTAGGTTTGTTTTTGAGGGAAAGTATCATATCTTGTTCTTGTTTGTTTGTTTGTTTATTTGTTTTCAGAATGTATTAAATTTATTTCTAGTTGTTTTTGTTTGTTTGGGTTTTTCTTAAGTATTTATATTTGAGAGAGAGAATCCGAAGCAGGTGCCAGGCTTTGAACTGTCAGCACAGAGCCTGATATGGGGCTTGAATTCATGAGCCATTGAGGTTATGATCTCAGCCGAAGTCGGACACTTAACTGACTGAGCCACCCAGGTGCCCTTGTTTGTTCGGTTTTTAAATTCAGGTTAGTTAACATAGAGTGTAGTCTGGGCTTCAGGAGTAGAACCCAGGAATTGGGACCATACCTTCTTTAGCCCGGTTCTGTAAAGAGCTAGCATAGGGTCCGCTCTCAGTAGGAGCTTAGCCATGGTGAGGAGTGATGTCTTTTAAATTATTGATCCGCTTATGTGCATTTCACCTTTGTTCTCAGTTCACCTGAGTCGTTCCTCTGCTTGGGGGAGCGTCCTTTGTTACTGAGGGACTGTAAAGAGACAGACTGGGGAGATAGTCAGCTGTTGACCCTCAAAAATAAGATATTGCTGCAAGACAATACGGCATTCTTCGCCAAGTTTTTGTCTTGAGAAAGGATAATTTTTTTAAAAAAGCTTTTTCTAATGTTTTATTTTATTTTTTGAGAGAGGGAGAGACAGAGTGTGAGCAGGAGTGGGGGCAGAGAGAGAGGGAGACACAGGATCTGAGGCAGGCTCCAGGCTCTGAGCTGTCAGCACAGAGCCCAAAGCAGGGCTTGAGCTTGCAAGCTGTGGGATCATGAGGTGAGCCAAAGTCAGATGTTTAACCAACTGATCCACCCAGGCGCCCCAAAAGAGAGGATAATTTAAGTCACTTAGCATATCAAGAGGCTGCTTTGGGTTTCAAAGAGTCTTTTCTATGGAGACTAAGAAGACTAAGAAGAAGGCTTTTGGCCAAAGGTGGACAGCTTTAGATTTAGAAAAGTTAACACTGGGAGTGGGGAAACTGGCACCCCCTCCTCCTTTCCCCGGCCACCCTGTCTCAAAACTGTACTCCAGTCATTTATGGTTACCTGACCTTCCTTTTTTTATAAATATTTTTTTAGTATTTTTATTTATTTCTAGGAGAGAGACAGCGTGAGCAGGGGAGGGTCAGAGAGAGAGGGAGATGCAGACTCTGAAACAGGCTCCAGGCTCTGAGCTGGCAGTCAGCACAGAGCCCGACGCAGGGCTCAAACCCACGAACCGCGAGATCATGACCTAAGCGAAAGTCAGATGCTTAACCGACTAAGCCACCCAGGCGCCCCCCAACCTTCCGTTTTATACTTGTTTCTTTGTTTATTGTCTTTCTCTTTGACTAGCATGTCAACTCCATGAGACAGTTGTCTGTGTAATCACTGCTATATTCCACGCATTTAAAACAGTACCTCACAGTTCAATAAATATTTACCGAGTGAATTAATGAGTTTTCTTCTTCATCTCCCTCCCACATCTAAAGAAAAAGGAGAAGAAATTACTTAATATGAGAAGATATCTTTAAAGCTTTTGAACTCATTCACTGGATTTCCTCTACTTGCAGAGGAAATCCTAAGAACTAGCTTCATAAACTCGCATCCTGAAAGATCTAAGGACAGGTGCATCTCTGACTCAGTGCTCATTGTTTTGTACTCCAAGTTTGCTTCCTTTCAATTCCTTTGCATAGTTTATGGTGTGACAAATGATATCTCTGATGGCACCGGGCCGCTAATTGTTCAGAAAGTGCCTGGATGCCTGCCTGTTTCTGGCACGCGAACCTGGGAATGTGTTACGTGGATGCTGGTGACTCATTCTTGGAGGTGGATGTAGTGGGCGCGGGGTCTCAGTGGAGCTGCCCAAAGAAGCACATCACGTCATTGAAGGAAGTCGTACCTCCGTGTCCATCATCTCTGTGGAAAGTGGATATGGATGAAAAGGTGAAGACAGGATTATGCATTAGAATACAACTGTAGCAGGAAATCCAGTGCCCATGGGGTCACTGAGATTTAGCAATCAGCATTAGGACTTTTCTTCGCCCGAAAGAATAAACGTCCAGCAGGAAATATCCAGCTGAGTGACTAAAAATGTGCATCTTCACAAAGAATTGGAGCACTGAATTCTTTGTTTACCAGTATCCAGAAAGATCAACCATAATTCCTTTGGGATAAACTACATGTTGACTCTTTATTAGGGTGGGAAAGGGAAGGAGGGAGAGGGAATCTACAAACGGTGTGGCATTTGACAATGTGATATCTGCATAATGTCAAGTTCACGTGCAGAACAAGTCATTTGTTACCCCCATGGCAGTCTGTATTCTTTTTTTTTTTAATTTATTTATTTTTGAGAGAGAGAGAGAGAGCATGAGCGAGTGAAGGGCAGAGAGAGGGAAACACAGAATCCCAAACAGGCTCCAGGCTCCGAGCTGTCAGCACAGACAGCCTGAACTCATGAATCAGGAGATCATGACCTGAGCCAGAGTCAGACGCTTAACTGACTGAGTCACCCAAACGCCCCAAGAGTCTTTATTCTAAAATGGAGTCTCTTTATTTGCATAAAGAAAAGACCTCCTAGTAAGCTCTTGGACAACAGTATGAAATAATGGGCTCCTGATCTATATTGTCATCCTAAAAAAAGCTTTCATCTGCTCAGTGGTGCAAAGCTGACCAAGTGCTTCCCATCAATATGCCACTTATTCCTCACCACATGTCTGTGAAGAGAACAGAGCAGGACCCATAGCCATTTTGCAGACAGAAAAACTGAGGATCCGAGAGAGGAAGTGAGTTTGCCTAAGCAACCACTGAACCAGTGGTGGGGTTGGGTTTAAAGCCCTGGCCTTCCAGCCCCCGCTCCCACTGTGTCCTGCCCTCCATTTAGGTGCAGCCCTCCGCGGTGGGTCACCAGAAGTGACCATGTGATTTATCACCCAAACCAGGACACCGGACACCTTGAAGAGTGAAAGAGGATCTGTGAATACTTGTTCTGGGGCAATAACCGGAAACCAGGACCGCCTCAGGAATACGTGGATAAACAGTCACCTTAATCACAGGGCAGAAGCAGAGGGGACAGGTGCCTTGTATGTTGCGCTGCTCCTCTTTGGCAGGAGATATAAATGCTCATCTCTTATTTTAAAAGTAAGTGACTGTTCAGTCCTGAGCAACCCGGTTCGATAAACAGACCTGGTTGGATCAAGTAATGAGGGGCCAGCTCTCTACTTTGGATCGGTGTGGACCCCAAAGCTCAGGAAATATAGCCAGTTCTTGGAAGATGCCATCAAGAATAAAGGAGGGAGGGGTGCCTGGCTGGCTCAGTTGGTGGAGCATGCGACTCAGGGTGGTGAATTTGAGCCCCGCATTGGGTGTAGAGATTACTTAAGAAAAAGAACTTTAAAAGGAAGAAGAAAGGAAGGGAAGATGAAGTGGCTTCTATAGGACAGAGAGTAGTCAGGAAGGACAACTTGAGTAGCTCATGATATGACAGGTGGACAGCAAAGCATCTTGAGTGTTATTATCTGTGTCCATGTGTTCCTGCCGGGAAAGGCAGGTCCTGTTATGGGGATAAGGCCCTGAGGCTTCCTAGAAGGGCAGAGGCTGCCCCATCTGGATGGCTATGTTTGTTTCCTGGTCACCCTTAATATCTAATATCTCAGTGGTCTCTAATATCTATTATGGCAGGAACTTGCTTCTGGATACAGCTACTCATGCAAAAGTGCATGATTACAACAAATAGTAATCATATTTCTAACAATAGCACATTACTTTTGCAGAATGCTTTTATCAAGTTTAATGTTTTTACCCCTGCAATAAAGTCATACGAGTGAAGTTCTGAAATCACTACCTGCCGTGTAAGAAGTGCTGTCTAAGGGTTTTCTATTGTTGTCATTTTCATTTCATCTGATTCTCACAAACACTTTACAAAAGAGATTAAATGGATCTGACAGAAGAAAACTAAGCACAATGGGCTTATTTTTTTTTTTCTGTTGTCAACCAGCCTATCTGTTTCAATGACATGACCTGGTCAGAAATCTTTGAGTTTTGCTAAGAACAACATCTTCAAACCTATGATCCCTTAATTTCAGCCTGTAAGTCTAGACTCCCCCCACCCCACCCCTTCCTGGTCCATGTCACTTGGATATTTGGTAACGTGTGGGTATTTTAGAAACTTGAAGCAAGTTTGCCTGTCCCCAAAAGTTCATCAGCATCTGAAAGCTACCATGTGGCCGGGTGATTGGCTGTGTCAGTGTGTGCGGTGTCCTGTCTAACTCACTCTCCATCCCCAGTGCAGTAAAGCAAGGTCTCGTGAGGGGAGCCACCTTTTTGAGCCCACGCTACATAGGTGTGTTTGCAAAGGTACCGAGGGAGCCGAAGGCATCTGTCACAGCTCATTTTTGCTGTATTTTCAAAAAAAACACAAAACACAAAAAACCTCAATGAACGAGGAAAGAAGTGTCCTCCTTCAGCCAGAGCAGGGCATTGCTGATCTCTATCAGCTTCTTGCAGCAAGGGTGGAGAAGTGAAGTCAATACAAAAGCCAACTGAAGTTGTTTCTAAGGGTACATGTAGACACTTTGCCAAAATCATGACTGTAGAATAAAAGAAGAATCAACGGGAAATTTTGCTGTGGGTTCGCACATTGAGAAAGGTCAGATCTGAGTAGGGAGAACAGCATGATGCCAGCCCGGCATCAAAGCCTTTTGAGAATTAGACGTGGAAAGCAGAGTAGTGGGTGCTCGTGTTTGATTCTGATGAACTTACAGGGTGGGTGACATCTTGTTGGGGACTTCTCTGGAAAGGCCCCGTCCTCCAGACTGGAGGGGAATCTTTGCTGGTGTAGGAGTCAGGGTTCTCCAGAGAAACAGAATAGGAGACGGGAGGGGGCGAGGAGGGAGGTAAACAAGATTCATTTTAAGGAATTTGTTAATGCAATTATAAAAGCTGACACGTCCCCAGGGGTGGGGGGGGGGAGTGACGGGGTGAGGGGGGAAAGTCAGCCTTTTTGTTTCATTCAAGCCTTCAACTGATTGGATGAAGCATCCCCCCCTTAGGGAAGGCAATCTGCCTAGTCAATCTACTGGATTTAAATGTTAATCTCATCCAGAAACACCCAGAACATGTTTGATCAAATATCTAGGCACCAGGTGGCCCGGTCAAGGTGACACAATATTAATCACCACGCTGGTATCAGGGGTGCTCAGAAATGATGAAGGGTCATCTGGGAACTGCGTCACCTTAGCGCACACATAAGGAAATGTGCAGCTAGCCAAGGTATCTGGCGGAGTGCTAGAACTCAGGAGAGATGGAAAGAAAATTAAGATTACGCATCAGCCCACCAGGGGAATTGACACAGCCAGAGAGTATTGCCAATATGCTTGGATTGAAAGCTCTTCCTAATCTGGTTGTTTATAAAGCACATCTTTTTTTGTTGTTGTTGTTTATTTATTTACTTGGGGGTGGGGGGAGAAGGGCAGAGAGAAGGAGAGAGAATCCCAAGCAGGCCCCGCATCATCAGTGCAGAGCCCGATGCAGGCGTAGATCCCACGAAAAGTGAGATCATGACCTGAGCGGAAATCAAGAGTCAAACGCTGAACCTACTGAGCCACCCAGATGCCCCTAGAAGGCACATCTTAAACATGGGCTGTGTTTACTGCTAAAACATTTCAAAAATCTCAGAAAAGAAATGATGACCAGAATTCCACTGATAATCATAGCAAGTATTGTTCCTTCATCATTCCTCTCAATTTTATTTGTTTATATGCAGGTTTTTACGGAGTTGTGTTAGATGTTGAATATGTGTTGCACTTGACCAAAGGCAAATTCCGTCCTCCCCCCGCCCCCAGTAGATATTTGGCAATGTGTGGAGACATTTTTGGTTGTTAAAACTAAGCAAGGGGTGCACTAGAGGCCCGCTGGTAGGAGCCAAGATGCTGCTAAATAAATATCCCACAATGCGGAAGACAAACTCTGTGGCCAGCAAAGAATCATCTGATGCAAACAGTAACACTAAGGGTGAGAAGCCTTGGTCTACTTTTCACAACTAACTCTACTTCTTATACAGTGTTCAGTATTACTAGACACCTTTCCATTGATTAGGCTATACGTCAAGTTGTTGGTAACTGAATTGTGGGCACTGAATGAAATTAATGAATACACAATATTCCATTGAGTTAATATGAAGAAATTTCCAAAACTATACCCCTACTGTTGGACATTAAGGACAAAAGGTTTTGCCACTAAAAATAGCACTGCAATGAACATCGTGGAAATACCTTAATTTGAAATATTTCCTTTGGATTAATTCCCTCTTGTCAGATAGAAGATCCACTGCACAAAATGTAATGTTTTGTGACTAATAGTACATGTTCTAGGGTCTTGAGAGCAGGGACTTACCTTATTTAATGTTGTAATCCCTAAAACTTAAACGAGTGACTGGCCTATGCTGAATCTCAATATGTGTTCATTTGATATAAGTTTTTATTATATTAAAGAAGTATTTCTTAAGATCCAGTTTGCTAAGAATTTTTTTTAAAAACTGGGATGATCATATTGTTTTCTCCTTTGATCTGTGAAACATACTTTACTAATATTAACAAATTCCTGGGGTGCCTGCGTGGCTCAGTTGGTTAAGGGTCTAACTTTGGCTCAAGCCATGATCTCACAGATTGCAAGTTCAAGCCCCGCATCAGGCTCTGTGCTGACAGCTCAGAGAGCCTGGAGCCTGCTTTGGAGTCTAGGTCTCCCCTTCTCTCTGCCCCTCGGCTGCTTGTGCTCTGTCACTCTCTTAAAAATAAATAAACATTAAAAAATTAAGAAATGTTCTAATGTTTTATCATCCTTTGTGTTCTCAAAATTAATGCTACCTGACACGAATATTATTCTTTCTATATATTGATAAATTTGAGCTATTAGTATTTCATTTAAGTTTTATTCCCCCAAAAGATTAGTTTATAATTCTATTTGTTGTGCTACCTTTGGCTAGGCATATTCTAAGGGAGGAGAATGGTGGCAAAATGTCCACATAGTTAGAGTAGGAAGTCACAGAGGGAAGCAGAGGGAAAATCACATGGAGAGATAAATGTGTAGGGAAAAAAAGCAATAAATCATATCTTCAACAGATGGCCTCCCTTATTTGGTACTTATATCATTTCTTTTTAATGTTTGTTTATTTATTTATTTTGAGGATCGGGTTGAAGGGGCAGAGGGAGGGTGAGAGAGAATCCCAAGCTGGCTCCACACTGTCAGCACAGAGCCCAACCCGGGGTTTGAGCTCATGAACCATAACCTGAGCCAAAATCAAGAGTCAGAGGCTTAACTGACTGAGCTACCCAGGCACCCCTTTTTGGTATCTTTAAAGAGAGTATAGAACTAGTTGGAAAAAAAATATGATGTCAAACTAACATAACTCTCTTTAAGTAAATAAATGAATGAACAAGTAAGTAGCCTCCTATCCTTGGAGAATTTATTCAATGCTTTTTCATACATCAATTATTCAGTAAATATTTACTAAGCCCCCATTGCAACCAGCCATTGTGTTGGATGCTATAGACATCGTGTGAATAATTTATTCTGTCTAGTGGAAATAGCCATACTTCAGAAGATACACTTTAGGCAATGCAACTCTTAACTCAAAGCACTGGGGAAAAATAAGTGATTTCCTTTCTTTTCTTTACGATAGGTTTCATGCCCAGTGCAGAGCCCAACATGGAGCTTGAACTCACAACCCTGAGATCAAGACCTGAGCTGAGATCAAGAGTCAGATGCTTAACTGACTGAGCCACCCAGGTGCCCCAAGAAGTGATTTAATTATGAACTTAACATATGCTCCATTCAAAAAAAGAAAAACACCAAGAAGTTTATACATATCCATCGTTTCATTACCGTTCAAATATAGCTACTATCTTGTTGTATATAAATATGTATCAACCCCAAACATAGTGGTTAACACAATTTATTATTGTATTTCAGAGGTTCTGGGCCTGCCACGCTCAGTGGGCCAATTCTCACTGGACGTGAGAGTAGGCTTGGGCTTCCTCAGGCATAGTGGTTTCCCGACATTCAGACTTCTCCGGTAGCGGCTGGCTTCTAAGAGACACGGGCAGAAGTTATAAGGCCTCCTAGGACCTGGCCTCAGAAGTCACATAACACAACCTTAGTAGCATTCTGTTGCTCAGAGGAGTCAGAAGTCAAGCCACATTCCAGGGAGCACAGGAACAGACCACACTTCTGGCTATTACACAGGGGAGAAGAAATACAGTCATGTATTTCTGGTCAGTCATGCTGGAGACAAGCTGCCACAATTGATTATCTTCATCAGCATGGCTTTTCAATAATTATTTTGCATACCCAAAACACAAGCATTAAAGTCAGGAAATTGACATTGATAATTAGGACTATCTAATCCTCAGAACTCACTTAAGGTTTGTCAGCGATTCCCACAGAAGAATCCAGTTCAGAACCACACATTGCATTTAGCTATCAAGGCTCTTTAGTCTCCTTTAGCTTGGAACAGTCTTACCCCTGACTTTCATAACCCTGACACCCTTGAAGATTACAGGCAAGTTAGCATGTAGGATGTACATGAGCTTCTGTCTTATGAGTGGAACTAGGTGGAAGCAGGCAGCCCCAGACCTCTGCTTTACTCACTTGGAATGTAGCCTGTGCAACAGGTATTTGGGAGGGGCAGAAAAATGCTGGTGGTCTGATCCTTTAGAGAAAGTACCAAAGTCCTTAACTAGGAGCATCATCAAAATCCTATTGATTCTCCACACAGTCTCCCTCTTACCTCCATTCTAGTCCTAACCCACCTTTTACCTGACCATTACAAGAGCCTTCTACCTGTGATCCTGCTGATTCTTCACCAACAATTCAGTTAACTCACTTTCTTAAAAAACTCACTCAAGGGTCTTCCAGAAGGTGTGTAGTCTCAGTCTTCATTGATCACTCTTCAACCTTATTCTTAAGGTTTCATCTCTATTGTGGCACATTCTAATGTCCAGCAGCATGGAAGATGCAATTATTATTGAGGTCAGACTGTGTGTCAGGCCCTATGCTAAATGCCTCCCATGCTCTAACTCATTTATTCCTCACAACAATGGTATAAGTTAGGTAGTTTCCTCATGTTACAAATCATGAAATAGAGGCTTAGAAAAGTAAAAGAACTAGGCCACTGTTTTACAGCTAGGAAGTGGGAGACTGGATCAAATAGAATTAGAACACAGGGTCTTTGACCCTAACGTTGGCATGTAAATGGCACCACAAGACCAGTACATGCGAAGCAATTAGCAAAAGATCTAAGATGTGTTAAACTGCTTCATTTTCCTAATTTTATTATGGTCTATTTTCTCCCTCTCCAACTTGTAACTATGTCCAGACTAATGATTGCATTTTCCATTAATTTTATTTTTTAGAACACTTAATGCTCTGCTGGGCATGAAGTGAGCCCCCGGTAAATGGGTGTTAGGGGACAGTGAGTATAGAGACTGAATACTTATGGAATGAATAGAAGGTCTGGAATGTTAAGACAAATTCCGTTTTCACTAAAGGCCAGCCAGAGAGAGAATCAAACTCAAGAGAGGAGGGAACCCACTCAAAATCACACAGCTCATTAGAAACAGACTAGGCAGAAACCAGGTCCTCTGACCCCTTGTCCAGCACACTTTCCCCAGAGCCCACTGCCTGCTTAGGTCAGCCCAGCACACATGGTGTCCACACCATAGTTTTCTAGCTCATGGGACTCCCTCACCCCCAAAATATACTGCTGCTCTCTTTCTAGCTCTTACTTGAAGAAAGTTAGCTCAAGAGTCATTTCTTAGAAGCCTGGCCAGAACTCTCTGGTCTGACTGAGATGCCCCCTTGTCTATCTTTGGCACTCAGTATCTCCTACCAGGTCATCCCACAGAGATCACTCTCACTAACTTACTTGCCTGCCTTCCCATTAGATTAGAAACTTTTTGAAGGCAGGACCTACCGCTCCTTCGACTTGGTGAAATTATTGCCTAACATAGCCTCTGGCACATGACCTTCTAACATGGATGTTTAGTAAATGAATGACCACAGTCCGGGTAACTCAGTGTGTGATGTAAAGGCCATAGTCAACTATGGCTTCATATGTGCCTCTAGAGCCCCCAGGTGCACAGTGTGCTTCTGGGGAGACGAGAGTCAATGTGCCAGGCATGATCCTTGCCTTCATATGGACTTTCCAGCTTAGTGGTGGATGGGGACAAACAAGAGACAAACACACAAATAAGCAAGATAACTTCTGATAGAGGTTAAGTGCTTTGAAGAAAATAAAAGGGGGAAATATGATAAAGAATGGAGTGGCTGGAATAAGGGGGGCCTCCTTTAGATAAAGTGATCCAGGAAGGCCTCTCTGAAGAGGTGATGTTTCAGCTGAGACCCACAAGATGAGAAGGAGCTGGCTTTGTAGTTAGGGTGTTCTAGGGAGAAGGGCTAGTCAGTGCAAAGCCCCTGAGATAGAGAGATTTGGCAGCAAGAGACCAAGCACAGCAAGAGGACTAGATTGGGCTGCAGCACAGAGTGAATGGGAAAGTGGTAGAGATGAGGCTGGAGAAGTAGAGCCCAGACCACGGAGGCCAGGAAGGCCCGGGTAAAGAGCCTGGAGGTACTCTCATCCTGATGGGAAGACGTTCTGATTTGTATGTTGAAAAGAGACTCCAGGGTGGGAGTCAGGTCAGGAGAGTGACAGTGGGGGTGAGCACCCCCTTCAGGATTGAGTCCTTAGGACCCAGTGGGGCCTCCAGTCAACATTGGAGAGGAAGCCAGGAGTTAAAGTCAAAGGGCCATGTCTGTAAGAAATGTGTAGGCTTTAAAAAAAATCTTTTTTTAAGTTTTTTTCTTTATTTTGAGAGAGAGAGAGACAGAGATAGCGAGCAGAGGAGGGTCAGAGAGACAGTCCCAAGCAGACTCTGTGCTAAAAGAGAGCTTGAACCCATGAACTGGGAGATCATGACCTGAGCGGAAACCAAGAGTCAGATGCTTAACCCATTGAGCCACCCAGGCGCCCTGAAATTTGCAGGCCTTGTAACTTCCCTGTATTTGCTCTTTTTGTAACTCCGCGTTCTGTGAAACCCTTAAGCCTCATGGATTTGTTCCTGGGAGAATGGGGCGATCAGGTGGAGCTGATGATTATTAACCCCAGGCGGTAGGTAGAGTAGGCGGCTTGTGGCTGAGAGGACGAAAACCAGCCAAGTACCCAGGGCACCGTAATTATATCCATTTACGTGTATAGACAGCCCTTTATCACAGCATTTTATGGCTCAGTCCTTCTGAAAGCATCGAGTTTACGTTGCCTAATTAACACTTCAAAGTCTCCTTGATTTCAGCCCCAGGACTCTACGTGGACAGTGGATTTTACTGGCAATAGGGAACCAGCTTGAGGTACTTAAGAAGCATGGCTAAAAGCAGGATCAAGAAAGACTTTACCCTAGGGGCGCCTGGGTGGCTTAGTCGGTTAAGCGTCCGACTTTCGCTTAGGTCATGATCTCGCGGTTCGTGGGTTCGAGCCCCGCGTCGGGCTCTGTGCTGACTGCCAGCTCAGAGCCTGGAGCCTGTTTCAGTCTGTGACTCCCTCTCTCTCTGACCCTCCCCTGCTCACGCTGTCTCTCTCTCTCCTAGAAATAAAAACCTTAAAAAAAAAATTTAAAAAAAAAAAAAAAGAAAGAAAGACTTTACCCTAATGGGTTATCGAAATTTCTGTATGCACAGCGGCCAGCTGAGAAGCTGGACAAGCGATCCAGGCCCCAACTGCCTGCAATCTAGGGCGGCTCTTATAAAAAAGGAACTCAACCTGAAAGGGCAGGTCTGAGACTCTTCTTAATTTCCTTTCTAGTAGAAAGAAAAAAAAAATCCTTCCTCGTCTTTCTACCTGGATGGTAAATATTGCTCCACACATTTGAAGGAAATTTGGGGTTTTTTTTTTCATCTCCAAGTTCACAAATGCCACACTCTCAGCATGTCATAGTTACTTGGCAAATGTTATGAAATAATTCTTGAGGAAGAAATAGGCCATAGAGCTAACTGGGTGAGCAAAAATAGGTCATGGCACAAAGATGGAAGTGTTGCTGGCCACGGCTCGGGAGCCAGAAGGCGGCCATCTGCCAGGGCCCAGGGCACCAGGCATGTTCACACACAGGCTCATTACCACTTCCTGTCATGAAAAGCAGGCAAGCCTTGGGAAAGTAATATCTTGCTGTTGCTTAGCCACCTTAAAAGGTGGACTTCCAGCTCAGCATTCAAATCCTGGCTTGCTAGCTCTGTGACACTGGTAAGTCACTGAGTTTTTATGAGCTGCAGTTTTCTCATCTGTAAAATAGAAGGTGATGATACTTATCTAGGGTTTCTGAGAGTTCAGTTAGAGACTTAGTTACTGAGCGCCTAAGTAACTCCACGTTTCTCTCCGCGTGGTTGAAGTGGTGGTGTGCGAACCCCAGCCTCATCACTTTGCAGCCACCTGACAAAATTGTCACTCGGGCAAGCTTGTGATGCCTGTGCACCTCGGTTTCCCCATCAGCAGTGTGGGGCCAACCATAACAGAGCCTGTCTCCTCGGTTATGCGGAGGATGGACATTGTGAATATGTGAAAGATGCTGAGAACAGAGTCTGGCGTACAGGAAGTGTATTCAGTTGTCTCCTTTCTGTCCCCACAGCACCAGGTACCCAGCATATATGTTGAGACTTCTCCACGTTTCTGAGCTCTAAGTCCCTTGAAAAGATTCAATAGAAATGCATCACAGAATTCCCCTTCTTGGAACTGCCCTCTGCATTTGTTTCTGTTTCCTCAGAGAAACACCGTCATGAATCAAGATTTCCAACGAAGTCTCTGGAACTTTAAGTTGAACAAGCTTTATAGGAACAGACTTGTTGTTAGGCCCCTGGCCAATCCCTTTTGTGTTCTCTCACATTGCAACCATCCCATGCCCCCTCGTCACCCCCCAGTCTATGGCTTGACCCCTTATAGCTTCTGGGCTGGGGCAAGGTTCTCTGGTAAGGCAGGAGCTCCCTACCCTCCCCCCCCCCTTGGTGGTCAAAGAATGTCCACAGTGGGTGTGGCCTGAGAGAGGGAGTCAGGACAGAGTGAGAGAAGAGGCTCGTGCCAGGACGGGGCAGCCTCTGAGGGCCCTTATAGGAAGAGCTTCCTCACATGTGGGCAACTTGGTGGAACCACTTTAGGAAAGAGGCAGAGCCTAAGGACCTTGATGCAAACTTTAGATCATGGTGTCAAAACGTGGAGAGCGCCTGGCATTGCGCTGTTTGGGCACACTGTTTTGTATAGAGTCTGTCAACAGCGCTCCTCAGAGAAAGGGAGTTGTCGAGTGCATAGACGATGGGTCCCACGGGGAACAAAGATCCAGAGGAGAATTCCAGGGGCTAGAAGTTAGGTGGTCATTAAGGGCAGGAAAAGAAAAGAATGGGATGTAGGCTACCTCTATTATCCCTGGGAGCACAGAGCTGTTTGGGTTGTGGTTTAGGAGGAAGCAGGTGGCAGGAGTGAAAAGTTCCAGACTGTAAGGACTTTATGATACAGCAGATGACAATCGACCTGTCCTCCAACTGCTTCAGATCAGGTTTTTCATGGCACAATCTGGTGAAATGCATCAAACTATTGTTTTGCTTTTTTTAGAAGTTTATTTTGAGGAGAAGAGAGAGAGAGAATGAGCAAGTTGGGTGGGGGCACAGAATCTGAAACAGGATCCAGGTGCTGAACTGTCAGCACAGAGCCTTGAACTCGTGAATCGTGAGATCATGACTTGAGCCAAAGTGGGACGCTTAGCCAACTGAACCACCCAGGTGCCCCAAGGAGAAAAGTTTTAAAATAGGTCCTTCCAATTTGCATACTCCTGCTCCCAAACCATGGTCCAGCCAGTTTCCTGAGCTCAGAATCACAGCAAACAGGCTGCACCGCAGAAAGGCTGTGGATGGAACTGGGGGCTTGGAGAGCAAAAAAGGAGGTTCAAGAAATGGATCTTTCTGCTCTAGACTGCACCCAATGACTGCTTGTTGTGGGGATGTGAAGGCCAGCTTGTCTCTGCTACACTTGGGATAATCCTGAAGAGCTATTCTGGTTCCAGAGCTCCACACTGAAATGTGAATAGTGTAATCGAGATTTGATCAAGGGCTTTCTGACTCTGCAGAGACTGTACTCAAAATACTATGCTTTTTTCCTTCCATAGAACCATGCAAACAATAGCAGGGAGTGAAAGAAGAAAGAAGCATCACAGTGTCTTCTTGGTGAACACTTGGGCCAAGTGTTGTTCCCTGACACTGCCTTTTCTAGCACCTTAGGGGCCAGCTGGGTTGGAGGGGCAGCCTATATTCAAGGGATTGAGACAGGGCAGATAGTACTTGTGTTTCCTGTTGGGTTTTACTGGTAAGTCAACAGACCTTGCTGACTCATGGAGATAGAGATAGCAAGATTCAGAGATGATGTTTTAGGGAGCGCAGATTTGGATGATAGAAGGTGTAATGTTAAGGTATGAGGTAATCAGCAATGTCTTATATGATTACTTGGATAGCAGTGGGATTGATGAAATCATGGCACAGAGCAGTATCTATGTGAGCTTTACTAGAGTAAGGTTCTATCTATCCTGAGGAATCTGTGCTCCATTTTGAACTCATAGTACCATTCTCAAATCCTACTGGTCATCCATCGCTCCTTATCCAGCCAGCAAGTCATAAAAGATTCACTTGTGACCTGTTGTATGCTGGGTCCTCAGCTAGGTTCTGGGATCAAAAGATACTAAATACTCAATGCTTGGGACACCTGGGTGGTTCCGTGGTTAAGTGTCGCACTGAGGCTCAGGCCATGATCTTGCCATTCGTGAGTTCAAGTCCCATGTCAGGCTCCGTGCTGACAGCTCAGAGCCTGGAGGCTGCTTTGGAGTCTGTGTCTCCCTCTCCTCTCTGCCCCTTCCCTGCTTGTGCTCTGTCTCTCTCTCAAAAATAAACATTAAAAAAAGTATTTATTCAATACTTAAACAGTAGTACCTGTTCAAGGAGTCTCCTGACACTTGTTGACAGATATTTCCAATACAATGACCACATTGCCTGACTCTGTCAGTTTAGGGGAAAGCATTTGCTGCAGTAACAAATGATCCCAAAAATTTCAGTGGCTTACAACACAGTTTATTTCTCCCCCACAAGACTTGGTCTTTACAGGTTGGCTGAGATTCTGCTCTGCGTCTTTTTCATTATGGGACGAAGCTGGTGGGAGCAGCCTCTATCTAGACTATGCTGATCTCACGACACAGGACAAGAGAGAGAGTGGAAATACACATCTCATGACACAGGAAAAGAGAGAGTGGAAATACACAAAAGGTCTTCAAAAGCTTCTGTCTGTACATGGTGCAGGTCCCCTGTGCTCTCATTTCATTGGCCAAAGCGAGTCACATGACCTGGGGTGACATCAGCAAGGCAACCTTGGGCAGTTAGCAGTTAGCAGTTGGCAGTTAACAGTTGAGAAAGGTGAATACACTCCTCTGTAGCACCCTAGTGGAGTTAGGCACCAGGGTCAGACAGCTGGCAGAAGGGGACTCACATTTTGGAGCTCTTCTTCGTTTTCTTTATTGATACATTTAAATTAAGCCTACAGTTTTTTTCTTTTTTCTTTTTCTGTCCAGTCTTTAGAGACCTTTGCCAGAGCTCATATAGTGAAGAGCATGCATTAGAATTAGTGCTACTGTCTCTATACAGCTGGAAGCCTACATAAAACGTTCAAGCAACGTGGAAGGCTGCTTTCATGACAACCCCATGTGGTACACAGCTTGTTGTTATAAATTGGGGGTATGTTTATAGAAAACCCATTGGGCTGAAGCCTGGGGTTGAGTCCTGACCTGCCACTGACTAGCTGTGTGATTTTGAGGAGTCAACTCGGCCCCTCTGAGTTTTAGTTCATCTGCAAAACAAGGGTGGTCATGAGAAAAGGAAACTGTAAACCGTGAAACACTCTTCAAACGTTCAGTCTTTGTGACAATGTGATGGACAAGTCATAAGAAGGGGGTAGTTCTGGTTTTTCTGTGGGGTTTTGTTTCTGTTTTTGTTTTTTTCCATTCTGGGAAGCTGGTGCACAGAATAAGAAAGTTTACTACAGCAGCTGAGATGCGCTGAAGCTGGTAATTATCTGCAAGATGGGCTGAGTTTTGATTGTAAGTGCGCCTGGCAAACCTATCAATGAGACATGTGCCTTGATGAAATGCTGACAGTCTATTTACGCAGAGGCAGCTGTTATATTATAAAAGAATGAAAGGCATGCTGGAGCTCTAAGTCATTATGGAGGATAGGACTTCCATTTATCTGTGTGGCTGATGGTTCCAGGATGATAAAAATGTGGTACCAACGTGAACAAAACAGTTCTTGAATTTTAATAGTAATCCAGTATCTTAGAGATGAAGGCTTAGCAGTGATTGAATCCAACCCCTTGTCTGTAGAGATGAGGAAACAGAGACTCACAGAAGCTAATAAACGAGCTTTTACCACACTTGCTTGGCTAGGCATAGCATTACTTTCCAAGTGCTGTTAATACAGAGAAAAACTTACCTGTCTTTTATGTAACAAATGGGCCAATTCATTAATCTCTAAAACAACGCTCCCTTTGATATTTGGCATTCACGTTTCTAAATATTTATTTGCTATTTACACAATCAACTAAAGCATAAAAACTTACCTTCAAATTTCCCTGGACATTTAAACACTGATTACAGATTTGTAATCAAGCTCTTACATAAACAAATAATTAAAACTATGAATCTAATATAAACAAGATTCTTTTACGTGCTCTAAACACCTTACGAAGCAGAAAACACAGGCACAAAATGTCACGCTGATTACGGAAATGATTACACCAGGGGAGAAATGTTTTCTGAGACACTGGAAAGCCAGAGTGGAGATACTATGATTTCCTCTTCTCTCATCTGAGATGGAGTCTTGCTCAGGCTGTGTGGCTCAGAACCTAGGAGGGGGTTGATTGAGCATATTTTCAATTGTGTGCATGGATTGTTAGTGTCGATTTTTCAAGAATGACAATACTTAATCCTGTAGCAAAACACTCACACACAGGGGTTGCGGTGCACTGGAAATGAACTGAAGTCTGTCAGTCCCCCACCCTGGGGATAGTATTTCTAGTATTTCTCTTGGGACTTCTGGGAGCCACAGGCTGCTTTTTATAGCCCCAGACTTTTGAGAACATTCTGCATCCTTAGCTAATTCTATCAGGAGCTTTACAAACAGAGGGAGAGCAGGGGTAAGAATGAGAAAAGGTCTCCCCTCACTAATATGTAGCCCACTGAAAAGTTGTTTAATCCCCTTGCGCTGCTAACACCAATAATCAAAGTGCTAATGCCATTCATTTACATTTGTTTCTTTCTATTCTTTGTTTTAAGCTTTCTTCTTAATTTACAGCTTTCCGAGGTTATTACTTTTGTATCTTTGCAGTATTATAGTCATTTTTATCAGATATGATTTCTATACTTTCTAGAGTTGGTGAATTTATAAAAGACCCCAGAGGAAAAGTCTGTAGGTTTGGGAGTTCTGACCCAGACCCAGCCTTTTCTCGGATCCTCCTTGACTGCATGGTCCAAAGTGGTTTGCCAGCACATCTGAATTCCAGCAGCAGGGTGGGGAGATGGGCTTTCCCCCGAGGTTGTTTATATCACTTCTGCTTGGTTTCATTTGGGCACTCGGCCACACTAGCTGCAAGGGAGGCTGGCAAGAGCCTGGCCAGGGGCCCAGACAAAAAATTGAGTGTCTTATTAGTCTAAAAGCAGGGAAGAACTAGAACTGGGGTGATGTCTAACAGTCTGCCCCTATCCATGCTCCTGGCCACTGAGTGTTAATGGGCCCTTGTCTTCTCCCACACACACATTTACTCCTTCTCCAAGGGGGATGAGCCCCGAATCCCAAATGCTTTGGTTAGCTCAAAACCAGGAGCTTCTGAGTGATAAGCAATCAGGGTCAGTTCCTACTGGTACCACAACTTGGAGAAACAACTCCCTCACCTTTTCTACACCAATAGGCAATGAATGCCAGGGAAGAACAGGGAAAGTGCAATTAAAAAGTCCCATTCAGAAGAGGGGTAAAAAGAAAGCACACGTAAGTCATTGTGCCAGCACCGTGATCAAATCCCGTTGGGTAGGAACAGAAGAGACGTTCTTCTCTGCCAGCAAGTGATTCATGTGAGGGGCCTCTCTGGCAACCCTGGGTCTGCCCCCAGGGGGACCTCCCTTGGCTGACATGCTCTGTGGCTATCGATTTTTCCCCTTGGGAGGGTCTGCCTTGTCCTCCTGAGATGGCAGTTGAGGTTTATGCCCCCTTGTGGGGGCTACAGTGCCTTCACTGTCCCTTCCTGCAGGTGTGGGGGTAGAGCCTAGACCTGCCTCTGGGTCAAGGGCTTTGTCTGGTCAGCCTGGTAGTTTCCAGGGCAATCAAATTCCCCCAAGAAGGTCCAAGTAGGCTCTAAGTCTATTTGCTCAAATAAGGACAGCCGAGATCTGGTTTAGCCTAGGTTTAGTCTAAAAACCATATTTACTGGGGCGCCTGGGTGGCTTAGTCGGTTAAGCGTCCGACTTTCGCTTAGGTCATGATCTTGCGGTTCGTGGGTTCGAGACCCGCGTCGGACTCTGTGCTGACTGCCAGCTCAGAGCCTGGAGCCTATTTCAGAGTCTGTGTCTCCCTCTCTCTCTGACTCTCCCTGGCTCATGCTGTCTCTCTCTCTCTCTCTCACTCCTAGAAATAAATAAAAATAAATAAATAAAAACCATATTTACTGGCCTCTGTGCTCCGCCCAGCCCCCATGGCTCAATCTGAGTTGTCCTGAGTCTCTGAATAAACAGCCTTGGGTACACAGGCAGCCCTTAGTTTTGTCCCTTCTGCTGCCATGAGGCAGACACCTCTGGCTAGCGGTGCTTGAGGAAAGCTTGGGGACAAAGTCTTATTTTTTGCTAAAGCTCCTTAGACCACTCACCCCACCCCACAAGGGACGGTGCCATCAGATCCCTCTCACTCTCCATCTGCCGGCTGTGCTGTGTTCCAGGCTTATTCTCAGGCCAGCCCCACCAGCGTTCCGAAGCCTGCAGAGTCCTCATTTTAGAGGGCGACACACATGATTTCTTCCAGCATCCATGCGTCAAATCTAGAGAAGTTCCTGATCGGCCTAGTTTATGTCACCTGCCTACCCTGAATCAGTCATTATACCCAGGAGATGGAGATCTTTGGTTAGCCTGAGTCATTTGTCCACCATAGTGTTGAGCACCATGATAGGGGACCTGGCTAGAACCACATAAAGGGCCGAAGAGTCAGCTTCCCCGCACCCCCCACCCCAAAATGAGGGAGGCGCTATTAGACCAAAGGGGAAAGTGTGTTTGGCAAGAAGAAATGAAAGAGACCCAAACACAGGGGCAATAGCGCTCCTTAGCACCTGGAAGACTTGATAAGGATGGAACTACTAAGCAACATTGACTTCTAGTTTCATTTATTTTTTTTTTATTTTTTTTTAATGTTTTATTTTATTTCTAGGAAAGAGAGAGAGACAGCGTGAGCAGGGGAGGGTCAGAGAGAGAGGGAGTCACAGACTGAAACAGGCCCAGGCTCCGAGCTGGCAGTCAGCACAGAGCCCGACGCGGGGCTCGAACCCACGAACCGCGAGATCATGACCCAAGCGAAAGTCGGACGCTTAACCGGCTAAGCCACCCAGGCGCCCCGACTTCTAGTTTCATTTAATAAGAGTTGTTGGGAGGGCTGGGTAACTCAGCTGGTTAAGCATCTGACTTCGGCTCAGGTCATGATGTCATGGTTTGTGGGTTCAAGCCCTGCCTCATGTCAGGCTCTGTGCTGACAGCTCAGAGCCTGGAGCCTGCTTCAGATTCCGCGCCTCCCTCTCTCTCTGCCCCTCCCTGCTCATACTCTGTCGCTCTGTCTTAAAAAAAAAAAAAGATTTGTTAAAACCCAGGCCATCTCTCTCTAACTGCCCCCTTGCCAGGAGTTCACTGTTACTTTGGACAAGTAACAGGAGCAGATGGGCCGCTCCTGCCGTGGCCCTGACCCTGGTCTTGCCCACACTGGGACGAAGCTGAGGACAAACCTCCTCTCCTCCCCTCCTCTTTGCCTCCTCCTCTGAGAGAGTGTCTCTTCTCATCTGCCCCTGATGGGGCAGCTGAGAGCCTCCGAGTGTGGAGTTAGGCCCCGGCTGAAGGAGAGGAAAAGAGCTTGGCAGGAAGCAAACAGCCTTCCAGGAAAACCCTTTACCCCTGTAGGGAAGTGGGAAAATACAGAGGCCACCATCGTCCATGCCATCCCAATTCTCGCGCACAGCCCCCCGCTCCCCCACCTGACCGCACTTTCTCCAATCGGCTCTTGCCTCCACCCACATATTCATCCTGGAGTGTTCTGAGCGTGGACAGCACTGTGCCCGCCACGCTGCCGGTCTCCACATTTTGTTGAAGCTGTCAGGGTGACGAAGCCCTTGGAGGACACTTGTTCCTTTGCACCTGGGCCCCTCCAACCTCCCACACTTCCTGCGCCCTTCTGCCCCACATTCCTGGAGGGCCCGCGTGGCTCCAGCTTTCCCGGGGTTTGGCACAGGAAGGCGAGGGGCAGATGTGGGCCAGAAGGCGGAGCGGAGCAGCGCGGGTACGGAGTGCTGTTCAGAGATGTTTTCCGGGCCTTTCCTCTTCCCCTCAGCGGCAGCCTGGCTGTTAGGCTCCAGATCAGGAGGAGAAGCAGGTGGATGGGGGTTTCTAAGCCCAGGCCCCTTCAGATACACAGGCAGCTGTGGGCTTCCTCTCCCAGGTCCCCAGTACTGGGCCTCAATCCACTTCCCCCAGGGGGAAACGCAGGTGTGTCTGGAAGTCAGGAGTAACCCAGAGACTTCAGGAAGATTCTTGATGAATATATTTTTTTAATTTTTTAAATGTTTTATTTATTTCTGAGCGAGAGAGAGATCGTATAAGCAGGCGAGGGTGTTACAGAATCTGAAGACAGGCTCCAGGCTCTGAGCTAGCTGTCAGCACAAAGCCTGACACAGGGCTCGAACCTACGAACCGTGAGATCATGACCTGAGCCAAAGTGAGACGCGTAACCGCTTAACCGACTGAGCCACCCAGGTGCCCCCAAGGCTCTTAATGAATCTTAAAGGGTTAGTCAGCAGGCTGACGTCATATGGAAGGAAAGTGGGCTGGGAATTTGCTGTTCCCTGAGGTTCCTCAAGTCAGAAGCCCTGTTTGTAGCCACCAGTGGGGAAGCCGGGCCCTGCTCCGTCCTCACCCACCACCTCGCTGCGGCTGACTGCGTTTTCTGAAGTTGGCAACATGGTACCTCTCACCCTGAATCCTCTTCTGCGCTGGGACCTCGCCACTTCTCCATGGAGAGGTAGAGTCTCTCTCACCACCTCCTTGAAGCCAGGCTGGCGGCGGGACTGCTGCAGCCAATGGAACTTTGGGCAAGTGACAGCGTGCAACCTCGGGCACAGCCCTTCTTGCGTTTTGCTTTCTGTCCCTGGGAAGCCAGCTGCTCTGCCGGAAGTGGGCCCAGCCTCGGAGACCGCTATGCGGTGAGTGGCCTGAGAAGCCTACAGCAGAGGCCCTGCCGGCCCAACGTCCCGTGGAGAGAGAAAGGCTGAGGTGCCCCGAGGTGCCAGACATGGGAACATCGAAGATTGCAGAATTTTAACTTAATTTCTCTGACTTATATTCTTGTATCTCTTTCTCCAGTGCCCCAAATCTTGAATCCTAATGTCGTCAACAGAATCACTCACTTTATCTTAAAGTCTACCTGTAAACATCTCAACTACCAAGAGAGACGCCAATATTGTCAGTGGAATATGGAGGTTGTGATCTTGAAAGGTTAACTTTCTTTCGGCCTTTACAATACGTTCCCTTAGGGCAGGACTTCTCAACGTCGACACTATGTCTTGGGCTGGATAAGTCTTTCTTGTGGGAACACACCTGTGCGTTGTAGTCTCTAATCCTCTGCCCATTTCGAGGCCAGTCCAGCCCTCCCCAGTTGCAACAAGCAAAAATAGCCCCCAAACACTGCCAAACGCCCTTTGGGGGAAGGGGGTAAAAATGTTCCAATTTGAAGACTTCTATTGTAGGGATATGCAGTCAAAATACTGAGTTTAAAGTCCTTTGAATTTTTTTTTTTTTTCCTGTGTGGCTATGCATCCAATTTGACGTATAATTAAGTTTGTTTTCAGTGGTTTGGGGGTTTTATTTTTTTAATGCATATTTGTGTGAGAGAGACAGAGACAAGTGGGGGAGGGGCAGAGAGAGAGAGAGGGAGACACAGAACCCGAAGCAGGCTCCAGGCTCTGAGGTGTCAGCACAGGGCCTGACGTGGAGCTCGAACCCACAAACCGTGAGATCATGACCTGAGCCCAAGTCGGACGCTTAACCGACTGAGCAACCCAGGCGCCCAGGTTTTCAGGCTTTTTAGAGGTTGTTTTTTACTTGTTTCATAGTTGACTTATGTAAACCGTTTCTATTGTTCCAAAGTCAAAATACATGGCCAGGTGGGGTGTTTTTTCTTTTAGTTTAATTTTTTAAATCATGTAAAATGTAACTTTCAATATCAATAGAGAAGTTTCAATTCCATCTCTCCACCCTGTTCCCTCCCTTCCGCTATGACAACCATTTTCATTATTCTTGGGGTTATCCTTCTATTGTTTCTTTTGGAAAATATAAATATGTATTTATATGTGTTTTACATGTATATGTTCGTATTGACTTCTACGTTACCCTCTTTCTGGTACAAAAGTTACCGCACTAAGCACTACTGTATATAGTACTTGCTACAAGCAAGGACTTCTATTTATTCCCATAGAGAATGTTGTCTCACTTGACTACGAGGTGTTCATAAAGATGCCTCAGGTGAGGCTGACACAAGTGTAGAAATGAGTGGAGGAGGGAGCTCCACCCGGATCCCTGCTTCTATATACTACTGGACTCCATTACATGAGACCTCAAGAAATCTCAGGGTCAAGGTTAGCCATCTAACCTTTGTGTTCCTTACTTGTCAAAATACCTATGGATAAAATCACATACGGATACCTCTGTTAACATAAATTTTTATTATAAAAATTTCCAAACATAAAGAATAGAGAATACGATAAACCATGTCCTCATTGCCCGGTTTCACCACACCTGTCTCATCTAGCTCCACCTCTTTTTGCAGAAGTTGTAACACAAACCCCACGGAATCGGTCATCTCATTCTTATATCCATCTTTTTTAAAAAGGTAGGAGAGAGGCAGGGGGCAGAGCATTTTCTCGCTTAACTCCAGTGTCACTAATTAGACCTATTAAAAATAACATGAATTTGTTGATTTCACAGACACTCGAGTCTAAATTTATATTTCTCTTCTTATCGAAAACAAAAACAAAACCCCAACAACTGTCCTGACCGTTCGTTCGGGTCAGGGTCCAAACAAAGTCCACTCACTGTGTTCTGGGATCCCGTTCTGGGCCAGGAACCGAAGACACAAGAGCCCAAAGCCCTCTGGGTGGCTGAAAACAAACTGTGACGCCTTTTGAGAGGCCCCAGATCCTTGGGGCCTTTGAAAACACCTGTGCTCCCCTCAGACTTCTCCCAGCTGAACATTCTCGATTCCTTCCACTGTTTCTCTGTGATATGTTTTTTTCCCCTCCTTCCCTGTCTTCTCCCGTCTGTATGCTCCCATTGGTTAGTGTCCCTGGCAGACACATTATAAGCAGATGGTCTCCTCAATCATCAGTCCTCAGGTCAGCCCTGGTGTCCCTACTTTAGAGATAAGGAAAGCTAACAACTTCTTGGGTGGGCGACTTGGTCTTGACCTCAGTTATTAGTTGTAAATTCCAGAGTGAGGTCACCAACTCATAGCTTCTCCTGATTCTTCTTTTTCAAACATGAGCAAACCTTCTTGGTTCGAATGATCCTTTGGTTCCTACCAAAATCCTGTTTAACTGCTCAGTCATCTGGGAATATCTATCTAGGTGCCCATCCAGCAAAGTGTGGTTAAGAGCTTAGGTCCTAGACTCTCAGAAGCATGGCTTAGTGATTAGAAGCACACGCTTTGCAGCTAGGCTTCCCAAGTTCAAATTCCAAGTCTACCAGCTATGAGCTGAAAGACTTGGACAATTTATTCAAACCATGTCTCCGTTTGTTTCTCTGTAATGGTGACAAAACCAACCTCCTTATGCTGTTGTGAAGATTAAGTACATTAATGCTTGTCAGACTCAGGATATGGCACCTGGTACGGTGTTGTACGTGTTTGCTTTTATTATTCTGCACTCACCGCGGTGTTGCGAGACCTTGAGTGTGTCAGGCGGCTGGAATATGTCTCTGAAAGCCTTATCTATTAACTTGGCAGGTACAAGGGAGCTTACGAAGAGGAATAATGTGAAAATTAGGAGACAATTCCCCACAAGCTAAAAGAAGAGTGTCTGGTACATAATAAGCATTCAATATATATGCGTTATTACTAATTTGGGGCTTTATACTTACCATGGTACAGATCCCAGGCCAGAAAGTCAGGTGTGCCAGAAAGAATGGCATCTCTTTTCAATAAGTCACCTAGATTTTGTCTCCCAGCTTCATACTGTTCAGTCATTCTTGGTTTCTCTTCCCCGAGTCCTCCAGAGTTTGTACCAGGGAACTTATGTAGTGCTTACGTTTCCAGAGGGTCCAGCTGGTCACATCAGCCAATCAACCACTTGGATGTCCACTGTCTCTGACTAGGAGGTGTCTGCCATTTCTCTGCCACAGTTGGGACCTAAGGTCTTAGCCAAGCCAGTGGGCTCCTGGCCAGGGCCAAGTTTCCTAGCGTGTCATTTCTAGCCACAGCCTCAAACATCTGGGACCCACTGACCTCTCTCTTGCCTCCTGCCTGGAGATCCCTTCTTCATCCAGAGGAAAGTCTCTTGTTCTCAAACCCTGTTCATCTCCATGGATTTTAGAAACAAAAGTCTGGGCACAAGTCTCTCCAGAAACAAAATCGCGGGACCCGCCGCATGCCTGAGTGAGAGGATGGGGGGGAGGGGCGACAATCGGGGGACACATCGCACCTCACCATCTCACAAAGCCCTCTCCTGCCCACATCTGCCTGTGCGAGCCACTGCACAGTCACCAAGTGACCTCACAGTCACTGAGAGGGCGCCTCCCAAGTGCCTGGCACTTGGGCAAGCTCTGGAAGAAAATAAAGAGCCGACCTACCTATGAACCCAGCCTTCAATGAGCTCTTCCCCTAGAGGACTCGCTCTCAAGCAGGGGTGACGTGGGTCCCCAGGGGACATCTGGCCATGTCTGGAGACATTTTTGGTTGTCACAATTGGAGGGGGTGCTGATAACTGGCATCTAGTGGGTAGAGGATGGAGGTACTGCTAACACCCTCCAGTGCACAGGACGGTGCCCTACAGCAAAGAATGATGCGGCCCCGAATGTCAATAGTGACGAGGATGGGACAGGACAACTGTCATGCAAGGCGTCCCCAGAGGCTTATCCAACAGAGATCACTGAAGGGAACCTCTCTAACCATAAGGAATATAGTCCAGGGAGTCTTTTTTTTTTTTTTCAAATCACAAAAGGGTGACTGGGATAAGAAGGAGCCAAACCTTTAGCTCAGTGTCCTTTCCACACAACTTGGGACATCGGTGATCTAGAAAAGATGCAGAGAGCTAACCCTAGCCACCTCCCTCGGGCCTGGCTAACTGAGCTAGAACAGGCTCCGGTCATGAGGTCTGGGGCCAGAGAAACACCTTCAAAGGGCCTAGGGACAACAGGCGTAGAGCATCGCGCTGCCCTTTTCCAACTCAGGTCTGTGACCGTGTCACCCCTCAGTGATCAGTGACAAGGATACTCAGATGAGGAAACTATTCCTGAGGGTTCTTGAGCCTAGCCTCATGGCCTCTGGGATTCTGAGAGCTGTAAGGAAGGGTGCAAGGAAGGGCCTATGTAGGGGGGCTTTTTTTTTTTTTTTTTATTCTGCAGGTAATTCTACTGTGTAGGCAGGTTGAGAGAGATGTTTTGTCAAAAAATCATGTCTCGTTTCTTTTGCTGTGGAACATAATTCAGAACAATTTCCACGTCGGCTGCCTTGGGTGGGAGAGGCAGAGTGGGTAGAGGATATAGCGTGTATGTCGCATCTAGAAATACCAGTGGGCTCTGGCTCAGCAGAGTGGGGCAGTTCTTCTCTGATGACCTTGATCCCAGAGGAGACGGGGTTACAACCATGGGATGGGGCAATGCCTTGTTTCAAATTTCAGACACTAAAGGGATCCTGTTACCCAAGATATGAAGATCTGTATTTAGAAAATAGATCATGTCAAGAGGTGATTATCCACTTCTATTTTTAACCTCTTCTAGGACATGGAAAATAAAGTCCAATTTCCAGAAAACCGGCATTCTTAATGGAGATCAGCCAAGAACTTCAAGGGTCGCTTTATTTCCTGCTTCGGTTGTGGGTGATGGGAGGCCTCAGCCCACCCCCTCAAATATTCTGGCAGGGTTCTCTCTGAGGCTACACCCAGCCCCTGAGACATCTTGCCTTCTCTGGTGGCATTAGCTGCCGGCTCTGTGCTGCTGACCCTCAGTCGTGTTCCCTGGATGACCTTTCTCCAGCCCAGCTACCCGGCTTCCTCCCGGGTAGAGAACATTCTCGAACTCAACACGTCAACAAACACTGAATCATTCCCTGGTCTGGTCTCCCAAGTTGTATGTTCTATCTCTGTGACTAGCAGGCAAGCCCACGTTCATCCCTCTCCCTCCCTCTCCAGCCCCACTTGCCAAGTGCCGCTCATTCCAGAGGGTTCTCTGTCCTTAACATTCCCTGTTTCAATCCCGGGTCATCCTTCTCCTATGCCTCCATGCTAGCTCAGGCCATGATTGCTTCACACCTAGACTGTGGCCATAGTCTCTTATGTGGCCCCTTGGTCCACTCCCATTCCCTTCTGCCTTATTCTCTACCTAGAAACTAGGGTGGTCTTTCTAAAACATACCAATGGTGAGTTTATGACTTGTGGAACATTTACTATGTGTGAGTCACTGCGCTGAGCTCTTTACAAGCATAAGCTCTTTAAAAATCTCTATAAAAACCGTATGGAAAAGATATCTTCATTACCCCCATTTCACAAATATGGAAACTGGAGCACAGAGAGGTTAAGTATCTTGTCTGGGGTCACACAGCCATTAAATGGGAAAGTCTGCTCCAATGCTACTTTCTGGTTTAGAATCCTTCAGTGGCTCCCCAAATATTGACCTTCAGGGCAGAATGCACCCTTTGAGCTTGGTCTTGCTCTGTGACCTAGGCTGTGCCTCTCTGAATTTATCACTCACCGTGCTTCACCCTGACCCCCGGGTCTCCAGCCTTGGGGAGCTGTTGCCTGCTCAAAGTGCCCATGCCGCATTCTACTTTGTCTTTGTTCAAGTTGTTTTTCTCCCAAGATGCTTCCCCATCCGGTCTGTGTGACAGACACAGCTCCCAAGGTTCAGCTTAGAGGACGCCTCCTCCACGAAACCTTTCCAGAGTGTGTCCCGCCCCCACCGCTTGGAGAGCTGACCTCTTCCTCCCTTGGGCTTGGCGGTAACCAGGATACGCATTATGACTTCGTCACCAGCAGTGACAAGCACCGTGCCCTAGTGCTTTATGGATGTTACTATGGGTGCTCATGGCCTCATTGAATTCAAGCTACCTGGAGAGGGTGCTTCTCACTGTCTCAGTGGTGTGGGTGATAATGATCAGGTGTGAAGTGAATGTCCCTTAGTGTAAAGAAGAGTGCATTGGTGGCCACCCGGTGCCCTGGGGTTGAGTAGCATGGTTCAGGGAGCAGAGGGACCTGCAGGAGGCAGGAGCCTGGAGGGGTGTCCCTCGGGACAAGAGAGAGGTCAGGGTAGAGCTGGCCAGTGTCCTTTGGGTCTAGATTCCTCAAATTCCCAGAGGGCTCTTGTGAGGCCAGAGCCCGTCCATGGTGCAGTAGAAAGTACCAAACGGGGATTCTTGGCCCAGGCTCCAGGATGGTTCTCCTTTTGTGCCTGGCAGCTTCGGCCAGTCCCTCTTCTGTGGGGTGGGGGGGGGGGAGTCCTGTCTCCCATGGGTCCCTTCCCAGGCATCTCCTGTTCCACTCCTGTGGGAATCTTCCCAGGCCGCCCCTGAAGGCCTGTCCTCACCCCATCTGTGGTGCTGCCTGACCCTTAACTCGCTGCTGGGGCGAGTTTGCCACCGTCCCTGGCTTCAATGTCCTTCGTTTTAAAAGGGAGCAATTACTTGTTCCTCCATGCAGTGCGCTTGGCAATGGGTGCCCCGGGAGAACGTGGAAGAAGTTCTTTCATTTCCTCAGGACTGAGAATGCAGAGGCCGTTCCATGGAGAACTAACATCAAGGAATAATTTAAGCCCCAGCTGTTGGTAGCCAGGGTGTGGGGACTGTGGCAGCCTCCTGTCCCCGTTTTACTTCTTGCACGACTCTGGCCCATGGGCTGAGGCCTGACACCGTTGAAGGAGACCAGCAGGCTGAAGGGGTGTCCGCAACAGCCCATAACTCTCCCTGCCACAGCCACCCCCACTCACCTCTCCCAGAGCTTGAGGGCAAGCAGGGCGGGATTTGATCCTCCCTGGTTCATGAAGGCCTGCAGGAAGGGTGTCTACAAGGCGCCGAGTCAGGGCGCCTGGGTGGCTCAGTGGGCTAAGTGTCTGGACTTGGGCTCAGGTCATGATCTCACAGTTCCTGATTCGGAGCCCCGCCTCGGGCTCTGGGCTGACAGCTCGGAGCCTGGAGCTGCTTCGAATTCTATGTCTCTCTCTCTCCCTCCAATGCTCAGCTCAACTCTGTCTTTCCCCATTCACTTTCTGTCTTTCCTCTCTCTCAAGAATAAATAAACATTAAAAAAAAAAAAGCACTGAATCATTTTGTACAAAGAGCTGGGTCTTTGTTGACAATTGGTCAACTTGGTCTCAGATACTCTTAGTTCTTCCTCCCAGCGGCTATAGCAGTGCCTGTTCTCAGCCCTCTGAGCCCTTCAGCGTGTCTCACGGTACTTGTATTACTCTGGTTTTCGTCACAGTATTTGTGTATGAGCCTGTGACCCTCTCCCTCTAACCCTTAGCTGCCTGCACAGGCCATCTGTGTTATTCATCCTCGTATTCTCAGCGCCTTGCTTGGAGCCTGGCGCCCAGTGCGTGCTGGGCACTACACACGTGTTGAGTAGGCACCGCTGTGCGGTAATGGACTTCAGCAACACTTCATCTCCACGTGTTCTCAATTCCTCCCTCGTTCTTTTATTATTATGTGATTTATTATTATTATATTGTGACTACAATATATTACTTAACTATCTATTAATAATATATATTAGTACCAATATATTATTCATATTATATTACTAATATTATATATTGTTACTCTAGGCAAAGGCACTGGTAGAAGTCTGATGTATATAAAAAGGAAATAAACATGACTCTGATGATACCGATCACTTTCTCCTTTTCATTCTCTCTCTGCTCCTGTCTCCCTTTCTTTCACGGGACCTTTGCATGTGCTGGCCCTGCTTCTTTTTACTCCTCCTTCTTCAACATACTCTGCAGAGACTAGCCCACATGTCACCCATTTCCCTGATCTCCAGAAGACTGAACACATCTCCCTGAAATTTTTGGATCATCTGCTACAGGACCCAGAATTATGTCTCTTTCTGTGTCTATCTCTTCCACTAGAATGCCACCTCCCTGAAGGCAGGCCTTGAGTTCCTTTCTATGTCCAGCTTCTCTACATGTGCATTCATTCACACATTCAACAAATGTTCTTTGGGTGCCAACCACATGCCAGGCACATTAATAAATAAACCAGCCTTGTAGCCAACCATCAAGATGGCCCTCAACGACCCTCTTCTCCCAGTATTCATGCCCTTATATGGGTTCCTCTCACCCGAATGGATATTGGACTATGCGACCCACAGGTTATGACAATAGTGAGGGTATGTGACTTCAGTGCTCTGTGGTGTGGGATTCAATCATAAGGGCATTTTTGGCTGCCTCCCTGGTCTCTTGGATTGCTTGCTCTAGGGGGCAGCTGCCTGTCATATCAGGAAGACAGCCAATGCAGCCCCAACAAATGTCCAAGCAAAGAGGACCCAAGTAGGCAGCAACTGTCAGCCTTGTGAGTGAGCCACCTTGGAAACAGGTCCCCCAGGCTCATGTCAAGGCTTCAGATAATGACAGCCCCACTGGCATCTGGAGTGCAAGCCTCATGGGAAACCCTAAGCCCAAACTGCCTTCTTGAGCCTCTCTCGAACTCCCGGTCCACAGACGCCAGGGCTCGGTTGTATTAAAACACTAAGTTTGGAGCTGATTTGTTATGCAGTACTCGATAACTGATCCACTTGTATTGTCATGGAGTTTACATTCTAGTGGAAAAATTAAATGAATAGAATGTGTTTCTGCACTTACTCAGTACCACTGGATACTGCCAGGTGTTGAGATTACCGCGGCGAGGAAGACGCTAGACTTCTAGACTTAGAAAAGTTCCTTTTCTTGTGAGGTTTATGTTCTAGTGTGGGGGACGGAAAAGAAAGTAAGTACCTTTTGTAAAATATTAGGCCGTAAGTGCTAAGCATAAAAGAAAACCCGGCAAGTTGGATGAAAGGGTTCGAGGAATTGCCATTTAGATGGTCTATTTTGTACTAAACATTTCTCATCTTTCTCCCCTTTAATACCTTAAAAGTTTTTGAAGTAGGTAGTTTATCCCCATTTTACAGATGAGAAAACTGAAAGCCAGAAAAGTTAAACGGCACAGCCAATGTACACAGATGGTCTTTGTCTCACCTAGAGTGGAACCCAGGCTATGCAGACTCCAAAGCCAGTGCTCTCTGCAGGACCTCTCAGGCTGACCATTTGGAATGTCCATTTGAGCCCTCATGTCCTGGGGCTCAGCCTTCAGCACAGCCAGGACTCAGCATTGGCTCAGAATACATTGCTGGAAGGAGGGTGGGGAAACGATCTGTAGACAGGATTGCCACCGGCTGGCAGGGGACCTTGACCATCTCTTTCTCTAACTCTGGAAAATCGCAGTGGTTACAGATCTACCCAACGGCTGGGAACACCTTCCCAGTCCCCTAACCTTAGCTGCTCTAGTTGTATATAGACAGTGCTATCCACCCTCACAAGCTCCTTCCCATCCACTTCCCTGTGGCCGTTCTATGCCCACTTCCCTTGCTCTGCACAGGATGGAGGAACAGTTCTTCCTGCCAAGTTCATACCGTCTGCTCCTCTGAATCCATCTTAACGCCCCGGTGCCTCTGACCGCTCATTTTCTATTTATTTATTTGTTTTCTTTCTTTCCTTGTGCTAAGACCACTAGATGGGGGTATACTAAAACTTACTGGACACTTACAGGCCAAGCACCATTCTAGGTGCTTTTCCTGCACGGTTGTGTTGAATGGTTGTGACAACCCTTTGTAGATGTCCCATTATTTTCCTCACAGAGATTAAGGCTTCAAGGTCCTTCAGCTACTAGATGGAGGTGGCAGAGCTGGGATTCAAACCCACATCTCTTTGGATCCAGACTTCATTGTTTAGCCAAGATCACACAGTGAACTGGAAGAAGTCTGGAGAGGGTGGGTGATTTCAGAGATCAACTTGTTCATTTCTTCACCCCTGGGCAGGGTGAAATCCAGCTTATTTCCAGAAGGTTGTAACTATCTTAAATTAGTGCTATGAAAAGAAAAAAAAAATCCCTTAACATCTCATAACAGCTTATACAAGGATTTACAGGTTTAACATTCTTTTTTTTTTTTAATTTTAAAAAATGTTTTATTTTATATTTGAGAGATAGAGACAGAGCACAAGTAGGGGAGTGGGAGGGGCATAGAGACAGAGACAAAGTCCGAAGCAGGCTCCAGGCTCCCAGCTGTCAGCACAGAGCCTAACGTGGGGCTTGAACTCATGAGCAGTGAGATCATGACCGGAGTCAAAGTCGGACATTCAACCAACTGAGCCACCCAGGCACCCCATGGTTTAACCTTAATGTCTAACCTAAATCATTCGTTTGATAAACATTCATTAGGTGCCCGTTGTATGTTAAGCTCAGGGCTGTGATAGGGTTAGCCAATCATCTGCATTATCAAGGAAATATTGGGGAGGCTCTGAACAGACCAGCAAGTCAGGGATGCCCCCAGGTGATGCTAAGTGAACCCTGACAGCCTTGTAGGGGTCAGACAGCCTAGAGAGGCATCCAGACAGATGGGAAAACACATCAAAGCCAGGCAGAGGTGACTGAGAATGGCTTGTTTCAGCATATGGCTGGAGTTTACAGGAAACGCTAGGGAGGGATGAGCAGGAAAATTAAGAGATGAGCAGGGGCCAGATCAGTGCCAAGGTAAGGAATTTGCTTTTTATCTGGAAGGCAATGGGGAACAATTTCAGGATTTTAGGTAAGATGCTGCTATAATCAGATTTGCATTGTAAAACAATTGTCCAGTCAGTGGAATGGATGATGAATGGGAAAGACGAGTTAGGGAGGGTATTGCAATGGTTTGACCAAGAGGTGATGAGTAGATGAAAGAGAGAGAAAGGTGGACAAGACATGGGGGAGAGATTTACAGGAATACTGGTTAAGACTTGGCAACTGCTGGGGTGGGGGTGGGGGGCAGTGAAGAAGGAAGGCATGGAGACTGATTCACCCAGCTTCCCGGCTCAGGCACGTGGGTGAGTGGTGGTGCCATGTGCTGAGACGGCTGGGACGAGGGGGGATGGGTTTAGGGCAGAGATACTGAGGTCCTATTATTAAGCCTAGGCTCCTTAGGGCAATCCGAATTTTAAATGAGGCAAGTGAGGCTCAAAAGGCTGATGTGATTTACTCAAATTCACGTGGCCAGTACAGTGTCAGAGGTGGGGCCTAGACCTAGGTCTTTCTCTTTCTAGAATTATTTCCCCATGCCTAAACAGATTTACTTTGCAAGAAAGCAAGGAGGGATTAGTATGGAGTAATGTGTGGCAAAGCAAGCTTTTACGTACACCCACTTGCCATTTTTACATTCATTTCTTCATCCGACAAGGTTTATTGAGCACCTACTATGTGCCATGCATGTGGGGATGCAGTGGTAGACATGACAGACAAGGACCCCCACCCACATTGAGCCTATAGTCTCACCTCGTGGAGAAAGGCAATATGCAAATAAGCAAATGCAGACAAAATACAGCATCAGAGAGCGTGGAGAGTGTCAGGAATGACGGTGTAGATGCTATTTTGGAGAAACACTTAGGGTTTCGGAGCAGGGCTGTGACATCATGTATTTGTTTATTTTTAAACTTTTTATTTCAAGGTACTTGTAGATTCACATGCAGTTATAAGAAATAATATGGAGGAATCCTATGTACCCTTGTCTCATTTCCCCAAAGCTGCATCATCTTGCTAAACTAAGTGTAACATCACTCCCTCAGGTGCTCGCTGTGGTTGTAATTTGCATTTTCCTAATGGTAATGTTGCCGAACAGTTTTCATGTTCTTAAATACCATCCATATATCCTCTTCAGGGAATTTTTTGGCTTTTCTTCGTTTTCTAATTTTTATACCCGTCCATTGTCACATAAGTGACTTGCAAGTATTCGCTCATTTTCTAATTTTCACCCCCGTCCTTTGTCAGATAGGTGACTCGCAAATATTTTCTCCTGGGCTGCAGCTTGTCTTTTCATCCTAACAGAGCCCTTCGCAGAGCAAAAGGTTTTGATTTTGATGAGGTCCGGTTCATCAGTGTTTCCTTTTACGGACTGTGCTTTGGATGCGAATCTGAGAACCCTGTGCGCAGCCCTAGAGCCCTGAGTTGCCTTGGGAAGAGGAAGGATACATTGACAATAGGAACATAGGGTTGCTGGGCAGAACTGAGAGCTCACCTGAGATTCAGGGGTGAGTGGAAAAGGGAGGAGCAAAGGAAGAGGCTTCGAGGTACTTTCTACTCACTGGAGGGGGCTCTTTGGGGTAGAAACCGCTTCCCTCCTGGCTCGAGTCACAGGGACACAAAAGATGGTCATCTTGGCATTATGGCCACAAGCCTAGGCCCTTCCCTTCTTCAAGAATACTCAGAGACCCTGAAAAAAATAGTCTTTTTACTCCCCCAGAGCTTTATCCACAGCAATGTGCTTTTGCTGCATCATCATGACTAACTTCCTCACAATTCTCTAAGGAAGATCATTGTATTATTATCCCCTTTTACAGAAGATACAACTGAGGCCCAGAGAAGGGCTGGGACTAAACACAAATCTCCTGATATCAAGAGCAATGATTATTCTTCTCTGCCAGCTGACTAAATTTCCACCGCTAACTATTTCTTGAGGTCACTGGTTCTCAAAGGAGGGTCCTTTAACCCCTAGGGTTCCCCCTGACCTTTTCAGAGGGTCGTCAAGGTCAAAGCTATTTCCCTAAGGATACTAAGACCTTATTTGCCTTTTCACTGTGTTGATATTTTCACTAACGGTGCAAAAGCAAATGTGGGTAGAACTGCTGACACCTTAGTGTAAATCGAGGCGGTGGTACCAACCTATACTGGCTATCATTGTATTCTTCACCCCCATCCACTCACAGGGGGAAAAGTTAGCCAGTTTCACACTATATTGTGATTAAACAGGAACTATACAAAAGGCATTTCTGCTGCACACCAAAGCAAGACTGTTACCTTGAGGAAAAGTGCTTCTGTAGTTATTTGAGTTGCAAACTAAACTATCCTCTTTTCTTCTCCTGGAATACAATTTGTACTTGAGAGAATGACCGATGAGCTCTAGGTATTCAGCCTTGGACGCCTGGCTTGTTAACAAATGAACAATGTGACGCTGTCACATAAAGGAAAGTACCCAGCAATACTTTTAGCTAAAGATAAAATTGGACCTTTTGAGTGAAAATCAAAATTTTGAGGGGAAAAAAAAGCTCTCACTTCTTCCTTTGAGCTCGACAGCCTTCCTTCCAATACTTAAGACTTCTCTGATAATAGCGGTGGTAATATTAAAACATGTGACTTTTTGAGATTGCATAAAGAAATGTGCTTATACCTAGAGGAGGTGTGTAACCCAGTAAACTAAGAGTTTCCAAGTGCCCAGTACGTGACAGCGCACATCTGCATCGGTCAAGATCTGCTTGAAATGTAAGAGCCATCGGTGGGTTTTAATGCGATAGAGTATGAACCTTTCATTGCTATGGCTTCAGATTCCACATTGCAACTAATCTTTGGGAAACTTCCACTTGTCCAGTTTTGTGGAGTATCCAGGAGGAATATCCACAACTAAGTGAAGAGGCTATCAAAACACTCCTTGCTTTGCCTGCTACCCAGGCGCAAGAGGCTAGACTTTCTTACAGGTACTTCAACTAAAAAAACATGTCGGAGGAGACAGAATGCAGACGCAGAGTGGAGACTCGAGCTGTCTTCCATGAATCCAGACAATCTGATGCACAGCTAAGCCCCAACCAGCCCCAGCCCCCTGTAACTTACAGCTCTTGTCTGAGGGGCTTCAGAACACTGCAGGACTCTTAACCACTCCCTTTCAAACCTAGAGTCCCCATCCCCCTAACCCCGGCAAATTTCCAAAATCTCCTAGGGGTGAGGACCAACCTCCCCTAATCTACAACTGCTGCCCGAGGGCCAGGGGTGTTTTCAAACTTCTGACCATCCCAGGACAAGGGTCCTGCACCCCCATGCTCTCTACTGCCCCCAGGAGCCTGTGGCCAAGTAGACAGTCTAACCTACCCTAGGGTGGGGGTGGGGGCCCTCTGAATGTAACTGGCACCCAGTGCAAAGGGTGGTGGGCCTGAGCCTGAAGATTTCCCGAGTCCCTGCCTCCAACTCCCAAAGTGGGAGCTGTGCGCCCCTTTACTTTGGACCCATTTCCCATAAAGGGATGGACATATGATGTTGTTCATTGGAGACCAATTCAACCACCACCATCACCACCACCTCCAAGCATCTTTCATGTTAAAGATGTAAGACTGTAAAATGATCTTTACCCTCTTTATTAAAAAACATTTTTTACCAAGACTTTTTTTTTTAATTTTTTTTTTTAATGTTTTATTTATTTCTAGGAGAGAGTGAGACAGCGTGAGCAGGGGAGGGTCAGAGAGAGAAGGAGTCACAGACTGAAACAGGCTCCAGGCTCTGAGCTGGCAGTCAGCACAGAGCCCGACGCGGGGCTCGAACCCACGAACCGCGAGATCATGACCTAAGCGAAGTCGGACGCTTAACCGACTAAGCCACCCAGGCGCCCCAACATTTTTAACATTTTTATTTATTTTTGAGAGAGAGAGAGAGAGAGAGAGACAGAGTGTGAGCGGGGGAGGGACAGAGAGAGAGAGAGAGAGACTCAGAATCTGAAGCAGGTTCAGACTCCGAGCTGTCAGCACAGAGCTCAACACGGGGCTCGAACTCACAAACCGCGAGATCATCACCTGAGCCGAAGTCGGATGTTCAACCAACTGATCCACCCAGGTGCCCCTACTCTTTTGTTTTTAAATTAATAAATAAACATTTTTAAAATTCCTCAGTTTTAACTTCGGTTATTGCAAATGTCACTAGACATAACCCATGTAAGCAAAAGCTCTTTTAGGTCCTCAGTAATTTTTAAGAACATAAAAGGGAACGAAAAGTTGAAGAACTGCTTCATGCTAATGCAGTAAGGGCTCCTAATAGCCACTGTGATCAAGTGATGCACTGTCCAGGGGTCCCAGCACCTCCGGCAGCCTGTGGCCAAGTAGCCACAGTCTAACCTACCCTAACTGACATTAACATCCTATCCAGATCATTCCCCAACTCCAGGCTTCCATATGACCCCCAACTAAGACACTGTACTTCAAAAGACAAACATGCTAACAGGGTTCTGATAACAGCACACCCCCTTTCTCTCTCCCTCCCAACGGAAAGAACATCGACCTTGAGACAAGCTGACTTTGGTCTCTGTCTGAGCCCTGCTTTAGGCTAGCAAGGGGACCCCAGGCAAGTCTCTCAATTCTCCGGTTTCTGTAAAGCCATAATAGTGCCCGTCTTTCCTCACTGAGATTGTTTTGAGGGTCAAAGGGATGGAGACAAATCTTTGTAAAGGCCTTACAGATGTGAGTTATGAACATTTCCCAGAAAAGAGTTCTCATGCACATTTATGGCTATTCACTTCATAAATATTTACCAGGAATGGGGCCCCAATGGAGGCCTTGAATGCAAAAACAATAACATACAGTGCCAGTGAGCGAGAAGCTCTCAGCCTGACAAGGGAGATGAGCGTAAACAACCACGAGACAATGTGATGCGGTAGATCTTTGAAATCTTAACCAGTTTTCTCCCCAAGCACCCACTCATGCTTCTTGTTACTTTGACCCCTTTCCCTGCAGACAACCAGATGGTGCTGCATCTGTGTCTTAGCAAGCAGAGGATGCATAAGAACTAGAGAAAAAGGCTTTGGGTGTTTTGTCAAAAACCTGGCCTTGAGGAGTCCGGAGGTTTAGAAATTGCAACGTGAGGCAGGGTCAAGCTTCCCTTTCCCTCCAAGACTAGAAGCCAGTCTTTGCGGACCATCTGGAGGGGAGAGGTCAGTGGGGCCCACAGTGCTCAAGATGCAAGGTCCTTGCCAAGAGGAACCCTGTGGAGCAGGGCGGTGCAGAGTTCATTCCAGAAAACACCGTCCCAATGTCAGAAGCAGGGGGGTTCCTGGAAACTTGATTAGCCTCTGTAGCCTGTGCCTTTTATAGACCTTCTGAGCAGCCCAGGTCACCAGCACTGGGGAGCTCTGCTCTGTCCTCCATGGCATTCGACCTCATCAGCAACCAGCGTGTTGTCTGCTAATCAGCAAAAATGGCGCCCATGTGTGCCCTCAAGATTTTGCTCTACCACATTCTCGCTATTCTTGTATAGATAACCTTTCTTTTTGGTGGTCTAAGGCTCTGAGTAGTTAAGGGGTAGAAGGGAAAGCATCATGGGCTTGTGCTTGGAAGATACCAAATGGAGCCAGCCCGAGACCCCACCCCCACCCCCACCCTGTTACCAGAGAGATAAAAGCTTGAACAGCAATGGGCAGGGAGCAGCAAGAGTCCAGAGGAAGTGAGTCATTCTTCCAGGCCTTTCTGGGCAGGAAGCGGATGGGAGGAAAAGGGTCAGGGAAGGCTTCACAGAAGAGGTGACATTTGAACTGGGTGTGGGTGTCGGGCCGCCAGTCATCTCCACAGAAGTCAGCCTGCCCAGCTGAGGACAAAGAGTCTGTTTCCTGGGAAATTGGAACACACTGAGAAGACACTACTATAAACCAGGAGTCAGGTAGAGATCCAGCAGACACCAGCTCTTCTCTAGAAAGTGTGTGTGTGTGTGTGTGTGTGTGTGTGTGTGTGTGTGTGTGTGTGTGTGTTTTAGAGCATAGGTATTACCCTATTTGCATTCCTATCCACTGACAAATAGTGATCGATACTCCCTGTGCCTGCTTTAGGATGGGTAAGGGGTTACACAGCAGTGTCAGAGCCACAGTCGATTTAGCGAGGGTTCTGCATTTACGTTTATTAGTCCCTTTCGTCCCATAAGGTGGTATTGTAGTCCTGAACTTACATTTAAGACAATGGGCTAAAGGGGGCGCCTGGGTGGCTTAGTTGGTTAAGCCTCCGACTTTCGCTTAGGTCATGATCTCGCGGGTCGTGGGTTCGAGCCCCGCGTCGGGCTCTGTGCTGACTGCCGGCTCGAAGCCTGGAACCTGTTTCAGTCTGTGACTCCCTCTCTCTCTGACCCTCCCCTGCTCACGCTGTCTCTCTCTCCTAGAAATAAATAAAACATTAAAAAAAAAAAAAAAAGACAATGGGCTAAAGTTCCTGCCACTGGTTAAATGGCAGAAGTAAGATTTGAACCCATATTTACATTCCGCCTGGGACTTCAGCTTGGAAGGTTGTTGGATGGCTAAGGAATAAATCTTGAAAAGGTTGATAATAACATAAGAGGTAAACTCGCATTTGGGAGATGTGCCCTTACACTGTTCCCCACAGACGCCTGCACTTATCCATCCTGGAAAGCCCTCTAGGTCCTCTCTGTCACTTGTACCCCAAACCTGTCCATGTCTCCAAATCTCACTCTGCTGTCTATTCCATCTCTCGCCTAGACCAAGCACTAGGCTTGACACTGAGTGCAAGATCTTGACAGAAAGTTAGTCCCTGCAGTCAGGTTAACCTGCAGTCAGTAAGGGTAGTAGGTAGAGTCTGCTAATTGTCCTCGAACATTCGGTTGTCCTTCTGCTCAAGCAACAGGATCCCTACCTTTTAGCTGGGTAAATAGATGCCCAGAATAAAGACTGCATTTCCTAGCATGCTGTGTAGTTGCGTGTGGTCACGTGACCAGGCTCTGACCAATGAGATTTGATTGGCCATGACATGGGCAACTTTGGGCTCCAGCCCTTCCCCATCCAGCCTTTCCACTGGCAGGAATGAGGATGTTGTTTGAGCTATTTTGGACCATATAAATGAGGTGACATCTAGGGACAGCGAAACAAGTGACTCTGGGGAGCAGAGCTGCCCTCCCGCCCCCGAGTTTAACGTGAGAGGGAAATAAACTTCTGTTAAGTCATTTGGAGATTATATAAATATCCAAAAAAAATACAGGGGAAGAAAAGATTGAAAAACACCATCACTCGGGTACATGATTTGTAGGAGTACAAATTATAATAAATGCAATGACAAAAACCCACATAGAATTTTTCTTTCCCGAGAGAATAGAATCTGGGAGCGGCCACTAACTTATAATTGTCAGTTAAGGGAGGCTTCTGTTTCGTCAGTTCAGGCTACTCTAGCAGATGCTACACACTGGACCCATGGGGGGGTTTAAACAACAGACATTTATTTCTCATGGTTCTGGAGGCTGGGACGTCCAAATGAAAGTGTTAGTAGATTCTGTGTCTGGTGACAGTCTAGTCCTCTTGGGTTGTTGATGGCTGCCTTCTTGCTGTTTCTTTACACGGCCAAGGGAGAGAGGGCTCTCTGGTCTCTTCCTCTTTTTATAAGGGTGCTAATCCCATCATGAGGGCCCCACTTCTCATGACCTCACCTAGACCTAATTACCTCCCAAAGGCCCCACCTCCAATACGATTGGTTTGGGAGCTGGCACTTCGAGACACAAATCTGAGAGCCCATGAACCCTCACTCCTAACAGCTTCTCTGAGAAACGGACATTGATTCTTAGACCGAGCTCATGGGCAGGATTTGGTCAGGGAAAAGTAGAGAAGCAAGGAAGGAGAATCTGTGAAGCTTCTGGGGCCATAGAGAATTTAGCCACTACTGGGACCCCTAGAAGGGCCATGGGAGCCAAGCCCCCCTGCCCTGAATCTTCAGTGAGTACTCAGAACCTTCATCCTCCCCTACCATGGGTGATGCAGCCTGGACCCCTTACAACCTAGACATGGGGTGACACAATGAATTCTGTCCAAATGCCACTTGAGGGGATGATGGCCCTGTGCTCTTGAAAGATCTGGAGGGCAGATGCAAACCCTCTCCCACGAAAGAGTGCAGGGGCCTCCCAGGGTCAAGCCAGAGAAGACAAATCTGCAGCCGGGGCCCCGGAGGGTCCTGGGTCTGGGAGGAAGGGGAAGCTGGGGGTTGGAGCAAATCAGGAGGTGAGGAAGGCAGACAGGTGTGTGAGCTGAGGCTCCGAGGTGTCAGGCAGGACCCAGCTGCATGTCCACAGATGCTCCGTATCGGGGGCCTGATGAGTGAGCAGGTGAGATTGTGGGGTCACTGCTACTTCTGAACTGTGGCAGAATTCGGAATCACTCTTCATGCTTGCCTACTGACTTTAGGAGGAAGGCATTATTTCCAATTTACAAATGAAGAGGTTGAGGCTCAGAGAGGGGAAGGTTATTGTCTAAAGTCATCAAGTGGGTAGTGCTGGCCTGGGGTAGGGACATATCCCGGGCCAAGTTCATGAGGGCCAGCACAACACATTCAACCTATCCAGTAGACCACTTGGGCAGGGGCTTGCGGACTCTCAGCCTAGTAACTAAAGACTCCACAGCTGTGTTTGGTTTGGAGGGTCTGTGATTTAAACAAACAAACAAACAACTGAATTTGAATGGTTATCGGCATAGAATGGACTTTATCCTTTGTCTTAATCTCCCCACTTAGGCTCATTTATTCCTTGCCTGGCCCTGAAGGCATTTCAGTGTTAGTGTGGCTTTCATTCTAGAAAAACCTTTCTTTAGTACCAGAAGCCAGATGAGGAAGCTTTTTTTCCTGAGCCCCTTTTCTAGTCACTCTGGGAAAGCATCAGAGACACAGGAGCCCGAATATTTATCTAATACATTACATATCGAATACCTAGTATCTAGAACACAGATCTTTTTCCTATCAACGCGTGTAGGCAAGGACCCTGCTTTATGAACTTCCCATCATGTGCAAACTGCAAGCAAGTTGAGAAAGACTGAATTGGCTGGGTCCTTGCCTAAAGTTCTTTAGGAACAGGGGGGCCGCTGTGGTCTCCAGAGCCGGAACACAGCAGGTAGGCAACTGGGACACGCTGAGGTAGAAGATTCAAGGGAGTAGAAGGTTCTGAGAATTTCTGTGTGTTTTTCCTGCATTTTGCCAAGCCTGCTAGCTCCACGGCAGCCAAGCACTTGAACTTTACCCCTCGGTGTCCCATTGTATATATACCCTATCTGTCGGGTCTGGAGTTTAACCAGACCTCACCATCAGGTCCAGAGTTTTCTTTGGAAAGTACTGGGCTCTGAATCCCTGGAGTGTTTGGGAGTGCAATTTGCAGACCCCATCTTGCCATTTAACGTAGCAACCGGTTAGTTCAAATAGTTAAAGGACTTGGAGTTCCTTTGGTTGCAAGTTGCCTTGGGCAAGGGAAGTCATTTTCCTGAACCCAAAATAGCCATCTGTGTGTTAAACTACTTTTTTTTTTTAGATGAAAGCAACTACATTTTTTTGAAAAACCGAAATAAACTCAAGTTGTCCGTAGTGTGTCTAGTGAAAAGCTATCATCGAGAGGTTTATGTTTCATGAATGCCTTGAAAATTAAAGTTTAGCATAAAAGAGAGGACAGAGTGCAACGCTGAGGAGAAAAACAGCAACGCTCGCTGTTAACCCGGGCTTGCAATGAAGGAGAAAGCACTTATCCTGAACCCAAACCTCACCCCCTGAAAAATAAGTTATGCTCCAATGAAATAGGCAGGAAGGGGTGGGGGCTCCCAGGTTTACGAAATTTCATTGCATTCAAACAGCAAAGCGAAACCTGCTTTGCCTGGGGTCATCGTCTGATTGCCTCTGAGTCAGCAGGTTTTGAACATGCTATTCTTCAAAATCTCGAACCTGCTTCCCTGTGCCTGTTTTGAATTTCCTCTTCTTTAACGTATGTTTATATCCTGCCTGTTACAAGCCTATGAGAACAATCGCGAGCATTATCTGTTTCCTTTCAGATCCTGATGTCATTCCCTCACCTTCTTCCCTCGGCTTGTTTGTTGTTGTTGTTTTCCTTGAAATAAACCAAACTGTCTTATAAAGATGAAGAGAGAAGAGAGGTTGCACTTTTGGACTTTATTGCAAAACAAACATCAACAACAAAACCAGGTCTCTGTGGTGCTGAGTCCACGAAGGAGTGTAGCAAGTTCATGTGCTAGTTCATTTAGTCCCTCAGCAATGGACTATGTATCGGCCCTATGCCAGGCAGTAGGAGCAAATGGGAGAACATTTTACAGTCTCTTTTCCTCAAGAAACTCACAGTCTAGTGGAACGTGCAGACACAACAGATACCCCAGCTATTTACAAGAGACGCCAGTGTGGATAAGCTTGACTGTTATTGTTGAAAAGTGCATTTTCAGATTGTAGGCTCAAGGAGGAAGGATGCTTTCTGTTGATTTGATTGAAGATGTCAAGCCATTCTTGCTACTAACCATAACGTATGAGGGGCTCCCTAAAGGCAAAGCAAGGCTTCCTGTGGACAATTACCATCTGTCCAAGATCACCAGGGCCTTCAGCTTCAGCTCAAGGGACGTGATCTTTGACTCATTTTCCTAATCCCAGGAGGAGTCCAAAGCACCGTCGAGCTGGAAAGTGAGTGTGGCGGGAGAAGCTTGTCAACCTCTCGGCCTTTAGGGAGGTCTTCTCTCTCCTGTGTTCTGTGCACGCTGCCGCAGAGGTCTTAGAATTAATTGTCTCCATGGGAGATATTTACAGAGAGGGGCTGGCCCGCGACGACGATGATGTGCCAGATCCTGAAGGCAGGGAATCAGGAACGGCAAAGTCACAGCACCCACGCTATCAGTCCCCTGCCCGGCGCAAATGAAAGTTGTTGGCACCTGATGTCAGACTGCCTGATCTCACCCAGAGTTCCTCATCAGAATCAGAGACAGAAAAGGCCATTTTCTGGATTGCCCTAAGAATTTACATAACTCAGCACACCGCAGAGGCCCAAGGGAGAAGTTACTGTAATATAATCAGTGCCCGGGGGCTGGGGCTGGGGCTTGCTTCTCTACGAACCCTGCCTACATTCTGACCGTCCTCTCCACACCTAACCCTGGACAGCGACTATCCCAGCAGGTTGGTGAATGAGCTGAAGTTTATTTGCCACCCTGGACCATTTGGTGACCGGAGGGAAATGAAAGGCTACAGAAAGAGTACAAATTAATTTTTCCACCGGGGGCTTCTGAGAGCTACAGCCCAGAGGCGGAGCAGGAAGACGCAGAAGGAAACTGGGAGTCATCATAAATTTTCCTCACAATGTTGCGGAATCTGGTCGGGATCACTGGCGGAAAAAACAAGCGGCACTTGCAGATCTTGGAAGGGAGGGGGGTTATTTTACACCAGTGGGCTCAGAGATCATTCTCCAGAGATCTGATCTCAGAGCATCAGCAGACGGAGTAATTTGTAGCCTGTTACTTCCGCATTCCTTATTAATACAAGAGACAATCAGGGTGGGAAGAAGAACCCAGATGAGGGAGCCTTTGATGAGGGACAGGTAGTTCCTTATCAGTCCTGTCGGCCATCTTATAACACATTTTTCCCTATCAATAACGCTGCCGCGTTTGCTCTATTTGTAGATACTGCGGCAGGCAGAATCCTAAGATGGCGCCCAGATTCCTGCCTCGGGTGTCCCACACCATACAATCCCCTCCCTGAGACAGTAGGTGGAGTGGGTGGGACATGAGAGCATGGTGACCTTTTCTGTCCTGTGTTTGGGTTACACTGTGTGGTAAAGGTGAAGGGACTTCTCAGATGTCCCTAAGTAGTTGAATCGGTATTGATCAAAAGGAAGGGTATCCTGGTGGGCCCGACCCAATCAGGTAAACACTTTAAATGAGGGTTTAGGGGCACTTGGGTGGCTCAGTTAGCTAAGCGTCTGACTTCAGTGCTGGTCATGATCTCATGGGTCATGAGTTCAAGCCCCATGCTGGGCTCTCTGCTATCAGCACAGAGCCTGCTTTGGATCCTCTGTCCACCCCACCCCCACCCCTACCCCGCTCATGCTCTCTCTCCCTCAAAAGTAAAAAAAATAAATGAGGGTTTAGAGGTCAGAAACAGGAGTCCGGGAGGTGCAAAGCAGCAAACACCATCCCCTATTAACCTTAAAGAAACAAACTGCCATATTTGGAGAAGATCACATAGCAAAGGAGTATGGGTGGCCTCTAGGCACTGAGTGCCTCGGCCCTACGGCCGCAAAGAACTGAATTCTGCCAACAGTTGGTGAGCTTGGAAGAGGACTGGGACCCCAGATGTGAGAGCAGCCCTGGCCCCCTTGGATTTCACTTGGATTTCAGCGTCGTGAGACTCCGAGCTGGGAAAGCCAGGTGAGCCCACAGAACTGTGAGATAATAAATGGGCATTGCATTAACTGCTAAATTATGATCCACAGAGACAGAAAGCAAATGCAGATTCTGTTTACTGTAAGATCTGCCACTGATTGTAAGACATACCACTGACTTTGTAACATTTAGGGAAATAATAAAAACTACAACATTAAATGTTATAAGGCATAAATTGTAAGATGTCTGACTTTAAAAACCAATAAAATGAGAAATGTGTATCTTGGTATTAAGGAAACATGTCAGTATTATTACATTTGTGAATCCTTGGGAATTTTCCAAGTCTTTTCACCCAAGATTTTTTTAAAATTCCAGTTACTTAACATACAGTGTAATATGAGTTTCAGGTGTATAATGTAGTGACCCAACACCTCCTTACAACACCCGGTGCTCATCAGAACAGGTGCACTCCTTAGTCCTATTACCTATTTCACCCCTCCCCCAAACACCCTCCCGGCTGGTAACCATCAGTTTGTTCCCTATAGTAAGAGTCTGGTTTTTTGGTTTGTCTCTTTTTCCTTTTTCTTTCTTTTTAAAAAAAATTTAAGTGTTTATTTATTTTTGAGAGACAGAGCACAAGCAGGGGAGAGGCAGAGAGATAGGGAGACCCAGGATCTGAAGCAGGTTCCAGGATATGAGCTGTCAGCATAGAGCCTGTCACAGGGCTCGAATTCATGGATTGTGAGATCATGACCTGAGCTGAAGTCAGGCGCTTAACTGGCTGAGCCACCCAGGCTCCCCTGTCTCTTTTTTTCCTTTGTTCTTTTGTTTCTTAAATTCCACATATGAGTGAAATCATACGGCATTTGTCTTTCTCCAACTTATTTCACTTAACATTATACTTTCTAAATTCATCCATGTTATTACAAATGACAAGATTTCATTCTTTTTCATGGCTGAGCAGTACCTCCTTGTATATCTATACCACATCTTTATCCATTCATCAATCAATGGACACTTGAACTGCTCCATAAATTCGTTATTGTAGGTAATGCTGCAATAAACATAAGGGTGCGTATATCTTTTTGAATTAGCTTTTCACATAAGATTTCTTTGTTTTGAGAGAGAGAGAGAACGGGGGAGAGAGAGCACGGGAGAGGAGCCGAAGGAGAGGGAGCAGGAGAATCTTAAGTAGGTACCATGCCCATCGAGGAGCCAACTCGGGGCTTAATCTCACAACCATGAGATCATGACCTGAGCCGAAATCAAGAGTCAGATGCTTACCCGACTGAGCCACCCAGGCACTGCCACCCCTTTTTTGAGACTTTTCACATAAGATTTGATTTAGTTCACCTTCACGACTCTGTGATCGTTGAGAGGGGAGGGGTCGTAATGAGAGAGCTGAGGTGCAGAGAATTGAAATGATTTACTGAAGGTCACAACACCAGACAGAGCCAGGACCAGATACTAGGCTTACGCTTTCTGCTGTACCAGGATCAGACCATTGGACCTCATTTTGCCAATGTCTAATACTCCTACGAAGTGAACTATGCCACCAAGCCCTGATCAAGGGAAAGCCACAGAGGTGAGCCTGTCACTTCTGAGCTAATCTCAGGGGCTTAGAAGTATGTCCCAGACCCACAGCAGCCAGTCCATAGTCTGAGCAACTACTAATGATGTGGGCCAGCTCAAAAATGAACTGGTCTAATCAGATTTCCTCTTTCAAGAATTATGAAGCACTAGTGCAGGAGTAGAGCAGGAAGTCATGTGAGCCATGAGTAATCAGAAGGTATGTGAAAATAGACACCATATGTAATGACAGGAGGCTATCCAGTGGCATGAGGGAAAGGAGCAATGGAGAAAGCAGACGTTCCTGCTGAGAGAGCCCATGGAGCCCATGAGAAGATCAAGATCATCACCCCCTGGGTCCGTTTCTGTTTCAGACATGCCCCGATTTCAATTCAAACCCTTCTGTATGCTTAAAATCCCCTCCCCAAGTTTTCTGAGAAACGTGATTGAGTCTCCGTTCATTGCAGCTGTACCATTTGTAAAGTCACGATCTGTAGGGTCCAGTTTCGAAGCTGAGTTATGGTTAAAGAAACATAATTCATGCAAAAAAGAAATGTCAGAAAACCTTGCGTTTACCAAACACTATGAACATTTTTCTCCCCGAACACCCACTGGCCTCATATACTACAGCTGACTTGGCCTTAATAATCCCCCTAGGACAACTCTCCGGCCCTCCCTCCCATGTGAATCTTGGGGTCTTCCTCCCTTCTTCAACGCCTTGTCATTACTCATCACCACAGCCCAAGAAAGGGTTTAGCAAGACAAGGTCCTCCTTGGAGGGTGGGGGAGGGTGAGAATCCAAGTAGTACAAGTCCGGGTCCTCTCTAACGAGCAGAGGCTGGGAAAACATATGACAACACTCATATTTCAATCATTATTTACCCTGTCCTCACACAGCCAGGAAAAAAAAACCACAACCAAAACAGAATCTGCTTTTGAAATGAGGGTCACTGTGTGTACATGCCATGAATATCAGGGACTGTGTTTGTGTGCTACAGCCACACTTCTGCCGAATTCTCTGGGTGCAATACCTGTCAGATGATGTGGTCACATGAACTAGAAGGACTAAATGATGGTTATTCAAACTAAAATAGTTAGTGAAGATGCATCAGGATTGGGGTGGGTGGGAGGAGCTGTGGCTGGGTGTGAGTTCCTGGTTTGTTTTGGGAGGGTCAGTCGGAAGTATTCTCTAGACCCCTTGGGCGGGGAGCCACCCTCTCCAGCAGGCCCTGCGATGTTAGCTCTGGGGTTCTTTGGGGAAGTTCAGAGCAGGTAAGGGAACCTCAAAGGGCACTTTGACTTCACCCAGCTCCAGAGGATCCCCGAAAGGACTAGGGCCAAAGGAGTCTTCAGAAGATGACAGGCCTAGAGTTGAGGTCATTCCATGCCAGAAACTCCCTCCCATAATGGATGGCAGGGACCGTCCTTCAACAAAGGGGCTCTTCTTCAAGGGAGGGCATCTTGGGAACTGTGTCTGAGAATCTGCAAAATCCTTCACAGAGCCCCAACCAACAAAACAGTCCCAGCTCACTAAGCCAAGGCCACTTAGCCCAGCATCTCATCTATACTGAGCACAGCTAAGAATCAGGAAATATTCCAAATCACAGCAGAGTTGCCAGAATAGACTTCCTAGTGTCTACCCACTAATGCTCACAGAACTTGGTAGTTCAAGGCATTGGTACCATTTACGGTATGATAGCTAGTGTGTGCCTGGCACCTAGCCTGTGTTTTCTTTTATTTCTTCCTCCATCTTCACTGCAAAGTAAGTATTGCTGTGCTCATTTCACAGATGAGGCAACTAAGCCATGGGGAGATTAAATGACTTGCTCAAACTCACTTGGCTATTAAAGAGCAAGGATTTGAAGACACATCTTTCTCTCAACCTGAGCTTCTTTGTAAGTGTTGGTGGTTGGGTTCAGAGTTCTCTGCATTCAAGGTTTGACCAGTGAGGGTACCTGGGTGGCTCAGTCGGTTAAGCATCTGACTCTCGATCTTGGCTCAGGTCATGATCTCACAGTTTGTGAGTTCAAGCCCTGCAGCAGGCTCTGTGTCGGGATTCTCTCTCTCTCCCCCTCTTACCCGCTTGCTCTCCATCTCTCTCTCAAAATAAACACAACTAAACTTTAAAAAATTAAAAAAAAGATTTGACCAGTGGTCAAAAGCTGTACTACAGTAAATTTCATCCCCGTTAAATCCCTATGGCTCTGCCACCTTGACCCTGTATCTGAAGAAAGCTGGACACCAACCTCCTACCTCCCCTTGTCCAATGACCAACATGGGCAAGCTGTGAACTTCCATTGACTATAGTGCCTCCAACTCTTCAATTTTCTTCTAACTGCCCGATGCCCCAATCCAGGCCAGATCCCTGACTCTGATTTTTAACCCATTTTCAACCCTATTCTTTTTTAGTTTCCCCAGCTCACCCTGGGGTAAACATTCATTTAGATTTGAACACACACTGGCTGCCTCGCGAAGAAGCCCTATATCAGCTCTCACCTCTGTACTATAATCCTCAGTGTTGCTCATTGCCTTGAGGTCCGTGCACCCCAATGTACCTCCTTAATAGAGAGAGCAGTCGGAACATGCTACGCAGTCTTTTGGTGGGCTAGCCTTTCCTTGCCACCAACCTCTGACCTTGGGCTGTCTCTATAGCTCTGGTTTAATTAGGCATTTCCTACTGGTGACCCCTGCCCACCCTTTCCCACTCCCAGTGCCCATTCTTGCACAGTTCTCATTGTGGCCACCACACCCTCCTGTTGGGCACCTGACCTTGACTCTTCTAAATTCTCAGTTTCAAAAGTAAAAATGAGGTGCTACAAAAGGAAAGTTCCTCAGGCACTCATTCAGAGCTTATTTCTTCTTTATTTTTAATACTTTTATTTTTTTATTGAAGCGTAACATGCATACAGAAAGTGTGTAAATCATAAGCATTCAGTGAATTATCCCAAAGTGATTACACCTCTGTGTACACCTCTCTGGTTAAGAAATAAAGCATTTCTTATAATAATAAGAATAAAGCATTGGCTTGTATCAAAAAGTGTCGGTGAGGATGTGGAGAAAAGGGAACCTTTGTGCACTATTGGTGGGAATGTACATTGGTGCAGCCACTGTGAAAACCTGTAGAGAGATTCCTCAAAAAATTAAGAATAGAATTACCATATGATGCAGGAATTCCACTACTGGGTATTTACCCAAAGAAAATGAAAACACTAACTTGAAAAGATAGATGCATCCCTATGGGTATTGCAGCGTTGTTTATAAGAGCTGAGGTATGGAAGCAGCTAAGTGTCCATCAATAGATGGATGGATAAAGATGTGGTATATATATACAATGCAGTGTCACTTAGAGATAAAAAAGAATGAGATCTTGTCATTTGCAACAACATGAATAGACCTAAAGGGAATCATGCGAAGTAAAACAACTCAAAAGACGAATACCATACAACCTCACTTGTATGTGAAATCTAAAAAAAACAAAACAAATGAACAATCAAAAGCAGAAACAGAACATACAACTTCACTTATATGTGAAATCTAAAAAAACAAAACAAATGAACAATTAAAAGCAGACACAGACCTATAAATACAGAGAACAGACCAGTGGTTGCCAGAAAGGAGGTGTGTGTGTATTGGGGGCGGGGGAGAGATAGGCAAAACGTAAACTTTTTTTTTAGCTTAAGAGGTAAACTTCCAGTTCCAAAATAAGTTATGGATATTAAAAGAACAGTATAGGGAACAGTCAATAATATTGTCATAATGTTGTACAGTGGTAGAAGGTGACTACACTTGTCATGGTGACCATTGAATATTGTATACAATTGTTGAATCAGTACGTTGTATACCTGAAGCTAATATAACATTGTCAAATATACTTCAACAATCAAAATGAAAAATAGAAAAAAAATAGAGTATTAGTGATACCTCATAAGACCCTCATGTTCCTTCCCAATCATATCTTTGTCCTCCTTTCTTTTTTCTAAAACTTAATGTTTTATTTATTTCTGAGAGAGAGAGAGAGAGACAGCGTGAGCAGGGGAGGGTCAGAGAGAGAGGGAGACACAAAATCTGAAACAGGCTCCAGGCTCTGACCTGGCTGTCAGCCAGAGCCCGATGCAGGGCCCAAACACACGAACCGTGAGATCATGACCTGAGCCAAAGTCGGAGGCTTAACGGGCTGAGCCACCCAGGCTCCCCTCTTTGTCCTCCTTCTGAAAGCTATCCTCATTTATAACACCTTAGGTTAGTTTTTGAGTATTTTTGGCTTGTATATGAATGGAAGCACACAATGTGTATTCTGTTACATCTCTTTTCTTGTATTCAAATTTTATTCATGAGATTCATGAGTTTGTCTTCATGAAGCTATACTTTGTTCATTTCTAATTGCAATGTAGTATTTCATTGTGTGACCATGCCTTAATTTATTTACTCATTCTATTGATGATATTTGGGTTATTTCTACTTTAGAGTTATTAAAAATAATTTTGAAAAATATATATACACATATACAAACACATATAATTGTGTATGCATGTATGTTTTTTGTGAACATTTATAATTATATATAAAAATGGAAAAATATTATGAACCTGATATGCCCACCAATCAGCTTCAAAAATTATCAATATGTGATCAATATTATTTTATCTTTACTCCCCTACGCATGTTCCCTCACTTTGATTATTTTGAAACAAATACTAACTTCACATAATTTTATTTCTAAATACTTCAGTATACATCTTCAAAAGATGTATGCTCTTTAAAAAAGATACAAACTATTACCCCATGTAAAAATAAATTTAATTTTTTAATAGAATTTGTCAAATTGGCTTACATACAACACCCAGTGCTCATCTCAACAAGTGCCGTCCTCAATGCCCATCACCCGCTTTCCCCTCTCCCCCACCCTCCATCAATCTTCAGTCTGTTCTCTGTATTTCAGAGTCTCTTGTGTTTTGCCTCCCTCCCTTTCTATTTGTAACTATTATTTTCCTTTTCCTTCCCCCATGGTCTTCTGTTAAGTTTCTCAAAATCCACATATGAATGAAAACATATGATATCTGTCTTTCTTTGACTGACTTATTTCACTTAGCATAATACTCTCCAGTTCCATCCATGTTGCTGCAAATGACATGATTTCATGATTTCTCATTACCAAGCAGCATTCCATTGTGTAGATAAACCACATCTTCTTTATCCATTCATCAGTTGGTGGACATTTAGGCTCTTTCCATAATTTGGCTATTGCTGAAAGTGCTGCTATAAACATTGGGGTACATGTGTTGGTTGTTTCCTTTGCAGCACAGAAGCTTTTTATCTTCATGAGGTCCCATTATTTCATTTCTGCTTTTAATTCCCTTGCCTTTGGAGATGTGTCAAGTAAGAAATTGCTGCAGCTGAGGTCAAAGAGGTTGTTGCCTGCTTTCTCCCTTAAGGTTTTGAATGTGACCTGTCTCATATTTAGGTCTCTCATCCATTTTGAATTTATCTTTGTGTACAGTGTAAGAAAGTGGTCTATTTTCATTCTTCTGCATGTTGCTGTCCAATTTCCCCAGCACCATTTGCTAAAGACACTGTCTTTTTTTTTCCATTGGATACTCTTTTCTGCTTTGTCAAACATTAGTTGGCCATACATTTATGGGTCTAATACTAGGTTCTCAATTCTATTCCATTGGTCTATATGTCTGTTTTTGTGATAAACTAATTTTTTTTTTCCTTCAGACTTTGTTTTATTTAACCATCTTGGACCAATTTCTTAAGTTAAGGAAACTGCCCAAGGAAATAGAGATGTTAAGTGACAGTATCAGGATGAAGGCCAGCTCTTCAAGGACTTCTTTTTTTTTTTTTTTTAAGAAAAATCCTGATTTGTTATTTCTCCAATTGCAAAAGAAGCGCATTAGAGTTTCCATCCTTTTTGTAACCGATAGAACAACACTGAGATGTATCAAGAAAAAACTATCTTTCTCTTGATCCGTCTCTTACTCCACTCCCTGGGGGAACTAGAATTAATGACCGGGTACATGTCTTCCCATATTTCTCTCCTTGTTCATTCATTTAAACATATAGACATTTATTAATAGGGTTTTTACATTGTGTGTTTGCTATGAATGAAATTGAATGACATCACAGTATTTTCCCAGATAATTCTATATCTGTTATCATGCCTATATTTCAGTAAATGTGGATATAAACTTTCCCTCTAATTTCCCATCTTCCATGTAAATACATGTAAACTATTGAAAAACTGAGATCAAATCAGGTATACAATATTCTTTTTAGCAAGATTTTCCTTTTTCTTTTTATACTTATGATGAACCTGCACCACCCCTTCCTCCTATGCACACGTACAGAAAATCCAAGTTAAAAATCAGTGTGATTCCTTCCACCCTTTACTCCACTTTCTTTTTCTTTTTTTTTAATGTTATACAGAATTATTTTATTAAAATCTCTTTTCTTTTATAGTTTATTGTCAAGTTCATTTCCATATAACACCCAGTGCTCATCCCAACAAGTGCCCTCCTCCATGCCCATCACCTCCCTTCCCTTCTCCTCCACCCCCATCAGCCCTCAGTTTGTTCTTAGTATTCAAGTCTCTCATGGTTTGCCTCCCTGCCTCTCCCCAACTATTTTTTCCCCTTTTCCTCCCCACTTGGTCCTCTGTTAAGTTTCTCCTGATCCACTTATAAGTGAAAACATACAGTATCTGTCCTTCTCTGCCCAACTTATTTCACTCAGCATAACACCCTCCAGTTCCGCCCACATTGCTACAAATGGCCAGATTTCATTCTTTCTCATTGCCATGTAGTATTCCATTGTATAGCTATACCATGTCTTCTTGATCCATTCATTAGTTGATGGACATTTAGGCTCTTCCTTTTCTCCATTTTCAAACAAATCCTATATAAATATGTCAAAAATACACATACATACGTGGGCTTTTGTCATTATTTTGTAGAAATGAGATGAATTATACTCATTTCTGTACATGTGGCTTTCCTCAGGTCAATCTCATGGAAATTCCCCCAAGTCAACTGACACAGCTCCTATTTATTAAGTGGCTGCATAATATAGTGCAGCAACATTTATTTAACCCATTCCCATAGTAATGGGCCCATTGGTTTCTATTTTCATCGTTGTAAACCACTAATAGCAATAAACTGCTGCACTTAATATTCTTTATTTCTAATAGTTTATTGTCAAGTTGGTTTCCATATAACACCCAGTGCTCATCCCCACAAGTGCCCTCCTCCATGCCCACCACCCCCTTCCCCTGCCCCCCACCCCCGTCAGTCCTCGATTTGCTGCACTTAATATTCTTGTACGTACGAGCTTATGTATTTGTGCTTCTCCAGGTTGAAAATAATTTTCTATATAAAAGATCTAAAAACTTCAGGGATCCAAGAAAGGTTCTGCAATCTGCATTACTGTCAATAAAACATAAATTATGCAAAAATTCATAACAGAGCACGCATTGCTTTTGCTGAAATGAAGGCAAGAAAAGTAAATAGTGTAGGCTAGATGTACATAATTTATGAATTATATTTGTCTTTATTTTGTTATTTATCCCCAAATCATCATCCCCTTGATAGAATACCTCAACATCTGTATTTTTAACTAGACTTGAACATCTTTGATATTTTGCCCACTTTAAGTCACACATAATGCATAACTTTTCATGTATATGTCCCCTTTTTGTTATAAAGATGTATTTGTCAAGATAGGAAAAGAGAACATTTTATTCAACACGTTTGTCAGTTGGCTTATTTGTAACTTCTTTTATTTAGATATATAGTAAGTGAGCCTCAATGTGTTCTCTTGCCCAGGCCCTGCACATGTTTATGAGGGACTGATGGATCAAATAGCTCAGCTATTAATTTGTTCCTTCTTCATTCACTCAACACACACCTGCTTAATGTTTTCTATGAGCCAAGCATTGAAATAATTTCATTCTTTCAACAAGCATTGAGTGTCACTAGAATGCTGAGGACTGGACTGTCAGTTGGTATTAAGGATGCTCTGATTAACATGATGAGATTATGGGGCACCTGGGTGACTCCATCGGTTAAGCGTCTGACTCTTGATTTTAGATCAGGTCATGATCTCACTGTTTGTGAGTTCGTGCCCTATGTCGGGCTCTGCGCTGACAGTGTGAAGCCTTATTGGGACTCTCTCCTCTCTCTCTGCCTTTTCCCTACTCACACTCTCTCTCCTTCCCTCTCTCTCAAAATAAATAAATAAATAAACAAACAAACAAACAAACATTTAAAATATATGATCCGATTGTAATCAGAAAGAGCCCAATGAAAAAAAAGAGAAATTTTAGAAACAATTCAAACATGGTGTAAGTGTTCAATGAAGGTGCAGTCCAGAGTGCAATGAGCACACACAGAAGAGATTACCTTAGTTCGGGGAAGTTGGGGGCATCGTTACAGAGGAGGAGGTGATATTTGGGGTGGGACTTAATGAGTGAATAAGGCTGAGTGCTGGCACGGGGTCTCAAATAAATACATAATGTGTATTATATAAAATACATGTTTATATTTATATTTGTGTATATATTTGTACTATAATAAAAAATAGTTTATGTCTTTAAAATTATGAACTAATATGATAAAATAAATGTGTGTATTCAAATATACAAATCATTCTACAAATATATAATAAATATATATAATATCATATGTATATTGTTTTTTTAAGTATACAATGACACTTCTTTATTTAATTTTTTTTAATGTTTACTTATTTTTGAGAGACAGAGACAGAGTACAAGCAGGAGAGAGACACAGAGAGGGAGACACAGAATCCAAAGCAGGCTCCAGGCTCTGAGATGTCAGCACAGAGCCCGACAAGGGGCTCAAACCCACAAACTGTGAGGTCATGACCTGAGCTGAAGTCAGTCGCCCAATCAACTGATTGGCTACTCAGGTACTTCAAATCATACATATGAATTTTTGACTGTTGGAGAAATACAAGCAGAAGTTAAGGGCTAATCTGAGGAAGCATTTGCTCTTAAAGTCGTACCACACTATTAAAATGTTGATGATATCTGTGTAGAGAGACAGGAATTTGGGGGTGAAGGGCAGACAGGACAAAGAAATCAACATTTTGAAGAAAGGGATGCTTGCTTGTGGGATTTCAGGCCTGTTGATTTATTATCGAATCTCATAGGCAAAAAGCCAAGGTTCTGTCCATGCTGGCAAAATGCAGATGAGGACCAAGCAATTAGCTGGTGAACTTGGCTTAAGTTGCTTATTCTAGCCATTGAGATGATTCACCCCCAAGCAAACCTCAGCAGCAGGTTGATGAGACCAACATCATGTTATTGCACAGGGCTCTTGTTTTGCTTGCTGAGGCTTTCCATCCGACCACCCAGACTCTTCCCAGGTGCTGCCCGCACATGTACAAAAGAGCTTTTGCCTGCAGGTGTTTTTCTGACCCACTACATCAACCCAGAATATTCTCTGAAGCTGTTATTGCCCACAGCACCTAACTCTCTCACACCCCCACTGCTCGATGATCTCACCTCCCCAAGATGGCAGCCAAGATTACTGGGAAAACTCCTGCTGGTGACATGCACACAACAAAGGGGGAAGCAGAGAAGCTTCTGGACCATGATTCTAATCAGAGGAAAGATTCCAACTCCCGTCCTGGCAAGAATTATACTTCCCCCGCCCACCTGAATGGTCAGAATGGTATAAATTTTGAAAATCCTAACAGACTGAGCATTTTCATCCACCAGTCTAGTAGATTTTCCAGCTGTGAGTAAAATGATAGAAAACAACTTCAGATGGATCTATTAGGAAATCCAAATTAAGTCAATGGTGAGAGTCCAAATAGAAAATCTAAGCCAGGGGCACCTAGGTGGCTCAGTAGGTTAAGCATCAAACTTCAGGTTTGATCACAGTTTGTGATCAAGCCTCATACCTGGCTCTGCACTAACATCTCAGAGACTGCTTTGGATCCCCAGTCTCCCTCTGCCTCTCCCCAGCTTGTGCTTTCTCTCTCTCTCTCTCTCTCTCAAAGGTAAATAAACATAAAAAATAAATCTAAGCCACTCTTTGGGTTTTTCTCAATTGCAGTGAGGAATCCTCTACATTCTGGCTTTAATTCTTTTCCTCTCTTTGCATGGTCAGTCAAGGAGGATATTGTTTATAAACAAAAGGAATCAAAGATGGGTGATCAGGAGGCTAAGAGCTGCTTCTCCAATAAGGATTCATCATCCTTATTGTTTACATCTGAGCCCATTTTTAAACTCAGAACACATTGCCTGAGGGAGAGGTATATTCCAAGGTCAAGACCCAGCAACACAATGGCAAAAATATACAGCAACAATTTCCCCGTTCCTATGGCCATTTACTACGCTGGGTAATCCCACCCTGGAGAAAGGCAGACATCCAAATGTTTCAAATATTTCAAGAACTGTTGGACACAGAGTCCAAGTTATCATTAGTATCTGGGACCTGAAGTGTCCACATGGTTCCTCAGTAGATTACGCACTTATGAGAATCAGTTAATAAACTGAATCTGACTCAGTGTGAGTCTACTGGGTGCATGGACAAACCTAGTGCTTATTTCTTCAATCTCCAAATGTGTAATTTTAATGGCTATACTTCGCAGTTTACTGAACAACCACATAAGTTCCTTTGTGTGTGGGGTAGGAGCTATTGTAGTGGGAAAGCTACTTAAAGTTTTTGAAATTGCCTCTTCCCCACAGCCAATATGGTCAATCCAAAATAACATTGTACCCTTGCAGAGAAGCAGAGATTATACCTCCCTCAGAGACCTAACATCCGAGAGGTAGTAATTCCTGCCATGGTTCCTCCAAAGTAAAATGCATCTTGGAGGATGACAGTGGACTCACACAGTGAAGTAACCTCATTGTAACTGCTGTGTCAGAAGTAGGATCTTAGCTAGATTAAACTAATATGGTCTCAGGCACGTGGCATGCTGCCACTGATCTGGTTAATGTGGGTTTTTTGTTTTTTACCCCCATTAGAAAGGAAAATGAGAAGTTTGAATTCACTTGAAATGAACACCAGCACACACTTATATAGTCTTTCCCCAGAGAGAAGAATAAAACTATATGCCAAATGAGTATCAGGACCTAGCTAATCTACGCCAAGGTGACCTGCACTATCTACACGTTTCAAAGTACATCACGCTGGTTCACTGTATTGATGTCATCATGTTGATCAGATCAGGTGAGCAAGAAGTGGCAATATGTGGGAGGTCTTGGTAAGTCACATGTGGTTCAAAAGGGTGGGAAATCAGTCCTGTGAAGATCTAGGGACCCTCCAGTTCAGTGTAGTTTGCCTCGTTCTGAAGGCAAGTGGACAAATGCACAGATACAGCCTGAGAAGGGCAGGTGTATCCAGGAGCTCAGGCACTTGGAGGCGCTGGTCACACCACGTGGTAAACCATCTGGATCAGCAGGGGTGCTAACTGCGGGTGAGCCCTCACGCATCTCGGATGGACAGGAGAGGAGGGAGACCAGGAGTGTGAGTTGTTGCCTTGGGACAGGCAGGTTTGCCCTGTTTGCTTTTCCTTGACACAAAGTAAAAGAATCTAAGTGGCACAGGGGCAGATTATAGAGGAGCCCAAGGTGTGCCATCCAGATCCTCTCTTTCGGGACTGAAGCATCCTTCTGGCAGCTGCTGGAAGTGTTGATGGCCAACAGCTCAGCTGAGCTCCACACTTCCCACCTTCACGCCACAACTGTCTTAGGCCGAAGAGAGTCCCTCACAGGGGGTCATAGCTCCTCCCCTGAGCAGCCTGCATACAATGACTAGTTAACACGGGGCTGTAAAGTCCTGGCCTCTCTGCCCCAAGTGAGAACAACTCAGCGCCGTCTCAGCTCCGGAGTCTCCCCAAATGGACTGAGGCCTTCGTTGTGACTGTATCACAACCGATTTCTGGTCCCTTCACTTTCCCACAGCTACCGATCCACAAAGCACCCCACATACTAATCTCCATTGCACAGTTTGCTTCCCAGGAAACCCAGCCTTCAACACATAATGTAGCCTGGTGCATTTAATTTTTTAAAGAAAATATTTTATTTTTTTAATTTTTTTTAATGTTTTTATTTATTTCTAGGAGAGAGACAGCATGAGTAGGGGAGGGTCAGAGAGAGAGGGAGTCACAGACTGAAACAGGCTCCAGGACCTGAGCTGGCAGTCAGCACAGAGCCCGACGAGGGGCTCGAACCCATGAACCGCGAGATCATGACCTAAGCGAAAGTCGGACGCTTAACCGACTAAGCCACCCAGGCGCCCCTAAAGAAAATATTTTAATGGGCGCCTGGGTGGCTCAGTCAGTTTAGAGAGCAACTCTTGGTTTTGGTTCAGGTCATGATTTTGTGGTCTGGGGTCGAGCCCCACACTGTCAGTGAGGAGTCTGCTTGGGGTTCTCTTCATCTCTCTGTCTCTGCCCCGCCCTTTACGATAAATAAATAAACTTTTTTAAAAAAGAAAATATTTTAAGATATCTGAAATTTCGGATTTCTCAGAACCCCAAACATCATTTGTGAAAGAGAAGCATTCAATGCCATCATGGGGTAATACAACATACCATTATCTGCACATAAAGAACAAAGGAAAAAAAGAGATTGGGGATTATAGGAGCTATATAATGCACGGATATTGCCAGGGATGGGAGAGATTCCTGCTGTCCATGAAAACAGGGAGGAGGATGTATGACTGATATGACCCTGGAGTCATAAAGTTGCTTCAAAGGAAACTTACAACAGTATAGGCTTTCTGTGGATAATAGCGAATTATTAAGTGCTAGGTTTACGACAAGGTTCTGTCCCATATTATCCCACTTAATCATTGCAATCATCCATCCCTGAGGTGGGTAACAAGATGATCACTGTCACTTTGCAGGAAACTGAGACTTCAAGGGGTTAACCTTGTCTACGATCACACAACCAATCAAGGGTAGAGCTGGATTTGAACCCAAGAACTCAGATTTGATTTCTGAGTCTGAGGGTTCCCAGAGGATTTCCTGCCTCCTCACAGGAAAACACCTAGACCCCTGGACTCTAAGCATTGCTTGTGTAATTCCTTTCCAAGCAAAGAACGCTTCTACCAGAATTGCTTATACCCTGGGAATACATACCATATTTTTATTAGACACAATTAATGGAAAAAGAGGATTTGTTTTTTTAGGGCTTGACGTGCTTTACTGGAACGTATCAATTTCATACAATAAAGGATATTTCTATAAATCTGGCTCAACTACTCACACTCTGGCTTGATAAGGTGACAACTGTTGGGCTTTAATATTTACCTCATTTAATAATCCCCTATATGGTGAAGATCTGGAAGCTCAGAGCTATTGGCTTGCAATTGACATTCTAAAGAAAATGTTTTATTGCATTTTTTAAAAAGCTTGTAGCAATTTACACTCTCATCAGAAGCATGTGTGTAGGAGAATTATAATTAGTGTAGGAAAAACAGTGCAGAGAATAGCAATGCCCAAGGCCTCATGAGATTTATCGTTGTCTAGTTGTCTAATTGCTTTCTAAGCAAAACTTTCTTACCAAGTTATTTATCCCCTAAAACACATACTTCATTTTTTATAATGGAAGCTAATTTTTATAAAAATGAGATTTGCTTTATAGGAATGTACTTTGTACAAACAAATGCAGAACATAGAAATTTTCCATGATAAATGATATTTCTATAAATAAGGCTTTACAGAATGTGTATGTAACTTATATATAAATACATAAACATATAATATATGCATATAGTTTACTTAACATTTGTTGAAGGTTTACTGTGTGCAAGGCAGTGTGATAAATGCGTTATTAACTCATTGGATCCTCACAGAAGCCCTATTCAATGAAAATGTATTTCATTTTACAGATGCAGGGAATATAGTGCTTTATACAGATGAAGAAACTGAGGCACACCAAAGTTAATGAGCTTGACCAAGAGCATATAGACCATGACTGGTAGAGCTGGGCTCAAACTCAGGCACTCTGGCTCCAGAAGTCTCTATTTTTTGGGTGTCGAGTTAATCAACCAAAGGAGGACAAGGCATCATTCTCTTGGTCCTCCTCATTGTCCTTCAGACTATGGGATGGCTTTTAGTAGGTTTCCTCTCTCTGCCATATTTTTTTAAATGAATGCAAAGAACTCTGTGTTAACTTGGGGGATAAGTTAATAATAATGGAGATTCGGGCCACACTGGGGGAGATATTTAGAGGAATGAACTCCCAGGAATTTGAACATGTCTGTTCAGGGAATTATTTTATCAACAATAGTGAAATAAACCCAAAGCAAGGGTTCAGTCCGATCTCAGTGTCTGGAGAATTCTGAGGTATTTCCAGTGAATCAGATGCTTACAGATGTCAGGCAGGTGGCTTAAGTGAATGGCAGCTGGGTGAAGATAGTGGCAAACTGGGGCACTCACACTCATCTAAAAGGGGTAGCTGCTTCTCCATTCCAGCCTGGAGTGGCCAAGAGGAAAATGGGTCCAGAGTGGACAGCCCTTCCCATTTTTTCAAGAGAAGCCAGAAACATAGATAAAATCTCCTGATTGTTAGACATGAGTAAAAATTTTGATGGCAATGTTTTGCAAGCCAGACAAAATCCATCTGTAGCCCAGCTAAGGCTCATTGGCCGCCATTTTGTAATTTCTGATCTGAATGAACATAAAGAAAATGGCTTCCCAGGGTGCTATGAATTAGAGTTATTGGGGAAGTGGCCTCATTCTTCTAAATATCTCCCTAAGTGTGGCCTGAATTTCCATTATTATTAATTTATCCTCCAAATTAAAATTGAATTCTCTACACTCATTAAAAAAATACGGCAGAGAGAGGGAACCTGCTAAAACCCATCACCATACTATGAAAAAAGTTGATCAGATACTGCAAGCCCTCTTGCTAGAAGGGGACATAGTCCACTTTTTAAAACTATCTCAGTGGGTTGGGTTGAGGGGTCCGATGGAACCAGATGTTGCTTTTGGCTATTGTACTTCAGAATTCCCTTGGCAAAGATCTCTCTTGGACCCACCTACTCCTCGGGCCTCCCTCCTTCACTGCACCTGACCTCACCCCTTTTTTGAGCTATGATTTTATGAATTAAGATTTTTTTTAATTGCAAGTGGAAAAACAATTCAAAGTGGCCTAACTAAGAGAGAGAGAAGAGGAGAAGATGCTAGGGAGAATGTACTGGTTTCAACTGGAAAGTGATCTTTAAGGAATCTAGGTCAGACATGTCCAAAGATACCTTTCCCTATCTCCCAGCTCCATGTCCCTCTGCGATGGCTTCATTATTTGGCAGGTCTCCCAATAAGTGGGCAAGGTGGCAAGTAGTAGCTCTAATGTGAGTGGTACCCACCCAGCAACTCTACAGAAAGGGGGCCCCTCTTCCTCAATGGCGCCAGCAAAATTATGGGAGCGGCATTCTGGACGTGGGCCATGTGTCCATTCCTAAACCAATCACTGTGGTGGAGGTGGGGAGTGTAGAATCTTCCGATTGGCTAAACCTGGTTTATATGTCACCTCCTCTCCCCTGGAAGCCAGAATATAGGGCCAACCCGTTCTAAAAGGTCATAGACTTAGAGTCTGATGCATGAGACAGGCTTCAGAATAAGAACTCAAGGGGCTCTTACCAGAGGAAATGGAAAGGGGTATTGGTGCAAGTAAAATACTACCTCAGATTTCCAGGGGGACATGGACAGTTACCCAGTTTCCTTGCATTTGATTAATAGGGAAAAGGAAACCCAGTGGCCAATGAAGCAACTTGAAAGCTTTTCTTCTTCCTGAAGCCGATCTCATTAGCACAATTCCTATTCTGGGTTCTGGCCTCTGCCTTTGGGCTCCTGATGGTGCAGCCATCAGGTTCCGACCATGCTGCTGACCCTGATCTCCCAGAGACAGCGCATGGCCTTCCATGGGCTACGCTGCTGCTTCCTCCAAGGACTGTCTTCCCTCCCAGGGCTGCTATAGTTTTTCATTGCTATTGTTGCAGTGCAGCCAGTAACCTTGTGAGTTTGTGGAGAAAATGGGTCAGAAACACAGCCTCAACCTACTCTTGTCTCCCAGGCATGACCTCAGGGCTTCCTTTCTCAAAAAGACTCCTGTGGCTGCGCTTGGCTGGACTTCTTTGCAGCAGTTATAAGACCTGTGACTTGGGCTCAATCTGTCTACCTTTGTCTTTCAATATAACTCTTTATCATTACACTGAGCTGCTTTCCATTCCCTTCACAACCCTGAGCTTCTCTCCCTTACCTTTGCAGATTCTGTACCAACCCCGGTGTGCATTTCCTTCATTGCTGGATACTGTTGTCATCCTACCTACTATAGAGGATTTTTGACTTTTTCTGCTGTCTAGTACTCAACATCCCTTCCTTCCTATTAGGTCTGGTGTGTTGTTCAGACACACTGTTTCCTTATTGATTTTCTGCCAGGATGATCTATCCATTGATGTAAGTGGGGTGTTAATGTCCCCCACTATTACTCTGTTACTGCCAATCTCACCCTTTATGCCTGTTAATATTTGCTTTATGTATTTGGATGCTCCAGTGTTGGGTGCATAGATGTTTACAATTGTTACATACACAACTTTCTTATTAGAATACTGATCCACAAGAGAAATTCTCTGCGTCTATGATTTTGATGGAAAGGAGTGTCCAACTCCCACTAAAGAAGCCAATGGTACTAGACTCTTCTCCTCCCCCCTTCCTCCATCCTGGGCTTAGCCAACCACCAATTGTGTGACTTTCCTCACTTTGTCATATACTCTGTCCTGGGACTTTGATTTTGAGAGAATGATAGAAGGACGTTCTCAGCAGTAATGAGGATGAACCAGTCTATTCCTTCTGTGTGACCTCTGCTGGAGTTCATGTTCTTCATCTTCCATGGTTCCCTGGGTTCTGCCGTTTTCCAAATCTGGTCATTTCAGCCTCCTGACAATTCTGTGAGCCCCTGATCTCTTTCCCATACTTTCCCCTTTTTTCTTTCAGCAAGACAGGGAAGCTTTCTGTTGTTTGCAGCTGAGAACTCTGACTGACATGATCTCCTCTAAGGGCCAGCTTACATCTTACTTTTTATACAAAGCTGTCCTGCAAACCATCCTCTCTTCTACATCCCCATAAATTCTCCAAAAGATAAGCAAATCCTGGGGCACATGGGTGGCTCAGTCAGCTAAGCATCCGATTCTTGGTTTCAGTTCAGGTCAGGATTTCTCAGTTTTGTGAGTTTGAGCCCCGTGTCAGGCTCTGTGCTAACAGCATGGAGACTGATTGGGATCCTGTCTCTCCCTCTCTCTCTTCCCCTCCCCAACTCATCCTGTCTTTGTCTCTCTCAAAATAAACTTTTAAGAAAAGAAAAGAAAATCTTTGGAATTGGCTTTGATTTTGAGTTACTCACTTACACATCTGTCCATCTGAGCTCCCTGAAGACAGGGACTGTGTCTTAGGTGGCTTTGGAACTCTAAAGCTAGCTTGGTTCTTGGCACAATGTAGGTACTTCATAATTGTGCACTGAATGAGTAACTGGGTTTACTTGAATTTAGGCAATTTCTCTTTCAGGACATTGTACTGTCTCAGGTATTTTCATCCCATCTCTCTGATAAAGAGACTTATTATTTTAGCCAGTCATGCTCACTTTATGTGTTTTCATCCTCTCTCCAGAATCTTCAGAAACATATCAAAGACTTCAGGTTCCTTTCCTGTCTCCTGGTCCTGCCAGCCAGGCTATAGGGATAATGTTGACAGCAGTCATATTTATGCAGCTTTCACTACCAACTAAGCCGTGGGCAAACTGCTTTACATGTGGTATCAGGTCACTAAGGATAATAATGATCGCATTCATGGCTGAGGAAACCAAGGTTTGGGAGGCTCAAGTGACTTTCCTAGAGTCCCAGAACTGCTAAGAGATGGAGCTGCAGTGACCCAATGTGCTTTTTATGGCTATCTCCTCATGGCGATTCCCTGAGGCCATGAAATGCCTAAAAGATCAGAAGAAATGTAAGGAAAACAGGAGGCTGAATAATGATCAAAAGAAAATAACCAGCTCTTGGATGGATGAGAATTATCTACTTTTTTTAAAAAAAAATTTTGGCTTAAGTTAGCCTTTTATGGAAGCATCTTGCCGAGACTGTCTTTAAGCATTTATTCATTATAGGACCTTCTAATTCAGTAGATTTCAATCCATTTTAGCCCACATGAATTTCATGTTTAAAACATCCAGAGAGTATCTGCAGGTGAGAATGCCATGGATACAGAAATGAATATACCGAGTCCTAGTCCTTACAAAACTCCCCACTGAATACTCTGGTTTCTCTTCAGATCCCATAAATCTTTGGCCTTTTACAAAGCTCCCCACTGATAGGGTCCAAGGCTAAAGAAAACCACACTCAAGGACAAAACAATCTTAAGAGGGACGAGCAAAGTGCTCTGAAAGCATAAAGGACGTTGAAGGTAATTCCTCCAAATACTTATCAGGGTGACTTTAAGGAGGAGACTGGAAGATGTGTAGGAGGGGAACCAGGCACTGGTGGTTAAGAGGGTGGGCTCCTGGATTCAAATTCCAGGATTCAAATCTTGCCTCGAGCACTTGTGGGCTTCGGGATCTTGAGTAAGTTTCTGTGCCTTTGCTGTCTCATCTGTAAAATGAAACATTAGTAAAGGTGACCACATCATTAGGTTCCTGTGGAGGGTTAGCATTTAGCAAAGTCTCAAACAACAATCTGACACCAAGTGAGCACTCTGTAAGCGACTGATAAACATGCCGGATTAACAAGTAGAGAAGAGTACAGGAAGGTATTCTAGCCATGGAACCACTGTTTGAAGTTGGGAAGTGTGCATGGCAAATGGGGACAGTGCATCGTCCAGGGGCTGAAGCATCAGTTGCACAGAGGACGGAGTTGAGGAGGTTGCTTAGGATGGAGATGAGCTAAACCATCTGGGGAGGGCTCAACACCACCCCCAAAATGTGAGCCGCCCCTTAGGTGCAATCAGCAACTTTTCAAAGCAGTAACTCCCAATCAGGAGCCAAAGATAACTGCACCACACCATGAATTTGCCTCCCTGAGTTAAGGCATAGACAGGAATAAACTGTAGGAGAGAACCTTGAGTGTTTCTAAAAGGAAAAACTCAGAGAAAATTACTTTCACATGAAATTTTAAAATAAGCTCCTAGAAGAGAAGGGAGGGAGGCCTCTCCTGTTTGAGGCAGCCTGCACATGTCTGAAGCAACCCTGATAGAAAAATATTGGCACTCGGACAGGGCACGGAATCAAGAACCCTAGGTCACAACTCAGTTCTTACTGTGTACCCCTCAATGAGTCACTTAAGATTTCTAGATTTCCAGCTTCTCCACCCTCAAAATGCGGGCAAAACCACCTTTCTCTGCTAGGAAACTTATGATGTAAAACACTTAGCAATGAGGAGGGTGCTGTGTGCATGCTGGGTAATAACATCACGTGTAAATATTCCCATAGCCTCTCCCACCACCACACACAATCCCCAAAGCCGCGATTAATCCCTTTTGAAAGCTCTGTACACATTTCACACTGCTTACCCCGCTCCCAAGAGGGCACAGGTGATTAATTCTGAATTTCTCAACTGCCCTAAGACAGTTTGAACTTGTAAATGGTGATCTGGTATTTCTAACTGGTTCAAGGTTGTAAAGCCTGGCACACCCAGGAGCCACAAACCCACAAAACACGTTCCCCCAGTCCCAGGCACCCTGAAGGATGGAGACAGGGGCCCTCAGGACAGGCCAAATTGAATGCTCTGATCATGCATGTGGCAAGGAAGGAGTGCCTTTTCTCATTTGGGAAACCTTTAAAAAATGAACAAATCATCTGTGTACACTGCAAAAACACTAGATAATGTAACTCAAGAAAAGAAAATACAAATTATCTACAGTCCCCCCCATCCAATAGAAATCCAGAGTTAATTATGCAGCATGTGTAATCTTTTGCTAACCTGCTAAGACTTCCAGACTTCTCTCTCTGGAACTATAAATTTAAAAAAAAATTTTTTTAATGTTTTATTTTATTTTTTAAGAGACACAGAGAGAGCACAAGCATGGGAGGGGGCAGAGAGAGAGGGAGGCACAGAATCCAAAGCAGCTCCAGGCTCTGAGCTGTCAGTCCAGAGCCTGATGTGGAGCTCAAACCCACAAGGGTGAGATCATGACCTGAGCCGCAGTCAGATGTTCAACCGACTAAGCCACCCAGGCACCCCTAGAACTATAAATTCTTTACAAAATTGAATCTTACTCATTCTTTTTCTTTTTGGTGTCTTACTATTCTATAAGGTGTTTTTTTTTTTCAATTAAAAATATACTAAGAGCATCTCTCTGTGTCCCAATGTTGTTTTACATCATCATCTTTAATGTCAAACTAGTATTTCACTCTATAAGTCAGAACTCCAAAGGAGATAGAAGCCCGTCTGGAACTGGGTTAAGTACCATGGAGGGAATTTATTGGCCTGCATAAGTGAAAATGCAGAGGCAGACTTTAAACATCGCTGGACACAAGGACTCAAATCTCAGCCTCCCCATGTCCATCTCCTCCACCTGCCTTTGTGTTGGCTGCTTTCTGGTGAGTTCCCTTTGCTGCTTGCCTAGGTGCTACCATTTCCACATCCAGCAGAGGACCCCTCTGTCCTGAATGTTCCAACAAAAAGTCCTTGAGTAGGACTATTTCTATTTCTATATATCTATTTCTCACTTAAAGTTGGGGTACTATTCCTGCAAAGGAGGAGGAAGAGAGTTGATAAACTGACCAAAACATATAATGTTAACTACATATATTAATCCTTCTCTTTTACTGAGAATTCCTTATAGGTCTGGCACTATGCTAGTCATTCTACAGTATCTCATGTAACCCTAAAATAATCTATGAGATTGGGGTCATTTCCCCCACCATTTCCCCCCTTCTTCTCCCCCATGGTCCTCCGTTAAGTTCCTCCTAATCCTTCTATACATGCAAACATATATATTTGTCCTTCTCTGCCTGACTTATTTCACTCAGCATAATACCCTCAAGGTCCATCCATGTTGCTACACATGGTCAGATTTCATTGTTACTCATTGCCATGGAGTATTCCATGGTATAGATAAACCACATCTTCTTGATCCATTTGTCCGTTGATGTACACTTAGGTTCTTTCCAGGTTTTAGCTATTGTGGAGAGTGCTGCTATGAACATTGGGGTACATGTGCTCCTATGCCTCAGCATTTCTGTATCCCTTGGGTAAATTCCTAGCAGTGCTATTGCTGGGTCATAGGGGAGTTCTATTGTTAGTTTCCTGAGGAACCTCCACACTGTTTTCCAGAGGGGCTGTACCAGTTTACATTCCCACCAACAGTGTAGGAGGGTGCCCGTTTCTCCACATCCTCGCCAGCATCTAGAGTTCTCTGATTTGCTCATTTTAGCCACTCTGTCTGGCGTGAGGTGGTATCTCAGTGTGGTTGTGATTTGTATTTCCCTGATGAGGAGGGATGCTGAGCATCGTTTCATGTGTCTATTGGCCATCTGGATGTCCTCTTTGGAGAAGTGTCTGTTCATATCTTCTGCCCATTTCTTCACTGGGTTATTTGTTTTTTGGGTGTGGAGTTTGGTGAGTTCCTTAAAGATTTTGGATATTAACCCTTTGTCTGATATGTTATTTGCAACTATCTTTTCCCATTCCGTTGGTGCCTATTAGTTTTGTGGGTTGTTTCCTTTGCCAAAATTTGCACCAACTTAAATAGACAAACTAGAAAAAGGAGAACACAAGCATGTGAAATAAAATTATATTTAAGCCATAAGGTTAACACATAATCTTCATGCCATAGGTTCTGCTAGAGACGGACAGCAAATTTGGCTTGGAGCTTCTTGTCAATTAAAGCAAAGAGGGAAGCATGACTAGTTGTAAGTTTTCTTTATTTTTAAATATTTATTTATTTATTCTTGAGAGACAGAGGGGGGCAGGGAAAGAGGGAGACATATAATCCAAAGCAGGCTCAGTTTCCGAGCTGGCAGCGCAGAGCCAGACGTAGGGCGTGAACCCATGAACTGTGACGTCATGACCTGAGCCAAAATCAGATGCCCAACAGACTGAGCCACCCAGGTGCCCCAGTTTGTAAGATTTCTAATGGGTGTGAAACACATATTGGCAAATCCATCTTGAAGTTACATATGGCCCTGTATTTGCTCTGTCCAAGAAATGTGAGCACAAGTAGAGTTGTATTCTCAAATGGAAGATTAAAAAGCCAGTATGCAATTCTCCATGCACTCTTTCCAATGCCACAGAGACCCACACTACCAAAGAGAAGGGAATACAGACAAAAAATGGAAAGAAAAGAAAAAGGAGAATGGGCTGTCTGGTAACATCTAATGTATAAGATGAGAAGAGAAGCCAACAAAGAAAAGAGTAAGAATAGGTGAAATACCCAGGAAGGAGACTATGCCAACATAGCATCCTAAAAACCAAGATGAAGATTTTCTAAAGGGAAAGATGTAGAATAAATGCTTGACCACAGGCACACAACCAGAAAGTAGTAGAGCTAGAATTTGAGTCCATTTCTTAACAACATGGAGAGCTGTGCTCTTAACTGCCATATATGCTGCCTTCTGAGGGGAAGGGAACTACAGGCTCTACCACTTCCCAGCTGTATGACCTAGGGCACAGTTACCCACAGTTTACTCCTCTGTAAAATGGGGATAATAATAGTACCCTCTCTTGCAGAGCTGTGAGGATAGGATCGTATATTCCCCACAAGGTACAAGGATTTATGGTTTTGTACCTCAAAGACCTGGGATTTGCAAGTGGGATTGGCACATTCATTTTTACCTTATAAACCCCAGAAAAGGGAAATGGTGGTTCAAGCACCCATTCCCAGAAACCTCACATATCAAGACTCTGCAACCCATCAACGGTCTGTGACTTGGGCTGTTGAAAATGCTCCCTTAACTTGCTTGAGGAAGATGGAATGAAATTATAGTATTTGCCAAGACCCACCCTTGCAAGTACCAACAGGCTATCTTTTGGCAGGAAAGGAAAATAGCTCTTTATTTCTCAGCCTTTGGATGCCAGTTTGAACGAAAGTCTTGTTTTATTAAATAAAAACAGTGATATGGCAAAAAAAAAGTTTTTAAATGTTTATTTAAGAGAGACAGAGACAGAGTGCGAGTGGATGTGAGGCAGAGAGAGGGAGACACAGAATCCAATCCTGAGCTGCCAGCACAGAGCCCGATGCAGGGCTTGAACTCACAAACCGTGAGATCATGACGTGAGCTGAAGTTGGACGCTTAACTGACTGAGCCACCCAGGCACCCTAATTGAGTACCTAATGACAAGGAACACTACCACCTCTTAAATGTTATATCCAGACACTGTCCTAAGGACTCACATCTGTTGTGTCTAAGGCTATGGTTTGAATGTCGGCTGATATCTAGATAATGGTTCCATCTTCCCTGACATTTGTCCCACTGTCTGGCTTCCTTCAGTGGCTGCCAGCTCACTCCTTCCACCCTCATTACACTTAGGTTCCCACTTAGGTCACCACTTAAGTAAGAGGCTTTGGGAACTCATACATTTCTGTTGCTTGTTTACAAGAACACTTTGTATTAGATCAATCCCAGGATAAAAGATATGTGAAAGATATTTGTCCTTCTCTGCCTGACTTATTTCGCTCAGCATAACACCCTCAAGGTCCATCCATGTTGCTACACATGGCCAGATGTCATTCTTTCTCATTGCCATGTAGTATTCCATGGTATAGATAAACTACATCTTCTTGATCCATTCATCCGTTGATGGACACTTAGGCTCTTTCTGTGATTTGGCTACTATTGAGAGTGCTGCTATGAACATTGGGGTACATGTGCCCCTAGGCATCAGCACTCCTGTATCCCTTGGGTAAATTCCTAGCAGTGCTATTGCTGGGTCATAGGGGAGTTCTATTATTTTTTTGAGGAACCTCCACACTGTTTTCCAGAGGGGCTGTACCAGTTTCCATTCCCACCAACAGTGCAGGAGGGGACCCTTTTCTCCGGTGGGGGAAAGGGGGAGAGGCAAACCATGAGAGACTCTTGAATGCTGAGAACACACTGAGGACTCATGGGTGTTGGGGGGGGAGGGGGGAGATGGGCATGGAGGAGGGCACTTGTGGGGATGAGCACCGGGTGTTATATGGAAACCAACTTGACAATAAACTATCTATAAAAAAAAAAATTTAAAAAAAATTAATTAATTAATTAAAAAAAAGATATGTGAAAGATAATTCAGACCTACAACTTTTTCAGGGCCAAACTGTTCATCCTATCTGCATGTGAATACTTTTTTTTTAAGTTTATTTATTTTGAGAGAGAGAGAGAGAGCGTGTGTGAGCAGGGGAGAGGCAGAGAGAGAGAAGGAGACAGAGAATCTCAAGCAAGTTCTGTGCTATCAGTGCAGAGCCCAATGTGGGGCTTGATCTCACGAACCTTGAGATCACGACCTGATCCTAAAGCAAGAGTTGGATGCTTAACTGACTGAGCCACCCAGGTCCTCTGCACTTGAATACTTCAAATGACTAAACAGCTCAGTACTATGAAAGAAGAATATCTTTCGAAGGCCGTGTGTATTCCCACCTGCAAGCTTTGCCATTGAAACACCTTCCTCCTGAAGCCCTTCCCTTTCTACCCTCTGACAATAGACAGTCTAGTCATCCTTTTCCCCTACACATGGGAGCCTTTCTTCCTCCTCAACACAATTTTATTTAGTTGTGTTTAGACAGCACCATTTATTGGCATCTACTGCACGCCAGGTACTGTTCTAGCCTTTAGATACAAAGACCAATAAGACAGTTCTGCTGTCAGGGTTAAGAGTCCAGGGACTGGAGTCTGAGCTGAAATGAAATCCTGCTTATGAGATGGGTCACCTTGCATCAGTTCCTAGACCCCTCTGAACCCTACCTTTCTCATCTGTAAAATGGGCCAAACAATAATTTCTAATTCAAAGGGTTGATGTGACATCTACATGAAATAACAAACATGATGTTATTATCAGAGTGCCTGGCACAAGATCAGCACTTTGTAAATGTCAGTTAATGGATGTCAGGACATTTGGGCACACTGGTGCTTTTGATTAGAACGTTCTTAACTTCCTAGCTAAGACACATGCAATTTAGATTCAGGCTTAGGCATCACTTGCTCAGGGAAGCTCCACCCCTTGCCTGACTTCACCATGTCCTGGCGTTCTCCACACTTCTTGACGGCACTGCCACAGCTGTGATTTCACCTGCATCCATGTGATTATTATTAACTATGTCTCTCCCCCACCTTCTCCCACCACCCTATCCCAATCAGACTGTCAGCTTTGTGAGCCCAAGGATCTGGCCTAGTTTTACTAACTGTTCTATCTCTTGGACCTCAGTTTCTAAGAAAACCAAGGAGGCACCCAGTATTTAAATGAATAAAGAAACAAATGAATGAACAAATAAAGAACATGTAATATTAAACATTTCTAATGACACTGAGGTATTATATTGGAAAAAAATCAAAACCTTTAGCCTCCAAAAAACCAATTAGCAGCTATTAAGGAGCTGGAATGGGATCAGGATGGGATAAATAATTTCATCCTGACCTTCTTGGGGAGAGGGTTCACAGCAATGAACCCTCTCCTCTCCAATGAGGAGAAAGAGACTTTACAGCTCACTAGGGCAGGTCCTTTAAGAAAATGACAGCTAACATCTATGCGGCACTTACACTGCTCCAGGCACTGCACTAAGGGATTCATACACATTAATTCATCTAGTCTTTCCAATCCAATGAGGTGGGAACTAAGGGGTTAACTAATCTGCCTTTGGCCAGTGTGATGTTCCCCTTTGAGGTCCTGTTGCTAGTACTTGGGTGTTTTTTCTCCATGACCTTCTGGGTTCTGGTCCTTTGCCTACCTTAGCACATGCCCTGGCTCCCAGACTTTGCATGTTTCTGACCATTAGTAACCAAAGACCTCACCACTTACTTTCCAGCCCTTCGATGTGGCTTGATTACCAATGCTCATGATGGTGTTAGAGCTCAGATGACTCTGGAATGTTTCTCTTGTGTTGCTACTCACATCCTAATGGAGAAGACTGGAAATACTCATCTTTAACTCAAAGCTCCTTTTCTGAATTGAACTGAGTTGTCTCCATCCTGCCGTTGTCATTCCTTGAAGAGACTCATGGAGTCAGCTGGTGTTTTCAAGGTCATTTAAGGGAATCCCCAACTGAATCCAGCAGTCTACTGAACAGTATCCCAGAAGAGGGGTTTACTAGCCTGTATTTCTGCACTGCCAGTGATGGATAAGTCAAGATAGTACATTCCATTATTGCCTGCTGGGTAGGTCTTTCTTTACCAAACTTCAAACTTAACTCCCTAAAGTTTCTCCTCACTGGCACCTGCATATCAAGTAGTAGAGAGGTGGGAGGAGCTGTCTATCTGAGCAGGAGAGAATATTTTATTACTGAGGGTGTTTAGAATTTCTACTGTTCAATGCTAATAAAAGCATACCAACTTTTCATGAGTTTTAGCATTGTTTCTAAATTCTGCAGACAACGCACTGCCTCACTGTCTGTTGGGATGACCACTTGCACCATGTCCCACTGGACTCGGTCCCACCTCCTGGGGCCACACAAGAAGTCTGCTTCCGGGGCGCCTGGGTGGCTCAGTCACTTAAGAGTCTGACTTCAGCTCAGGTCATAATCTCACGGTGCATGGGTTCGAGCCCTGTGTCAGGCTCTCTGCTGACAGCTCAGAGCCTGGAGCCTGCTTCAGATTCTGTGTCTCCCCCTCTCTCTGTCCCTCCTCTGCTCATGCTCTATCTCTGTCTCTCAATCATAAATAAATGTTAAAAAAAATAAAAATAAATAATAATAAAAAAAAGGAGTCTGCTTCCCCTTGCCCATGACTACTCTTTACATGCTGGAGCTCACCTGTGTGCCCCCCTAAATCTTTCTTTTACCTGGTTCTTCCTGATTCTGTTCATTATTTTGATTATCCTTCCCTAAACAAACATACTCCAACTGACATCTGTATCACTTATAATATTTTTAATTTCCTACAACAGAAAATCAACTCAAAATGGCTTAAACAATAAAGGGTCTTTACTTGGGTCACTGAATTCAGGCAAGGCTTTGATCCAGAGGTTCACAGTGGCGTTAGGGATGTGTTTCCATTTCCCTGTAATTTTCTCAGCCTTTTTCTGGGCTTCAGTCTCAGTCTCAGAATGACCTCCTTTTGTGCAGCAAGATGGCTGTCAGTGCTCATAGGTCTCCTTGCTCTTCATTCTCCTCTCAGGGGGAGAGGATATTTCTTCTTCAACCAAGGAATAAAAAACTCCTGGGCTTCTCCTGATCAGTGCCCAAACTATCCACCCTCCACTACACAGGATGGCTACTAAGGGGAAGGGTCATAGAATTCATATTGGAAGATATATCGGTTTGCTAGAGCTGCTGTGACAAAGTACTACAGGCTGGGTGACTTAAACAACAGACATACCGTCTCTCAGTTCTGGAGGCTGTGAGTCTGAGATCCAGGCATGAGCAGGGTTGGCTCCTGCTGAGGGCTGTGAGGAAAGAAACTGATTCAGGGGTCTCTTCTTGGCTGGTAGATGGCCATGTTCTCCCTGTGTCTCATCATATTGTCTTCCCTCTGTGTTTGTCTCTTTCTCTTGACATGGCTTTCTCTTTATAAGAACACTGGCTGTATTAGGTTAAGGGCCACCCTACTCCAGTACAACCTCATTGTTGCATCTGTGACAACTCTATTACCAAATAAGGTCACATTCTGGGAGTACTAGAGGTGAGGATTCCAACATATCTTTTTTCAGGGGACACAATTCAACCCATAACAAGAAGTAACGACAATGTCCACCACAAAATGCACCTTAAAATTGGGGACCTGGAACTGAGCACAGCCTACAGGTGTGGTTTGACTTTTGCAGAGAATTGTAGAGTAGATTCAGCTTCTGACTTTGGAGGAAATCAGTGTCCTTGACTTATTACCTAGTTAATGACCTATCTCCAGAGAAGATTATGTGAAAGCCATGTGATAGCCCTGAGTGGGCGCTGTAACATTTTCGGCAAAGTGACGGTAGAAATCTGTTCTGTGATTGCATGGATGACACACCATATTGAATTCCATGAGAGAGTCAGCAGGGTGGCAGACCCCAGCATTAACATCACTAACATCCTGTTCACAGGACCTACTGTAACTAGAGCTGGATCTTTTAGGGTAAGATGAGAGCTTGCAAATGTTTCCTGGCCATAGAGGAAATTCATTCATTCATAGATTTGTCTAACAGACTTTTTCCAAGAACTTGTCACGTTCGATCCTCTGTGGTAAGTAGTGGGAAGCCATGTATTTACCTTTAACATCTCTCACGCCTCCAGATGGCCTGCTCCCTGGATACACTCCTCTTTATCCTTCAAAGCCTGGATGTCACCTCTATTGTTAAGACTTCTGAGCCTCTTAGCTCATTGAACTTATCTCTCTCTCCTTACATTGGGCCTGGTAGTAATGTTACAAGTTTGAGGACTTGTAACAAATCAGTTTTAGGACTTAAAAATCATATACTTGCAAAAATAACTCTCTTTCTCTCAACCCCTCCTGACTGAGCATTCCTTTTTGCTAGTGGATTTTATTTTTTTAAGCCTGGGCGTAGTAGGCTTTGGTACATGTTTGTTGGGAGAATAGATGTCCTGCCTTCCAGAAGTTCACAGCCTTACAGAGAGAAATGAAAAGTGGACAACTGCAATAAATGATAAGTTTTTATGATGAGAGAGATAGAAGATGCTGGGGATGAGACAATAACAAATGAGGTGACATTTGATTGAAGTCTCAAAGGATGAAAAAAATTTTACCAAGCAAAGCAAAGCAGTTGGGATGGGGAATAGAGGAGAGAGCTCTCTCAGGCAGAAAAAGCAGCAGCTGCAAAGGAAAAAATAGAAACATGTAAACACAGTTGTTTAGTGGAAAAAACGCTCGAGTTAAGAGTGCAGGCTCTGGAATCGGACCCCTGGACTTAAAATTCAGCCCCACCACTTACCAGCTGAGTGCCTTCAAGAGTGAACTTTAACTCACAAACTTCAGGATGCCTGGTAGCTCATTGGTTAAGCATCTGACTCTTAGGTCATGATCTCACAATCGTGAGATAGCTTCCTCTGTGGGGCTCTGAGCTGGGCAGAGCCTGCTTGGGATTCTCTCTCTCCTTCTCTGTCTGCCCCTCCGCTGCTTGCTCTTGCGCTCTCTCTCTCTCTCTCTCAAAATAAATAAATAAACACACACACAAAAAAAGCCCAAACTCCCAAGCCCCAATTTTCTCACCTATAAATTGGGGATAGGGTAGTTGAGAAAATTAAACATGATAATATTTGTAAAATGCTCAGAATATGTCTAACTCACAGTATATAAGTATATACTGAACAAAGTGGTAGAGAGTATTATCACTGCTGATACTTTGTCCGCAAAGGGCAGGGGGATTATCAAGAGATGAGGCTGAGGGGCACCTGGGTGGCTCAACTGGCTGAGTCCAACTCTTGATTTCGGCCCAGGTCGTGATCCCCCCATCAGTGGGTTTGAAATATGTAAAGGGGCTTAAAGAATACACTTCTCATGGCACACTGAGTAATGTGGAGGACTGTTGAGCACTGTATTGTACACCTGAAACTAACACTGTATCTTATCTATACTAGAATTAAAATTAACAACTTAATTTTAAGAAGAAGCACAGATCAAATTATACATGTGCTACATAGAAAGCCGTGGAAAGTACTATGCACATGCTCCTTGTTGTTCTTGTGCTGACCATCAGGGGCTCCAGCAGGAAGTGATGTTGGAGCTCCAGAGACCAAAAAGACGTCAAGGGTGGGAACCCAGCCCAGAGCTGGGTGAAAATAACAGAGGTTGGTGAGGAAATTATAAACCCAGGAATCAGGGCGATAAACAAAACAGGGGTCCAACCCATAAGGACTTTATATACTGATGACTGTACTAGCGAGCACACTGAGCACTACGCTCTAAGCATTTCACAACACGTGAATTCAGTACTACTGTAAGAGGTAGGTGGATTGCTACCCCATTGGTCAGATGCGAAAATTGAGGCACAGAAGGACTAAGTACTTTGCCAAGTTTACATGTTCCATGAGTGTTGGGGCAAGGATTCCAACCCAGGCTGCCTGGCTCCAGAACTTCTGATGTGATGCTTCCGGTAGCAAGGCCAAGGTGAGGAAACCACTGGGACGGTGGGCGGGCGGGTTCAGGCGGGACGACCTGAGAGTTGACTGGTCAGAGCTTTGGGAAGGTGAGGAGCCAGGAGGGCTGGGTTTCTGAGGCTGCCTCGGAGGAAGCTCCCAGCTTGGCAGGGAGGAGGAGGGTGAGGTAGGGGCGGGGAGACAGAAGCAGAGGCACTGGAGCTCAGGTTCACGTGCGTCAGCATTCCTACGGGAAAATCCTCCAGATGTGTACTTGCCAGCTGCAGACATAAACACGTATCAACACATGCTGGGCTCCACGTGAAACACCTGGTTCATGTTATCTCCTTTACCCTGCGAGAGAGACGGAAGTGTCCCCTCTTTAGAATCTAGAAAACTGTTTGTAAGGTTAGTTTGCCCTTGGTCGCATGGGTAAAAACTGAGCTTGGTACATGAATGCAGTTTGGCCCCAGATCCCTGTGACTCCTTTATACTATTTCTAAGTGCCATCCTCTGCTTCTGTCTTCTTTTTTTTTTTTTTTAAGTTTATTTATTTTTGAGAGAGAGAGAGAGAGCAGGGAAAGGGCAGAGAGAGAGGGAGACAGCAGATCTGAAGCGGGCTATGTGGTGAGAGCAGAGAGCCCAATGTGGGGCTTGAACTCACTAAACCACACACGAGATCATGACCTGAGCAAAAGTCGGAAGTCTAACCAACTGAGCCACCCAAGTGCCCCGCTTGGGAGTTTGTGTCCAGAGGCAGCCCCTCGCTGGGGGAGTGTGAGGGCCCTGCTTCTCCTGGTGTGATAAAATCTGAAGTCATAACTTACACTCAGAGCTACCCCTCCCCCCTCCCCACCCCTCCCCCAACATCAGGCTGATGCTGGGACTTTGTAGGAAATCCCTCCATCCCTCTGAAGCAGGAAGGCCCTTTGGGTTCAAGGTCGGCCTCTCTCTTGTTTGGTTTCTTCCTCTCGTCTGTCCCATTTCTACTTCCACCCTGGTCTCTCCTGGGAGTGCTTCCTTAATGAGTCACCTGCACTTGAACTCTCCTCTCAGGTCTGCTTCAGGGACCCCCACACAGGACACCCCTTAGCCTCTTTAAAAAAATTTTTTTTTGGTCTTTATTTTATTTTGAGAGACAGAGAGCAAGCAGGGGAGGGGGAGAGAGAGAGAGAGAGGGAGACACAGAATCTGAAGCAAGCTCTAGACTCCGAGCTGTCAACACAGAGCCGGACACAGGGCTCAAACCCACGGACTGTGAGATCATGACCTGAGCCGAAGTCAGATGCTTTAACCAACTGAGGCACCCAGGTGCCCCAGGACACCCCTTAGCCTCTTAACCACCATCTTAGGCACCATCTCTTTTCTCACCACCCTCACCTTCTGGGAGCTGCTCACACTTCCCCAGGGAGCAGAGACACTTGGCTTCCCTCCCCTCTCCCTCTGTCTGCAAGACCCACAGGGCTGCCCCTCTGCAAATCCATGGGCCACCTCCTAACTCGAGCCCAAAGTCTGAGATCTGTCCCAGCCTCCCAGCAGGGTTTGGGCTGAGCAGGTCTGACCCGATTTTGCTGTTCCCAGACTTGAGCAAGCCCAAACACAGCCCACCTCCTAGGGCGTGGGACAATGTGCTGTAAAGTCAGAGGTGGTTTTGAGGGCCCTGTCCAGACTTGTGGGTGGGGTGGAGCCAGATGTGCAAGGGATCAGCCCTGGTGTGTCTGGGGTGAGAGAACCAGACAGGCTACTCCTCCAGGAAGGAAGCCAAACCAATAAATGAGGGTCCTGCACCATAGAATAGGTCTTGGACTGACAAGTTTCCCAAGGAACGTGTAGCATAGAGTTGACCGTAGCCACCCAGAACTGAGTGGACTTTCTCCGATCATTTGGCTACAGCTCCCAGAGGAGAGGCTCTAGGAAGTCTTGTGGTCCTTGGAAGGCAGCTGACTCAATGCATCCCTATTTCAGGCTCAGCTCAGGCCACATCTTGCCCGGAAATCTTTTCTGATCTCTTCCCCACCACTTGGTTGGGTTGGGTGCCCCTCCTCGCTGTTCCCATGTCATCTTGTGTACGTCTACAGTTGCGTATTCATCTGTGTGCTGGGCTCTGTGACTAGACTAGACCTTAGATTATACCACGGTCTTGTGGTTTTACCTCTGAAACACCAGGATGTAACCCAGCATCTTGGACACAATGAGTATTCAGTAAATGTTTGTTGAATAAATACCCACCTTATAGGGGTGTTTGAAGATCAAATGAGATAATGGATGTGAAAACAAACCATAAATTGCTATTACATTTATTCTTATTTTCCATGAATATATTTATGAATTTTATACAAACTGACATATCTTATGTATTAATAATAGTAACATGTGCCAAAGCCTCTGCAATAGGACTTGTAGAGACTCAAATGTGGAGATAAACAGAAACATACATGTATATTTACAACTGTGTATTCATTTGTAAATTCATGCCATCAACAACAAGAGATTATTATAACCTCCAGACTAGAGACGGCAGTCAGATCTCTAGATTATTTGTCCAAGAAGACAGAGGGGTGCTAGCCTGGGGAATGAATATCACTGCCACTGCCTTTCATGTACTTAAGACTTAAGATTTTGTGCCACTGGCTCTTACACCTGCCACATAAATTAATTTCAGAAATCAGGCATTGGAAGAAAAAACAATGCACTAGATCCTTCCTTTCATATCTGTGTGCTTTTCTTAGGAGACACAGAGTGCTAGCAGGTAACCCCATGTCCCCCTTTCTGGGAATGAGGAGGGGGCAGGTGTACAGGAGCAGCTGCTGAAAGCATGGGCAGAGCTCAAGTGTGAAGCTTACTCTCACACCCCTGTGGAAAGACACCTGCCAGGAGGGGCGCCAGACTTCAGTGTCAGGTTCTGTCTGGTTAGTCAGCGTCCCCCCTTCCTTATCATAAGAGACTGTCAAGCTTAGCCAGATCCAGCGATGCTCAACCTGTATGTCCCTTCCTCAGCCACAACAGGCCTGCTCTCCAGTCCCATTTCATGGCCCAGGACTGAGAGGAACAGATTCATCTCCCTCCCCATCACTCTCCCTTCTTCCATCCTTACCTCTCCCTTTCTCCCTTCCCCTCCCTCCCAACTTCTTTTGTTCTTAATACAATTTTACTTTATTTAATCTTTTGAATAGGTAATACATTCTTAAAGTCATAAAAGAAAATTATAAAAAGATACAGGGAAGGGTACCTGGGTGACTCAGTCGGTTAAGCGCCCAACTCTTGATTTCAGCACAGGTCATGATCTCACGGTTCGTGGGTTCGAGCCCCAAGTCAGGATCTATGCTGGCACCTTGGAGCCTGCTTGGGATTTTCTCTCTCTCTCTCCCTCCCTCTCTCTCTGCCCTGCCCTTGCTCACTCTCTTTCTCTCTCTCTCTCTCTCCAAATAAATACATAAACATTAAAAAAAAAAAAGATACAGGGAAATATCTCAGAAACTTAGAGCCTGTTGTGTATCCTTCCGGAGATATTTTTAAAATGCATATACAAGCATTACATGCTAATATGATTATATACGTCCCCTCACTCCTTCTTATACAAATGCTAAACACTGCATACTGATACATTGTGTTCTGTGCCTTGATTTTCTCAACTAGTAGATCTTGGAACATGAAGAGCTTCTTTTTTTTTTTTTTTTTTTTTTATTTTTTTTAGGAGAGAGAGAGACAGCGTGAGCAGGGGAGGGTCAGAGAGAGAGGGAGTCACAGACTGAAACAGGCTCCAGGCTCTGAGCTGGCAGTCAGCACAGAGCCGGACGCGGGGCTCAAACCCACAAACCGCGAGATCATGACCCAAGCGAAAGTCGGACGCTTAACCGACTAAGCCACCCAGGCGCCCCATGAAGAGCTTCTTTGATAATTTTTTTCATAGCTGCATAGTTTGCTAATCCATAACTTATTTTAATTAGATGGACATTTACAACTGGGGCTACAATGGAAAGCCTTCGACGTACATCATTTCCCAACTGTTACCTGTAATTAGAAGTGAGCTGCTGGGTCAAGGGGCCGGTGGATTTGTGGTTCTGAGAGCTATTGCCAAATTGCCTGTCCTAGAAATTGCACAAACGTATACTCTTGATGACAGTGTATGAGAAGAAACAGATTTCTAAAACTTTACAAAAGGAATAACTCTACATGCTGATATGCACTGATTAAGCCCCTTACTTTGTGCCAGGCACTGCACTGGGCGCATTACATTTACTATTTCATTTAACCCTAACACAACCTTTTGAGTCGGCGATGATGGTTCCTGCCACCAGAGGGGAAAGCTGAGATTCACAGGTGAGTCACATTCTGCTCCACTATCCTTTCCTGCTACTCTAGGCCTCTCACCTGGAAGCCTGAAGTCGGCAAGGATTAGTTCTGATAATCATAGGAAGAATACTGACAGCCTGCCTTTTCTGAGCACTCCCCTACCTCACTTGACCCTCAAAGCCCTGTGACTCAAACTCTGAACTACAGTCATTTTTTAGCAAGGTGAAAACCATAGGCCAAAGATGTCACAAGCCCCTGGTTCAAGGTTACAATTGCCTACGGCAAGTAGGCAGCAGTCCCTGAGAATCTGGCTGCACAATCCAACACCTTCACACCGCTACACTCAGGTCACAGCTTAGAAGTTCCAGAACATGCAGGCCTTGGTAGTTGTCTCCTGTGAAACCCTCAATCTGCAGGCGAGGAAACTGAGGCCCAGGGGAGAGGGGAAGGGACCTGTTCACTGGCTGCCCTTGGTTAGTACTCCCTTCTCCTTTTACATCCTCAGCCCTGAGCTGGTACACTGTGTGAATGCCTGTGTCAAGTGTGGAGTGACAAAGGTCACCTAGGCACAACTCACAACCCAGATGGCAAGAACCAGGCACTATATGCGCCCACTACTATAAGCACATCGATTTACGTCATTCCTAACCCCACAACGCAAAGTGATTAAGTGATTTGCTTAGGTCACAGTCAGTTTGTGGCAGAGCTGGGACTTGAACTCAGATATTTTTTGATGTTAAAACCCATGTATTTTTAGAGGTAGGATGGTTCAATGGTTAGGAACTCTGTCTCTGGAGTCACACAGACTGGGTCTCCCACTTACTATCTATTGAACCAGGAGAAATGACTTAACATCACCGAGCCTCAGTTTCCCTCTCCATAAAAAGGAGATTTATAATTGAGTTGGCCCTTGAACAACATAGGTTTGAACTGCGTGGGTCAACTTCTATGCAGATTTTTTACAGCACAGCACTGTAAATGTATTTTCTGTTTCTTATGATTTTCTTAATAACATTTTCTTTTCTCCAGCTGACTTTATTGTAAGAATATGGTATATATACATGTAATGTACAAAATATGTGTTAATGGAATGTTATGTTGATGAGGTTTCCAGTCAACAGTGGGCTGTTAGTGGTTAAGCTGGGGTGGAAAGGCAAAAGTTATATGTGGATATTTTACTCTGCCAGGGGCTGACCACCCAACGATGTTCAATGGTCAGTTTGAATTCAACTTGAACTCTGTTTACTTAAAGGGATATTTGCACACCCATACTCATGTCAGGGTTCACAAGAGCCAAAACGCAGAAGCAACCCAAACGTCCATCCATGGATGAAAGCATTAGCAAAATGTCACACACAGACATATACACGAATATTAGTCAGCCTTAAAAAGGAAGGGGATTCTGGCACTTGCTATAACATTGAGCACATAACGCCGAGTGAAATAAGCCAGTCACAAAAAGACCAGTACTGTATGATTTCATTTGTATGAAGAACCTAAAACACTCAAATATTACAGAGACAGAAAGTAGCATGGTGGTTGCCAGGGGGGCGTGGAGCGGGGAGGGAGAAATAAAGAGCTGTTTAATGGGCATCCAATTTCAGTTTTGCAGGATAAAGGAGTTCTGTAGATGGAAGGTGGTGGCTGAGGCCCAGTGGTGTGAATGTACTTAATGCTGCTGAATGTACTTAATGCTTGCACTTGCATGTGGTTAACATGTCAATGTTATGCTTTATGTTTCTTTTACTGCAATTCTTAAAAAAAAAATGCCTATTTTGAAGACATGTGAGAATTAAGAGATCATGTTTGGGGGCTCCTGGGTAGCTTAGTCGGTTGACTGTCTGACTCTTGGTTTCAGCTCAGGTCATGAGATGGAGCCCAGAGTCAGGATCTGTGCTGACAGCCTGGAGCCTGCTTGAGATTCTCTCTCTCTCTGCCCCTCCTCCCCCCACCTCTCAAAATAAATAAACTTAAAAAAAAAAAAAGATAGAAATTTAAAAAAGAGGGAGAGACCAAGCCCAGGCCTGGCACAGAGGAAGCACTTCCTGGATGGTATTATTTGTACTATTAGCAAGCACTGCGTGTCTGTCGTGGGAACCACCGCAGCTTAGACTTCAGGGTCCCTGCCTTGTCTGCTGCACTAAGTGCATGTGAGGAACCAATGAGCTCTGGTGTGCGCAAATGCTTCATAAACTGTTTTTTTTTTTTAAACTTTTTAAAATATTTATTTTTGAAGGAGAGAGAGGCAGAGTGTGAGTGGGGAAGGGCCAGAGGGGTTGGGGGGAGAGAGAACGCGCGAGCGAGAGAGCAAGACACAGAATCCGAAGCAGCCTCCAGGCTCTGAGCTGTCAGCACAGAGCCGGATGTAGGGCTCGAACCCACGAACCCCAAGATCAAGACCCGGGCCGAAGTCGGAGGCTTAACCGACTGAGTCACCCAGGTGCCCCATAAACTGTTTTTGAAAAAAGTGGAGGAATAGCTAATCAAGCTGTTTGAGGTACATTTGTCCTCGAGCGGAGCTTCTGTCCCGCCTCAGCACTTTGTATTCATCCCCAGCCTAGCACTGCTCTCGGCCCCCCATCCCCCTCAGTGACCCCTTCAGGCCTCCCTCTCCCCCTCCAAACCGGAAGCCCCCAGCAGGAGCCCCGCCCTCCCCGTTTCCACATCCGGGCCTCCAGCTTGGTCAATTTTTGCCGCCTCAAGCGGGTTTGGGAGATGCGAGGCAACCCTTCAGCGAATTTTAGCGGGAAGACCCCCCCTTCCGAGGACAGAGACAGGAGGGCCCGTGCTGCTTGCTAAGGTGGGGTGCGCTCCGGTGCACAGTCACACGGGGAGGGTCCGGCCCCCTGCAGACGGCCGCCATGCAGTGCTCGCCGGCGGGCGGCGCCCTGCGGGGGAGGGACGGGAAGCGGAGGCCAGGGAAAGTGGACAGAACACTCCTGGACCTCCCAGCAAGAGGTGAGTTCGGGACACCGGCTGCCTAGGTGTTTGCAAAGGTTTTCATTACTTGGTTTGAACTCTCCCGCGGAGCTAAGTGTTTCTCGGGCATAGTGGGAGAATCGAGCTCCGGAGTCCTTAAAGCACAAAGGAATGCAATGAAATACCTGCTCCGAGGAAGTGGGGGTGGCCGTTGACAGGCTACCTCGGCCGCCTTTGCACACCCTCTGCGGACGGAGGGGGGTGGGGAGCCCAAGAGGGAACGTGACTTGCCCAGGGTCTCTTGGAAAAGCGTCAGGACTGCGACGACCGCTCACAGTTCCGGGCCAGGATCGTACAGCCTTCTGCGGACTGAAAGCGTTGTGCTGAGGGAAAGTAAGGCACAAAGGTAGTTTTTCTGAGGCAGGCTGATGGCTTTCCTATTCAGATACCCGGTATGTTCCCCCAAGAGCCTCCACGCCTTTCAGGAAGGTTGGAATAGCTACCTTTCGAACTGAATTTGCCCTCCAAATACCAGAGCGGGAACATCACTTAATCGTCATTCTTCCCTTTGACTCATGATTCCTCAGCGTTTCCTGCAGAAGGGAGTGTTCCTCAGCCATGGAGAAGAGGAAGAAGATGCGATGAGGGAGCACGAGGGGCCTCCTTACTCATCAGATGCCTAACAACAAGCTTACTCAGACTGTCTCAGCGACTAACAAGGGACTTTCTCCTCAAGGAAGGACAGAAGATGGCTGCCGTGGCGTTTCCCACTTCACAGAGCACAGTTCGCCGACAAGTGCCAAGCGTCACCGTGACTCCATGCTATTCCTCTGGTAGGCTTTGGTGGCGGCTGAGGGGGATGGTAAATAATGTTTGATGGACACACTGAAGTAAGACGTGGAGGGGATGGGCGGATGGTTCGAGATCACATGGCAAACTCGTGAAGTCGAACTCAAGGAGCTTCACTCAGAGCTCAAGTTCCTTCCTGCTTCTGGAAGATTTCACAAGGCCGGGAAGCCAGCTGTCCTGGGTCAAGTGAAGGGGAGGTAGTTCGGGGCCACACCCAGGAGCAGTTTCTGGTCAGGCATTCCTGTCAACATGGGGTACCTCAGCCCACCCACGCCTTGTCCATGATGAAAGCTGACAGGCAAGGCCTGCGGAATGCCGGGGCAGGGCAGTGCCTCCCTCGTGGTTTAGGGGCACCGAGAGGTCTCCCTTCTAAAAATATCTCCCTCTTCTTTCCCGCAGTGGAAGCTGAAATGTTCACTTGGAAGTCTTAGTCCCTTGGTTTTCAGGCATTATCCTCCTAGTAGATCTGATTTAAAAATTAAATACCATCATGTGCAGAATAAGCTGAGATATGATGGTGCCGTGACACCTCGCTTGGCATTTATTTATATCCCTGCACAGACCCAAGGAAAGATTTGAAAGGATCACACGTTTATTTCTCAGATGAGCCAGCTGAGGGAACCAGATCTTATTTCAGCAAATCTGTGGAGCAGCTGAGAGAGAACTTCAGGTCTGCCTGGGACACCTCATTTGTCTGCTCAAACCCCTCCAAGACCTTCCCAGTGCACTTGAAACAGAACCCTCACCCATACCATCCGCCATCTTGCTCGTGACACGTCCTCCTCCCACAAATGCACCAAGCCCTTCCTGCCCCCAGACTTCCTACAAGCAGACCCTCTGCTGGCAGCTCTTTCCCTGCACTCCTGGCTCCTCTCTTCCTTCCTTCCTTCCTTCCTTCCTTCCTTCCTTCCTTCCTTCCTTCCTTCCTCCTTCCCTTCCTTCCTTCCCTCCCTCCCTCCTCCCTCCCTCCCTTCCTTCCTCTCTTCCTCCCTCCCTCCCTTCCTTCTTTTTCTGGTCTGGCTCCTCTCTTCTTTAGGCCTTGGCTTGAAATGCCACCTCTTAGGAGTCCCCTTGACTTTGCCAGCTAAGGTAAGCGTTCACGCTTGTCTTTCGAAACACCATTCTTTGCTTCACAGACTTTCCTACCATTTGATATGCGTGTCTATGGTCGATCCACGTTTTTTCTAGATTCTGTATTTATGAATTGCCTACTCCCTAAAACTGATTTCTGTCTCTAAAATCAATACTTGCAGCGCTTTGGAGGTCATCTGTGGACACGTGCAGGAAGGTAAAATATTCAGGTCGCCCAACACACATGCTCCCAGCTGAGATCCAACAAAGTGACAGTCTGCTTCTTGTCTCAGTTCTCGGACTCTAAACAAGTGTCCTTTCACAGTCACTTTTGTGTCACGCTGTTTGCGTTTTGGGGGTTGTGGTTGGTGGTCTCGCTATTTAAAATGGTCCCAAGTGCAGTGCCGAGGTGCTGAGTCATACTCCTGAACACAAAAAGGCTGCGATGTGCCTTCTGGAGAAAAGATACGTGTTGTGTCAGGCGAGATTCATTCAGGCATGAGTTATACTGCTGTTGGCCATAAATTCAACATTAATGAATCAATAATAAATATTAAATAAGATGTCTCTAAACAGAAGCATACATAAACCAAGACTGTGATGATGGTGGGTGAAATGTTGTGGCCAGAGGCTCCCAGGGACCTCACCTTGTGTTTCCCCCTGGGAGCAATGATTCAGTGTTCACTGATTCAGTTCTTGCGGTGACTCTACTGTCAATAATAAGAACCACATTTTAATTTGTTCTGTTAGTTTCTTAGGGCCACTGTAACAGATAGCACAAACAAACTGGGTGGCTTAAAACAGCAGAATGCTCTTCTCTCATAGTTCTAGAGGCTAGAAGTCCAAAATCAAGTTGTCAGCAGGGTCTCGCTTCCTCCAAAGGCTCTAGGGAAGAGTCCTTCCTGCCCCTTCCTGGTTTCCAGTGGTTTGCTGACAATCCTTGGTGTTCTTTGGTTTGTGGTTGCTCCTCTGCTTTGGTCATCATATGGTGGTCTCTCGTGTGTCCTTTCTCTTCTTGTTAGGACACCAGTCATATTGGATTTAGGGCCCAACCTGCTTCAGTTCAACCTCATCTTATTAAGATATTTATTGTATGTAACGTATGAAGATACATTTATCTCATAATTCACGTGTATAATTTATATATTTAACCGATATATTAAATAAAGTATTTAATCAATGTCTGTCTATCCAACTACATTGTAAACTCCGAGGGGCAAGGACAATGGTTTTCTTATTCTTTCTTTCATCCCCAATGCCAAGTCCAGCCTGATACAAGTGAGTAAATATTTGTGGGGGATGAATGGGTGAATGAATGAATGGATTTCAAAGCTCAGAATGTTGGAGGCTCTCAAGGCAGCAGGAAGCAAACTCTCTTGGAGCCCTAGACTCCTGGACATCCTTCCTCCATGAGGTCAGGCTGAGAAAGATGTCGGGGAGGGGGAGGCTTCCAGTCTCTACCCCTCCCCACTCCACTTCAACCAGTTACCTTGTTTGTTTCTGTTTTATATACTCTACTTCTATCCAGTATTGCTTTTCTAAAAGAACTTTAGTGAGTTTTAAAAGTGTGAAAAATACTGAGCTTCCTCCCAACCCCCTTTATAAATGAGGAAACTGAGGTCCAGAGACCCTCAGTTAAAGGGGTTTGCTCCAGGTCACCAGGCAGTCGTGAGAGAGGCAGCCAGGTTTTTTGAGCCCTGTTCCAGAAGTTTTGCTTCAATGCTTACCTTCCTGCCAAGACATACAACGGGAGAATTTTGGAATTTGCCCTCCCTGGGACCCTGTTTTTCTATCTGGGAGAAGGGAACAGAGCCCACGGCATGTGCCCCCTTCCCCACAGCTCTCAAAGGCCCTTTGTGCCGGTTCCATGGACATTCCACAGGCCTGCTCTAGGCAAATCCATCTGCCAGTGGGTCATAAGCCTTGCCTTCCTCTCTGAGCTGAGGTGGTGTGGCTTTTCTGTCTTTAAATGCACCGGTTGCTTTCTAGAAAACTGAAACCAAGGGACGGAGATTGGGCTTGGGAAGCCAGGCGCAGATGGGCTGGCGTGGGCCACCAGAGGAGAGGAGTCTGTTTTGCAGACCTGGCTTGAGAAGAAAACTGTGCTAATTATCTCCCAGGCCCAGCTGCAGAAATGCCTTAGCTCGGCAGCTGATTATAAATAGCCCAGAATGCACTCTCAGCCGCTTGAAAACAAGGATATTTTTTCCCTGGGTTAGAAGAACAGCCCTTCACAGCTATCCTGGGGCCCCTCCTCAACCCCACCCCCAAAGAACTGTGATTTATGTCTTAGCACCATTACTGGGACCAAGTATCACACAGCCCCGGTAAACAATGATTAATTCATTGCCAAGTTTTGTGAAAAAAGGAGGCATTCCTCTGGAAGTCCTCTCTTTCATTTTGGCAGAGACATGCTGACCCGTGAGACCAGAGGGGCAGTTTCGCCGCGAGCTCATTACCCTGGCTTTCATCTGGCTCTTTCTGCCCTTGAATGCAGGGGAGGGCGTGGACTGGGGAAGGTGGCAGGTCACTGATGTGGAGGGCAGGAGGGGGCAGAGAAGAGTGCTCTGAACTTGACTTTTGCTGGGATGCTCCGGAATGAAAAAGCCAAGAATGCTGGGCTGGTCCGTTTACACTTGAGTTCTTCTTTCTAGAGGGAAATCAGCCTCTATTTGAGGAAATCAGGTCTTCATGCAGATACCCTAGAAATCCTTTCAGCAGCTGGCTCACGCCTTAGGACCTTGAGTTTGAACAGCAGCTCCCAACTGTACAAAGCACTTTTCATGTCCTGCTCTCATCTGACCCTTACAACAACTGTTTTATTTGTTTGTTCTTCTGGAATCAAAGACAATTCTTGCTTGTTGTAGAAAAGTTTAAAGACTTCACACAGGCATAAAGTAGGAAAAAATCCCACCCAAATCCCATCACATTGAGACAGCAATGTTTTCATGGCCATCCGTCCAGACCTCCCTTATTGGATTACAGATGGATATAATTTCACCTGCCTGGGATTATACTATTGTGTTAGTTGGGCTCTTGGTAGAAATCGAGGCGCACTGCAGAGAGTTTAATTGGGACTATTATTTGACCCAGGCAGAGGTTAAGAAAACCAGCAAGAAATGGTGCTATACAGCAGAACTAGCAACAGGGGAGAGCCATTATTACTCATAGGTCTGAAGGTCAAGGACAGGAAGCAGTTACTACAACACGGAGCTATACCAAGAGGCCTGCTTGTCAGGAACTGTAGGCTTTAGTGGAGACGCTGCCAGCCCCAGAAAACCAGCAGGGATGGAATCAGAGGAATAAATACCCTGATCTCACTCTCCCCTTGTCCCCCAATTGCTAGTGCCTCTCATTGGCCAACGCAGCCACAGTTAGAAGGCATAGAAGCCCACTGACGGCAACCCATAGAGGCCAACACCCCAGAGCACAGAAGAGAATGGAGAGAGTGAACAGGAGAGACAAGCAGAAGATACCCTTTACATCCACTGTAGTACTGCCTTTATCATTCCATGGTAAGCCAAGAAGTTTCTAATTCAATGAACGTAGATAGACACTATACATTTTATGAACCTTGTGTGGATGTAGCAAATTTATTTAACTGATTTCCTGTTGATGGACATACAGTTAGGTTTTTTTTAAAAAAATTTTTTTTTTTAATGTTTACTTGTTTTAGAGAGAGACAGAGTATGAATCGGGGAGGAGCAGAGAGAGGGAGACACAGAATCCAAAGCAGCCTCTAGGCTCTGAGCTGTCACCACAGAGCCCGGCATGGGGCTCATACTCACTTTGTGCACTTAAGATACATCATTTTGATTCCCCTTCGACATTTTTTAGAAACTGGGGTGCAGTGCCTCTGAGGCTTGCTCCCAATCACACAGTGATCCTGTGGCCTTTCTAAATCTAACTTTTCAGCCTTGAACATGGAGTGCTCTGTGACAGGAAAAGGAGCAGGAAAGTAAGTTTTTAGTTTTGAAACCAAAAAAAATGCTGATTCCCTTGAAAGTCCTATCACCCACATAACTCTGAAAAGGAGGGGACTGACTCTTAGCCAGGACAGCAGCGCTTCAGTCAGTCATGGGGGACCAGGGGAGGAGGACAGAGGAAGTGCAAAGGGCAAACAGAAAGTAATGTCACAGGACACCCCTTCACTGGTTTCACAGGTGTCACCTCAAGACGTAGCAACAACCCCAGAGGCCTGACTTGGGAAAGCATGGAGGAAATGGGCCCGGAAGTCTGACGGAAGTGAGTGGAAGGCACAAAGCTGTGCTTCCTGCTTGTGCCTCAGTCTCCTCGTCTGAAAAGTGGAGACGACACTCACTATGCAGACTTGTCCTGAAAGCTGCTTGACACACACGTGAAAGGGCCTAGTGCTTAGTAAGTCCTCAACAAACTCACACTTCTTCCTCTCTCGCCCCAAAGCTGGCAGTCAAGATGGATGAAATCTGATTTTTTTTTTATTCACGACTGTTTATTGAGGAGTAGATAAGTAAGATCAATAAGACTCAAGGAGCCTAGAAGCCAACATGTGTGTGAACCCACTTGGTCCTTGAAGGTCTCTGCTTTTGCCTGGGCTCTTGTTCCTGTCTTGAATGGTCCTTCTCTTCTACGTGGTGAAATCACTTCCATTCCTCATCGTCCACTCACGTGGGAACCCAACCAAACGAGTTACTTCCTCTTCTGCACCCCCATAGCGCTGTGTCCCTCCCTCTCTCTCAGATCTTGTTTCAGTGTAGACCAGTGGTTGAGAGTTTGGGGGTCTGATCGGTTGGCTGCTCCCAGTTCTTCTGTGCACCGCGCTCGGGGCTCTCAGCATCCTCATCTTATAGGTAGGAAGCCCATCTCCCGGGGCTCTCAGCATCCTCATCTTATAGGTAGGAAGCCCATCTCCTGCCCCACCGTTGTGGGAATTGAAAGGGTCTAGACTCGCAAAGCTCACAGAACAGAGCCTGGCCTGGGGGAAGCCCTCCGCCGTCAGCGCTGGAGTCGTGATTATTATCGCCGCCCACTTTGCACAGCGCAGGGGCTCTGTGGACGTCTGTGAGAAGAATTAATGATGTGTGTTCGTCAGCAAAATAGGATGACATATGATCCCCAAACGGTCCAGAGTCAAGAACACACAAAGGGACAAGGTACACAGGGGACACGCTGTGTGGGGAAGAAAGGTGTCTGTGACAAGCAGCCTGAGGAGAAGGTGCCGGTGGGGCTCGTGCCTGGTTACTCTGTAGGGGTTCACGGGCGGGACACAAATGAAGGACAGAAGGAGAAGGGGCTACCGAGTCCCGGTTCCAGCACTTCTGGGCCATGTGACTTTGGACAAGCCCCTTCACCGCAGAGGTTGGCCTTCAGCCACACTTTTTAGATGAGGATAAATAGCCCCCTCTGCACTGAGCTGCTGTGAGGATCGGCTGGGATAAGAGAAGTGAGGCTCCTGGCGCACAGGGAGACGCGGGCTGGCTGCCCTCATGATGTTATCCTCACGGCCGCTCGTGACGACTGCGCCCTCACCCACACCCTGCTGCGTGGCTCCTCTGCCCGCTAGGGCTTCTGGGAGCATCACCGTCCAGGAACCAACCCATGGTTCCGGGCACCTCCCTGGCCCAGAGAGCCGAAGGCTGCCCTGCAAGAGCAGAGCCCATGCCCGCAGAGGCCCAGCTTCCTGCCAGGAGCCCATGTGCCAGGGCTGCCACACCCAGAGCAACGAGGGGGGAGCAGGGAAGGGGTCTCAGTGTCTGAGCGAGATGCCAGCCTGGGCATCGGCTTTCTGCTTCCCCTGGCGCCGCCGTCGGCAGCCTGCCTGCCTCCTCTGGCCTTCGCCCAAGAGCAGCCGCTGGGCCTCTGGCCTTGTTGCCATGGACACAGTCTCCCTCGGAGGCTTTGCCTCCCGTCTCTGACTCCTGTGTGCTCCTCTTGACAGAGAGCTCACTCATCACGTCCACTCCCCGGCTACTTACTGCTCCCCAAGGGAAGACTTTTCATTCATTCATTCATTCATTCATTCAGATGACAAATATATATCAGGTGCCTTACTATGTATGCCAGGCACTGTTTTAGGTGCTACAGATAAGGAATTGAAAAACAGAATGGAATCCCTGTCCTCATGGAGATTATATTCTAGTGAGAAAGAGCAAAAATAAATAAATATGTAATGCAAGGAGAATAATGCAGAAATGGCTTCTTGGGGGAGAAGGCCGACGTGTAACAAGGGAGCCACCACGGTGTCTGGGAGAAGAGCCTTCCCAGCTGTGTGAGGACCTTGCATCAATAACACGCCTGGTGGTTGGCGAGGAGTAGCAGGGTGGCTGGCAGGGTTGGGGTACAAGAAACGAGGGGGTCACAGGTGTGAGAAGAGATTGAGTTGGTATCGGTGCTCAGATAGCATGGGGCCTAGGAGGGCATGCCAAAGACATTGCATTTTATCCAAAGGGCGGGAAGCTGCTGGCCCAGAGGACTCAAACAAAAGAAAGAGATGCTCGGATTCCATTCTAGAAGATTCACTCTGGGGCACCTGGGTGGCTCAGTCAGTTAAGTGACCAATTCTTGATTTCAGCTCAGGCCATGGTCTCACACTTCGTGGGATCGAGCCCAATGTTGAGCTCCACACTGATAGTGTGGAACCTGCTTTGGAGTCTCTCTCTCAAGGGAGAGTCGAAGGTCTTGTTTTTGAAGATGGGGGTATCACTGCGTGCTGTCGGGCTGGTGAGAATGATACTGGAGCAAAACGCGATGAAGTGAGAAAGAGTCTACATTCCAGCCACAGGTCCCGTCCCCCGTCCACTCCTGAGTGCTCTGCAGCCAGGAGCTGAGGCGAAGGGCCAGCAGGAGGAGATGGACACCTCGACCCAACTTTTCATGGAAGACTGGGATCTTTCCCAACGGGGTGGACACGGGACTCATCTTGGGCCACTCCCCACTCCACGTGTGGTTCTATGGTACCTCAACCCATCCTTTCCACACCCGGTACTCAAGAGGTCGTGAGGTCTCCAGGTTTGCAGGTGCACGTTTCCTGAAGCAGTGAGACCGCATCTCTCCTGTTCTCTGTGTTTCCCCAGCCTAGCCTAGATGCTGACCCACAGAGGGCATCCAGAGCTGTTCTGCTGAGTGATGGCGACAGCCACATCTACGGAGCGCTCACTACGTGCCAGGGACTTTACTGGCCAGAGGCACAATCTCACATCATCCTGACAGCAGCCCTATCATCCCCATTTTATAGGCAAGTAAGCTGAGGCCCAAAGTTAAATGACTTGCCCAACATCACATGGCTGGTAAATGGCAGGGGTGGGACTTGAATCCAGGCAGTCTGACCCAAGAGGCCCCTCTTACAAGCAGCCCACCACGTCACCTATGGCATGTAACAACTGAAGCGAGTCAAGTTCAAGTGCTAAAGCTGCAGAGTGGAGTGGGACCAAGGCCTTCTTGGAAGAAACATCTGAGCTCGTTCTTGAAGGCTGAGGAAGATTCAGGCAGGGATGACAGGTGGAAAGGGAGCCCCTAGAGAAGGCGAAGGCCTGAGAGAAAGCACAAAGGCGGGGAATGCGTGCTGGCTGTCCGGAAGCTTCTTGAAGCTGGTTTTACGGGAGCTGAGGAGCGTGAAGCCGGGAGAGGGACACAGGGGACAGAGACAGGGCCCACCGCACAAAGGCCCGGCAGGCAAGAGAGATCCCCAGAGAAGCCCAATGAAGACTATACAGAGTGCCAGACCCCCCACCCCACCAGCAGGCTGGGGGCAGATTTGGGCATGGTCAGTGCTGGAGCAGGGAACCAGAGGCCTGCAGCCCAAAGCCACCCAGGTAGCCCTTACCCTCACAGCTGACTCTGGCCTCTCTGAGTCTATGGAGATTCAAGTTCAGTCCGGAAAAGCAGTGGCCAGGGAGGGGGCTGGGCAGTGTCAGAGAAGGGGGCAGGGGCCAAGCCTCTGTGCTCCCACAGACAAAGGGAGAAAGCAGTCTGAGAGTGAGGATAGCATGTGACACCTGGGCCACAGGCCTGGGCAGCAGCCGCTGCAGCCTTGGGGATAATGGCTCCTTTTGTCCTGCTCATAAATTCTCCGAAAAAGGAAAGGATTCCAGGGCCTGCTTCTCCTTGCTTGCACAGTGCTGGCAGCCCGGGGCCCTGCTGTGAGGGCCTGCCACAGCGTTTGGGGAGCATTCAGGCCCCTTGACTGTCTGCACCTCCCCTCCCCAAGCAGGGGCAGGAGGTGGGGCGCTGTGCCAGACATTCTGCAGGGGGTTGGGAGTCTGGGCTGAAGCACAGCCTGAGCCAGGAACTTGGTTTCACGGCCTCGAGGAAACCGAAGGATCCTGAAGCTGTAAATGAGAGTCTTAGTATCTGTGCTGGCAGCGCCTAATGCTTGTCCTCCCCCAGTGTCCCCCGCCCCCTCGGCCTTCTCTCTCAGCAGGCTATAATGGCTCCAAGCTCAGGCTTTGGAGTCTGAGAAAGCTGGGTTCAAATTCTGACATTGCCACTAAGAATGGCAAGCGGTTTGACCTCTATAAGCCTCACTTTCCAATCAGTAAAGTGGACATTGTAGCTCCTACTTCATAAGACTGGCATTGGGAAAATGCATACGACATGCTTAGCTTGAAAACACAGCCTTCCAGAAGGGCTCAGTGAGGGTAGATAGCCCAGTGGGTCATTCAGCCTGTCCCTGGTTTTCTCCCAAAGCCAAAGTGCTCACACCCTGTATTTTATATTCAGACCAAGTGCAAAGCTACCTCTTATACTCTCGTTGGCACTGAGGGTAAAGAGGGAGGGGCCCATGCTTATGAAGCATTCACTATATGCCAGGTATTACCGTAAGTGACCCAGAGAAACCAGGGGCCACGTCCGCGCCATACATAGGAAGTGACCAGGATTTGAACCTGAGTCTGTCTGACCCTCTGCACTATGGTACCATATGAGAATTTTTCCTATCTGGGAAAACAGCTCCCATGCCCTCCTTAGCACCTTCTCTTCTCCAGGGAAAATATTCCCTAGGCCTCAGGAGAGATGGTTTTGTGTTCTTTCATCTTGGCCCCTCTTCTTGGAGCATACTCTAATTTGTCACTGTCCCCCTTAAAAAACAGCCGCCAGACACAATATTCCTGTTGTCTTCCTGAACAGTGCCAAATAGAAACACATTCTCACCTCCTTTGTTGTAGCTGCTATGTGTCTGCTGATAAAACCTAAGATGATGAGGTACTCTGGTCATCACTTTATGCCAATGGCTCTCTCATCCTCACTATATTCAGCTTATGAGAATAATATGTCCCCTGTGCTCTGAACGTTTGTAGTAGCCATTGTGGATTTCTGTTGCGATAATAGAACCCTTTCCAACTAGTTTAGGCTGTCAAGCATATTCTATTTGGTAGCTCACAGAATCTCCAGCAGGGCCAAAGATTCCAGCTCAGAAGCGACACAGACAGGAACAATTCGTGACCCACCCCTGAGCAGGCTTCTCCACTGGAGACATTACTGTCACTGGACAAGGCAGGACCACACTCACATTGCACACGGTGGCATGGAATGCTGTCTCTACGATGTCTCAAATCTGGATCTCCCCATGTGCCAATGCCTTCTTCACCTCTGTCGCTTCTACCTAGACCTCCCTGGGCACATGGCAGGGACTGAATGAGCTAATACATGTGGCACCAGCCTCCGAGATGGCTCCAGTGACCCTCACCTCCTGGCATTTGCATCCTTGTGTCGTTCCCTCCCACACTGGATAGGGCAGACTGGTGTAACCAACAGGATTTTCCAAACACGACAGTGTGACCTTTGATATTAAGTCATAAAAACAAACTTCCAGTTTGTTCTCTTAGAGCACTCATTCTAGGAGAAGCCAGCTGCCAGGTCATGAGGACACTTAGGGAGCACTCCGAATTGGCAAAGAGGTCTCCATGGCAAGGAACTAGAGCCTCCTGCCGACAACCAGCCCAAATGAACCAGGACTGGGAGGGAACCGTCTTAGAAACGGGCCCTCCAGCCCCAGGCGAGCCTTCGGTGATACAGCCCTGGCCACCATCTTGACTGCAACCTTAAGAGGGACCTTGAGCTGGAATCACCCAGCCAAGCTGCTCTCAGACACCATATCCACAAAACTATATGAGATACACAATAAAATAATGCTTTGATATTTGTTGCGCGGTCACTAGTCTGGGGTAGTTTGTTACGAAGCAATGGAAGATTAATACGATACACGTAAAGACTTAGAGCACTGCCTAACCTATGGGTCAGCCTTCCTTCAGCTGTCCTTCTTTTTCTCCTTGCTCACCCCGGACCAAATATCAGAACCATCACCCAAGCAAACTTGGGAGTCTGGAAAAGGGAAAAGAATGCCAATTTCGCTTAGTCTTCACAGCAGCCCTCTGACTAGGCATATTGGTATCCTTCATTTCACAGATGATGAGAAGCTGAATCACTTGCCTGGGGTTTTGAAGACAGAGATCCAGGATATGAGCCCTGGCTGTCTGACTGCAGCTCGCCATGGCAGCAGGCACTACGGGAGGCTGAACCTCGCCGGGGGAGCCCCCAACTTGGGGAATTGTCACTTCATGTCTTTGTAAGTATGACATGTGGAAGCCGGGGGGATAAGCAGATGCAAAAAGGGGGAGAAGCCAGGATTTGTAACTCAATCCCGCGAGACTCGGGGAAAAATGCTTTTGACACCCATTTCTTCACTATCCTCCTTTTGGGCAGAGATGTCACAAGAACACAAGGTAATTCAGCTGACAGGCAGAATTTGGGAGCTGACAGTCCCTCATCAGAGATCTTTCTGATTAAGGTGCAGGCTGTCTGGGAAATTCCCAGTTCTCCGAGGAGGCCCCCAGGCTTCCTGTTAGGCGGGGCTGCCTTCCTCATACCACGTCTGACCTGCCACCCGCGGCTGGATCTTCAGGGGCGCCCTGTCCCCCGCCCAGTGCCAGCCATGGAGTGAAACTCTCACCCCTTGCCCCCACTGCTTTACTGCCTCCCAAACACATACCTCAGGCTCTATCCTTGCAGGGTTTCTCTTACTAGTAGCTGTGGGGTGAAGGAGCAGAAAAGAGACATTGGGAAGTTGCGGTGGAAGAGTTGCAGGAATATATAGCAGAGAACAATGGGAAGGATAGAGATTTGAGGAAAGAACCGCCATGACTCAAACCCTGATAAAATCATATCATTGCTTTGGCCCTGGGCGAGCAACACAATTTCCTTGCTCTTCAGTAATCCGAATAATAAGGAGGCTCCTTTGCAAATGGCAATTCAGCCAAAGCTACGAAATCTACAGCACGAATAGGCTCCTGCCACAAGAAAGTGCCCTACAGGAATACACTCGCCCACACTCAAGATTCAGTGCAGAAAATTCCATGGTGACATCGTTGTAACAAAAACGCCATTTCTCATTCATCAGAAAATAGGTAAATAAATGATGGAGCACCCATAAGACGGAACCGCTTGGCAGCTATCAAAAAGAATGAAGTAGAAACAAAGAGAACAGCTCATTGCTTCTCCTCCACTGGTTTCCTGTGCCGGCTGCCATTCCTGGCTGGCTTCCTGTTTGTTGTCTTCTCAGTCTGTTCGCCCCCACGCCTAGCGGAGTACCTTTAAACCAGTGGATGTTCTGCAAAGAGCTGGGGATTCGTGGAATGATACAGAGAGGGTCTGTGCTTTTTGAGAGACAGTCTTCCGACCTTTCTGAAAGCAAGTCCCTTTATACACAAGCTAGAGGCAGAGTGGGGAGGGGACCCCAGGTCTCTCGGCTCCTGGCCCGGTGCTCCCCTCATAACTCAGGCCCTGCGCCTTCGCCTCTGTTGCAACAACCTTAACTGAAATTCTGCCTCTGTCTCTTTCCCCTCCATCCATCCTCTGTTCTGGGGCCAGAATAATCCTCCCAAAGCACAGCTCTGCTTCACCTGTTCCTGGTGGCTACCGAGGAATGTCCTCGCACACTAGCCCAGCAGACACACACCACTACCCCAGCCCCACAGTATCTCCTGCTGATCGCCTTTAAGAAGATCCTTTGTGGGGTGCCTGGGTGGCTTAGTCGTTTAAGCGTCTGACTTTCGCTTAGGTCATGATCTCGCGGTTCGTGGGTTCGAGCCCCGCATCGGGCTCTGTGCTGACAGCTCAGAGCCTGGACCCTGTTTCAGTCTGTGACTCCCTCTCTCTCTGACCCTCCCCTGCTCACACTGTCTCTCTCTCTCTCTCTCTCTCCTAGAAATAATAAAAAATAAAATAAAATAAAAATAAAATTAAATAAAATTAAAAAAAAAAAAAAAGAAGATCCTTTGCCCCAGCCATTCTCATGCCAGCATAAGGCTCCACCTTTGCCTCTGTGTATATCATTTTCTTCTCCTATACTATGCTCTCCCTTCCCTTGCTCAGCTTCCCTGCTGGGACCCTTACTCTGTACCTAAATCATACCCATCCTCTGACACCACCTTAGGGAAGACTTCCCAGATCACAGCCTCTCCTGCTATTGCTACCACCTCACTGGCTAGGAATTCCTGGGGCACCATGTCCAGGACTGATTCCCCATTCAGCAGGGAAAATAGTTACCACTGAGTCTCTCTGAGTGCCCACCCCCCCCACCTTCCCACCCCCCACCCTGGGGACCTGGCATTTCCAAGGCAGCAGGTGCTCAATAACTATGTGAAAAATGATTAATGAGTGAACCAGAGCAACGGATTACTACAGGAATAATTTCCAAGCGAATGAAAGAGTAGATGAATGAATGGCCCTGAATTCATGAAGGAATGATAATAACCGACCCGAGTTTCGTGGTCACTGGTCCCTTTTCTCCAGACAATTAAAGTCAACAATGCAAAGATCGTCTTGGTGAAGCTAGAAGCTGAGGATATATTTTCCTCAGGATCACATGAGCTCACCCTGGTAGAGAAGCATTAGCAACAACAGCTATAGAAAAGGAAATATAGGTAGCCAAAAAAATGTGAAAATACGGTCAGCTTCACTCATGACTTTTAAAAATGTAATTTGAAATAAGCCATAGATTTTTTTCCTGTTAAAGATATAATGCTTAGTGGGCAGAGAAAAGGAAACAGTCTCAAATGCTGTTGGCATTACTAAATCTAACACTTAATAGAGATCAGCTTAGAAATAACACATCAAAAATTTTAATCTTTAAATATGTCTGCCCTTTGACCCTGCAACTCCATTGTTAAAAATTAATCCCAATGAAAATAATTGGGCAAGAAGACCAAGACTTATGGGGCGCCTGAGTGATTCAGTTGGTTAAGCATCCAACTCTTGATCTCAGCTCAGGTCTTGAGCTTGGGGTCGTGGGTTCAAGCTCTGCACTAGGCTTCATGCTGGGTATGGAGCCTACTTAAAAAAAAAAAAAAAAGACGTATAAGAATTTTTATTTCAATATTGTTTGTAAGAATGACAAATGGGAAACAATATAAAAGTCTATCTACATGGTCTAGTTAAATAAATTGTGTTTTGTCCACATAGTGAAGAGTCAAGCCCTATACAGCCATTAAGCAGAGTAGCATTCCGTATAGACAGAACATGAGGCTCCTGTATCACTAAGTGGCAAAAGCATATAAAGAATAATATGATTCTTTTTACTGACTGTACATGCCTATGTTTATTTGTGAATCGTAGAATTATGGAAGCCTATATACCAATGGCTATAGGATTGTGAGAACTGTTGCTTTTTTTCATAGTTTTTGAAAAATCTTTGATTGCTTTTATAGAAAGAAAAACAATCAAAGAGCCCAAGAGGCGGGCAGAGGGCTTTGGCTTTGGCCCTTCCAGCCCTGGCCCTGCTTCTGCTGCTCCTGACCTCTGCTCTGTCTCTGTCCGAGGACGCAGCCCCTGGGAAAGACTGCCCTAGCCCACTTTCTGAAACAATGAAAACAATGGTGCTTTCTACAGCAACGTCAAGAGCAACCTCCACAATAAACCTTGGGCCCCCTTCAAACCCCACCCAAGAGACTAGAGTGCACGTAGGTCCTGCAGCTTGGGGAGAAAACTGCACAGGGTGGACCCTTGGGACAGACTTCCTCTTCTGTGGTCTTGCCCAGCTTTGTTCCAAGGTCAAATTGCCTGTGGCTACTGGCCTTCTAACTCCCCAGCTTTATCCACAGCCCCAGGGTATGAACTAATAGGGCCTGGGCAGGGTTCCAAATCAACCAGAATAGAAGGGAGGGAAAGGGGGTGTTATTTTAACCCAAAAGCTTCATGGGAAGGAGACAAAATAGTTAAAATAATATTTGCTAATATTTCATAATTGTTGTACGCCTGACACGGTGTTGATTAAGCCTTGGGGTCAGTGGCTTTGGACAAGAACCTAATCTCTATGGACCTTAGGTCTTTCCATCTAGGAAATGATGTGGTTAACGCCTATCTTTTTTGGGTTGCTTTGCAGAATAAATAGATTATACGTGTATACGTGTAAAATACTTAACTCAGTGCCTGGAGTATAATAATTGATCCATAAGTAGTCAATGTTATATCATTCTTGTTGTCGTTACACTGATATGTAGAAGGTGACCTGCTTCTTTACCTTCCCTCTTATGTCAGTCGGTCCATTTCAGTGGGGAGAGTGGCTGGCACCACTGGGACCTTCTTCGACAAGCAGAGGCTCTATGACAAATATCGTTGGGCACCAGCCAATTAGAATGTCAAGGAGGAGTTCCAACTCTGGGCTAACTGCAGCTGTCTCTGGAAGGAAGTGGAAGGAGAGCAGCCAGTGAGGGATGCCAGAGCCTTGAAGGTAAGTGTTATGGGTTGAACTGTTTCCCCCCAAAAGACATTGAGGTCCTAACCCTCTGTGTCTGTGAATATAACCTTCCTTGGGAATAAGGTCTTGGTAGATGATCAAGTTAAGATGAAATCATTAGGGTAGGCTCTACTCCAGTATGACTTCTATCCTTATAAAGGGGGAAAATTTGGATACAGAGACAGACACACGCAGAGAGAATGTCATGTGAAGACAAAGGCAGAAATGGGGTGATATATCTATAAGCCGGGGAACACCAAAGATTGCTGGAGACCACCAGAAGCCAGGAGGGAGGCACCGAACAGATTCTCCCTGAGAAGGAACCAGTCCTATTCATACCTTCATCTTGGACTTGCAGCCTCCAGACCTGTGAAACAATAAATTTCTGTTGTTTAAGTTACCCACCTGTGGTACCTTGTCACAGCAGCCTTAGCAGACTGACACAGTAAGGCCTGGTGAGAGAAGACAGACCTCTGCCTCTTGCCAGCTATGTGACCCTTGACAAGTTACCTCCTTTCACTGAGACGAACGCCTTCATCTGTGAAATGGGGTTAACACCAGGGACCACCTCATTAGGTGGAGTGAGGTACTGCATTGGACACTCTAGACCCAGTCCGTGACACGTAAACGCTCAGCCTCTGTTGCGAGTGTACAGACTGGTCCCACTGGGGATCTAGGGGTGTTTCTGAAACATTAGTTGCTTCATAAGCATGTGCTTTTCATCTCCTTTGAAGTTCAGAACTTCTTGTGGGTGAGAAATGAGCCATCATATGGATTTCCCAGTGACACCGGGGCAGTTCTCTGAAGGCCATCAATGCTCAGCAAATACTTCTTCCTCAATAGAGTGTGTTCTATGTTAGGACTGTATCAGAGTAAACTTCAGAGTAGGATCTGATGTCTTTGTATCCTTAGTCTGAAGATGTCACCTAATATATTCAATGAATATTGATGGATTAGTATTGAATGAATGAATGAACTTTATGAGGGTTCATGATTTGGCTGGTAGTATAACTGAATCTATGTTGAGGTACAGTGTTTCATCAAGAAACAATTTTAACCACTGCCTGCTGTTGATCTCGGCATCATAATAGGCTGAAGAAATACACAATCATAAGCTAAGGAGTTTACTGAACATTTACTGTGCCAGGTGCTGAGCTCCATGAAGATCATCTGTTGCATTCCCCCGAAACAACATTATGAAGTGTTTAGAATTCTTACCTTCATTTTGCCAAAGTGGAAAGCCTTTAAAAGTCACAGCCAGGAAAGGAGAGTCAGCATTCAAACGCAGGAAGTCTGATTCCAGGGTCCATACACTTATGCATTATAACTCACTCCCTTCTCCTTGCCAAGTATGGAGCCCTTTGAAGGCTCTGTCATCTAGTGCTAGAGCCATTATTAGGCTGGCTGGGACCTTGGCAAGCATCTAATCCAAGACCCTTTAAGAAGATGAAACTGAGAACCAGGGAAGGCATGTGACTAGCTTTACAATGACAAAGCTACCCAAATGGGACTTGAACCCAGGTCTCCTCACCCCCATGCCTTGGCGGGACTGGGGACTTGGGCTGTAACTGGTCATTCACTCAAGCCCTTAGCTCTCCATCCTACAAACGGGCAGGGAAAGTTGGGGAGCTGTGGAGCGCTGGCTGCCAGCCTTCTGCTTCTGTCCATGGAGAAGACCTGAGCCAGGAAGGACCATCCTGCCGACCTCACATCTGTCTTTCCCTCCTCAGAGACCGCACTCCTGTTGTCCCCACCTCCTCTGAGTCTGAGTCTTGTCTGTCTGCACCAGGTGCAAACGGGGTCCCGTGAGCACATGGCCGAGGCTTTACTCTGGGTGATGTGCTGCTCACTATTGCTCAGGACGTGGACAGTCTGCCTTACAGTCTGTGGGTGCTGATGCTGCAGAATAGCGTGGTGAGTGTCGCCCTGCTCCTAAAGGAGACAAAATGGGCCTTGCCACTTGTAGGCTGAGGAGGCTGAAGCCAGTGCTGTAGTGGTCCAGATAGCACCTCTCAGAACAGGGGGAGGACACTGACAGACATTGCCCGTATTTCACAACGTGATGCGTGTTGCACCTGACCTCTCCCCTTGCCTTCATCCTTTCTCCAGGTGGCCTTGTCTTGCTATAGCCCCAAAGTTGTAGCTTTGGGTCAGGAGCTGGCACTGGGGCTGGAGGGCCCTGAGCATAATTACCTGGGACGTGGTTCCTCTGAAAACCACTCATGGTTCTTCCAAAAAGGCCTGGGGTCTTTCAGGGTCCTTAAAGAATGCTCTAGAAACCCTAATGGTCTCCAAACACTTCCTGAGTCCTCACACAGCTGCCAGCGTCTGGGCTTCATACTCAGGAAAACACTGCAAGGGCAGCTGTTACATGTAAGCTTTTGTGGGTCACTTAAAATCACGTGGTGATTGGGGTGCCTGTGTGGCTCAGTCGGTTAAGCACCCAACTTCGGCTCAGGTCATGATCTCATGGTTCGTGGGTTCGAGCCCTGCATTGGGCTCTGTGCTGACAGCTAGCTCAGAGCCTGGAGCCTGCTTCAGATTCTGTGTCTCCCTCTCTCTTTGACCTTCCCCTGCTCACAGTGTCTCTCTCTCTCTCTCTCTCTTCCTCTTTCTCTCTCAGAAATAAATAAAAACATTTAAAAAATTAAAAAAAAAAAAATCACCTGGTGATTCTCCACCCGGTTGAGAGGCAGACGACACAGCTCTGGTGGATTTGGTTCACTGCATTCCTTGAGAGTCAGAAAATGTTAGCACTAAAATGAGCCTGAGACACGAAGAGTTGGGTTGGTGACACTTCCTTATGTTTCATATATTGAGCTTTTCCCTGCACAAAAATGCACTTACGGGGCCCCTGGGTGGCTCAGTTGGTTGAGCATTCAACTCTTGGTATCGGTTCAGGTTTTGATCTCACTGTAGTCGCATAGAGCCCCCTGTGAGACTCCGTGCTATGCAGAGCCTGCTCGGGATTCTCTTTCTCCTTCACTCTCTGCCTCTCTCCCATACCCTGCAGTCTCGCTGTCTCACTCACTCTCTCTCTCTCCGAATAAATAAATAAATATTTTCAAAAATACTTGCAGGGAGATCAGATGCTTGGAAGTTAATAATAAAAAGGCTTATCAATTCATACTGTCAGTCAGTCTTTTCATTACAAGAGGAAAGAGGCTCAGAGACAGAAAGTGACTTGTCCAAGATCACACAGTTCATGTCAGAGGCAGCAATAGAACCAACAGAACCAGGGAGTCCTGGGTCTGCATGAAAGTGGACACAACCTGTGTCCTGATGCCTGAAATTTCACCATTAGGAATTGTTACTCTTCTTTTCATAGTATTTGACAGTCTTATTTAGGTATACAAATAGTAAATGAAAACCTTACCATAATTATAAAAAAAAACTTTAAAGACAAATTGTATTTATAAAGCCTCTAAAATTTCTCTTTTGTACCTCTTGGTCTTTTCCCCAATCCCATTCCCTCCCCTCAGGAGTGTTCAGTAGTAACAAATGCACGTCACTTCTTTCCAGACCTTTTCCAATGCATTTAGGAATATGTTTACAACATGTGATCAGATTTTTAAATATACCCTTATTTATTACAATATGCATTATAAATATAGGTAGTTACTTAAAAACCCCAATTTATAGGGGAGCCTGGGTGGTTCAGTCAGTTGAGTGTCCAACTTCAGCTCAGGTCATGATCTCACGGTTCATGAGTTCGAGCCCCACGCCAAGCTCTGTGCTTACAGCTCAGAGCCTGGAGCCTGCTTCGGATTCTGTGTCTCCCTCTCTCTCTGCTCCTTCCCTGCTCACTCTGTCTCTCTTTCAAAAATAAATAAAGATGAAAAATAAATAAATAAAATCCCAATTTATGTATCACCCCATCTATAAATATATAGATTTATATATATTTTGTTCACTTAACCTTGTGTCTGGGAGATCTTTCCATGGTCCTTCCAGAACCTTGGCATCTTATTAATGGCTCCATAGTATTCCACTGCAGGGACATACCAAATATATATTTAGCCATTTGCCTATCTTCAGACGTTCAGGTTGTTTCCCATCTTTTTCTTTTGCAGTCATAGCCACAGTGAACTTCCTTATATACAAATCTCTGGGAGATGAGCCAATGTTTCTACAGAAGACGTATCTGGAAGTGAAAAAGGTGAGATCATTTGTTTAGAGAAGGTCTTACTTGAAGTTGTAATGAGTCACCTTAATGTTTTCCAAAGATTTCTCTTGTGAACCTTCTCTGAGGGTCTTCAGCAGCCTTAAACTTTCACCTGGAGTCATCACAGCAACCCCGTGAAGACCAAGCATGGCCCCTCCTGCACAAAATTAGATTTCAGCTGTGATTCATTACCTAAATGCAGCACAGCCCTCATGATGTTGCCACACTAGCTCTGCTGGGGGAATGTCCTCATAGCCCAGGTGACAGGGAAGGGGCACAGCTTGCCTGGTCTGCTCGCCCGAATTCCAAGACTGAAGGAGTAGAGGATCCACAGCCCACTGTCTGAAGTGGGGGTGTGGGTAGATAGTCCCCCACCAGAATGATGGAGAGCTTAAGGACACAGGCCTGGGGCTAGAGAGGCTTGGGTTCAAATTGCCGCTCCACGACTTTTCCAAAGGTGTTTTCCTGCCAACCTTGATTTCAGGTTTCTCATCTGTAAGATGGAGGTGATACTAGTATTTACCTCCCAGTGCAGTGGGGGAGGGAGGGATTGATTCAAAGCATAATTACAGGGAGAGAGCAGGCTGATCGCCGACGCTTAGCAACCTGGCATTTCCGAGGTTCTAACTAATAGGATTAGAAACGTGCCGTGAGCATTCACCTTAAACTTCATTTTAAAGAAATAGAGTTGCTGCCTTTTCTGTTGTTCCCTTTTTATTATCTTTCCATCTCCACCACTCAATTCCACATGGAACTTGAGTTAAAACATCATTCCCATGCTTTGAGGAGGGGCCTGGAGACTTTGGTCTCTGAGGATTAATGTTGTAGCTCAGTGATAGGACAGGCGTTAGAGAAATGGGGACACCTTGTGCTGGGTAGCAGGAATAGTGGGGCTCCGGAGTCCGACAAACCTGGGTAGAAAGCAAGAGCTTCTGTTGATTGCTGTGTGTCTTTGGCAAGTTTCTTAACTTCTCTGAATCTCCAGGCCCTTCATCTGTAAAATGAGGATAAAAAAAAAATGCTTTGCTGGATAATTGAGGACTTTATAGGAATGAAGTCAGGCTCCTGGCATAGTGTCTAGTTCTCAAGATTGGTATTTGGTCTTGCGATCATTCCGTATTACTTTCAGTTGACGATCTTGCTTTCTACTTTGCTAAGAACACGGGAGCAATCAGAAAACTTCCACACATTCCAGCCATCAACCACTTACCCCTCCTACTCTGGCACCCACAAATTCTGCCTTCTCAGAATGAGCCAGTTTCTCCATTTATACGCGAGACCCAATCCCCCTCACCTCCCCAAGAACACCGTTCCCGCAATTTTCCATTTTCAGTTTTTCTCTCTCTACAGGATCAGTCCCATGAAATGAAAACATGCTGCTATTTCTCCCATACTTTAAAACAAAAAACAAGAAACCTTCTCATGATCTTGCTTCTGCTGCCGACTACTCCTCTACAGTCTTTATTTTATTTTATTTTTTTTAAAAATTTTTTTAAATGTTTTTATTTATTTCCAGGAGAGAGAGACAGCGTGAGCAGGGGAGGGTCAGAGAGAGAGGGAGTCACAGACTGAAACAGGCTCCAGGCTCTGAGCTGGCAGTCAGCACAGAGCCCGACGCGGGGCTCGAACGCACGAACCGTGAGATCATGACCTAAGCGAAAGTCGGACGCTTAACCGACTAAGCCACCCAGGCGCCCCATACTCCTCTACAGTCTTTAGACTTGCCTTTGCAGCAAAACTTTTCTCTGCCTCATTCAGCACTTAGACTTCTGCACATGTACACAGAAAAATTGCAGGCAGGGCCTTGAAGAGATATTTACAGCCCGTGTTCCGAGTAGCATTACTCTCAATGGCCTAAAGGTGGAAACGACCCACGTGTCCATCAGCGGATGAATGACTAAGTAAGATGTGGTATATACATACAATGGGATATTATTCAACCTTGAAAAGAAGAAAATTCTGATTTGTGCTATGTCATGGATGAAACTTGAGGGCCTTATGTTAAGGGAAAGAAGCCAATACAAAAAAAACCCCAAGTATTACGTGAATTATTTAGAATGATCGAATTCATAGAGAAGGTAGAATCATGGGTGGTAGGGATTGGTGGGGGTGGGATGGGCAGGAATTTACTGCTGTTCAACAGGTTTAAATTTCAGTTTTGCAAGGTGAAACAAGTTTTGGGGATTGGTTGCACATCAATGTGAATATGGCTGACATTACTGAGCGGTAAACTCATGTAAACATGGGCAAGTTGATAAATTTTATGTTCTGTGTATTTCACCACAGTTAAAAGTCTGGGAAAAAAAAAAAAGCAACCAAGTCTGGCTTCTCTTCTCCCCTTCTTTCAGCACACCCGTCAGTGTTTCTGCCCACTGGCCCACTTCCTTAGCTTGGATTCTAGAACACACACCCTCTGGCTTTTCCTTCTATCCCATCAAATCCTATTGGTATTTTCTTCAAAATGTATCCAGACCCCACGTCTGGAAAGCTGAGATAACGTGCTAGCTGGTCTCGTATTCCTGCTTCTATCATTACCACTTCCATCCACTCTCCACACTGCAGCCAGTGTGATCCCTTTAAAACAGGCCACGCCGTGTCACTCCTTGGAGCCAAACCCTCCAATGGCCCCATTTCTTCCAGAGTGAAAGTCCGTGTCCATACACGGCCCCAAACCATACATCCCGCATGAATTCTGTAACCTCCCCTTCTCCCTCCCGCCACCTTGCTCGTGGGCACCAGCCCCACTTGCCTGGGACCTGGCAAGCACACTTCTGCCTCATCACCTGTCACACTGGCAAGTGCAAAGCTAACCCCTTCACCTTAAAATGTCCACATGATGTCATCCACACAAGGTCACCTTTTGGTGAGGTCTACTCTGAGCACCTGGTTTTAAATAGTAATTGTCCCCACTGTCCCCTTGCACACTTCTTTTTCCCATAGCCCTTCTCCCGTGAACGTAGATACCATTGTAGCAGACTTTAGAAGGTTGCCCTACGTGTTAGATTTCCTGTTTATTTCCGTCTCTGCCTAACAGAACAGTAGCAGGGATTTTGTCTACTTGGTTCACTGATGTATCCCCAGCACCCACAACAATGCTGGGTGCATGGTGAGTGCTGACCGCTTTTGCAGAGGATTAAACTACTTCCAGTAGTCCATTCTCCCTCTTGATCTTCACAGCTGTTTTGTGAAGGCTGTCAAAATATATTATTGTTTCCATTTTACAGTTGAAAAAACAGAGTCTCAGAGAGACTAGGTGTCTTCATTCACTTAAAATCCAATCAGACTTCTATTGAGTGAGGTCATGAAGAGCTGGGCTTCGAACAGAGATTTGTTCATGTCTCTTCTTGGGTTTTTCTGCTTTTAAATGTCCATGCTCCCTGGGGCACCTGGGTGGCTCAGTCGGTTAAGCCTCTGAGTCTTGGTTTCAGCTCAGATCATGATCTCACAGTTTTGTGAGTTTGAGACCCACGTCCGCTCTGTGCTGACAGTGTGGAAACTGCTTGGCATTTTTTTTCTTTCTCTCTGCCCCTCCTGCTCTCTCTCTCTCTCTCTCTCTCTCTCAGAATAAATACACTTTAAAAAAATCCATCCTCCCTTTTGAGAAATGACAAAATCTCATGCACTTCCCAGTTAAAGAGGAATATAAAATAATGGCCAAGAGCCGGGCTCTGGCGTCTGTGCTGTAAGTCTACCAGTCCCCTCCCCATTCCCTGACTCCATGACCTCGGGCAGGGTCCCTCAGCAATTCCCCCACCCAGAGTTCCCACTTGTAAGGTGGGATTGGTGGTAACAACCACCATCTCTAGCCTGGTCATAGGTACTCTTTGAAAACATTCAAGTGAAGCATTGTTATTATTGCTTATTATTGCTACTTATCTCTATCAGCCAAGTGATTTTGTCCCATTTGCTTTTTATAATTTGCGTGACAAAACCAATTGGCTTATTTTTTTTCCCGAATATAAAAATATATCATAATATTGAACAGACATTTTCAAACCCCAAAGTTGGATACGCCCACTCACCACTACCCCGGGGCCTCTCAGCAGCCACAAATTGTCAAACGTGACCCCAAGTTAAGAGAGGGCCCCAGTTCCTTCCTTCCTTCTTTTGCATCTGTTCCCAACAGAGGAAGAGCTAACCGATTTCCAGCTGCAGGGTTGAAATGGAAGCCGGCAAAAGTGCAAGCAAAGGGCTCAATTTCCCAATCGCTGCAGCTGAAGAGCGCCCTGCGCTATTTTTAAACCCCTTTTCAGAAACTCCTGTGCTTGCAATGGATCTATTTTCTTAACTGCCAAGAGATAATGCTTAAAAGGGACAGCTTGAAAATATTCCACAGCACTCATAAAAATGACCGAAATAGATGGCGCATAAGACAGCCTTTGTCTGGAGCAGCGGCCCAAAGCGAGAGGAAGCCTTTCAGACCCCAGGGCATCGGCACTGCTGGGTCGGCTGCTGACAACCGTGGCTTTGTGTGTTGACTGCGCATCAGGACCAGAAAAGGCAACAGAACCGAACACCACTTGCAGAGGACATCGGAGACCTGGCATTTAAATCGGTCACCAATTCCAGGAAACAAGGGACCCCAAAATAACTCTCAAAGAATCCCCCTCATCTTGGCTGCCTCCTCCTCTGTAAACCTGTCGAAACCATCAAAAACAAAACCAGTCCTCTGCCCCTTCCCTGAACTCCTGAATTTGTTCTGCCTCCCTCGGTCGAACTACCAGCCATGTGGTCATCTGCACTACACATTTAGGGATCATGCCCAGCTCTGCTTTGCTGCACCTCACACACCTAGTCAGGTCTTACTAATATCGTCAGAACTAGTCGTTCTGAAGTCCTGTTCTCTGTATAGCCCCACAACCACTGTCCTGATTCAGGTCTTCCTCATCTCTCAGCTGGATTTTTGCAAGAGCGTCCGAACTGGTCTTGCATCTATTTTAGTCCCTTTTCACCAACTGACACTAGGAATTTTTAAAATATTTTTAATTTCAAATATTAGTATGGTACATCTCACTTAGACCCTTTCAGTGTCTAATTGACCTCAGAAGACAGTCCATACTTGGGGCGCCTGGGTGGTTCAGTTGGTTAAGCGTCCAACTCTTGGTTTCCACTCAGGTCATGATCTCAGAGTTTGTGAGTTTGAGCCCCCCAGCAGGCTCCACACTATGCAGAGCCTGCTTGGTATTCTCTCTCTTTCCCTTTCTCTCTGCCCCTCCCCTGCTTGTGCATGTGCTTTCACTCTCTCTCTCTCTCTCTCAAAATAAATAAACTTAAAAAAGAAGCTACCCTTTAGCAGAAGAGACAAGACTTTCCATGACCAGCTCACTGCAAGCTTTCCCCCACCCCTGCTCTAACCTGCCTCCTGCTTTATGCCCAGCAACATCGAGGTTCTGTGATTTTCCACACGCCATGTTGTTCATTCCTCCATGCCTTCGTTTATGCCATTTCTCTAACCTAAAATGGCCCTCACCTCTATTTCTTAACAGGAACTATTTTGTTGGCACGTGACGTGAATATAGCGAAGTGGTACAGCTTGACGCACCGTGATAGGACTGACACACTCAAGTAACTGCTGTAGAAATCAAGGATTTGGGGGTGCCTGGGTGGCGCAGTCGGTTAAGCGTCCGACTTCAGCTCAGGTCATGATCTCATGGTTCATGGGTTTGAGTGCTGTGTCGGGCTCTGTGCTGACAGCTAGCTCAGAGCCTGGAGCCTGCTTCAGATTCTGTGTCTCCCTCTCTCTCTGACCCTTCCCTGCTCATGCTCTCTCTCTCTCAGAAATAAGCTTTAAAAAACATTAAAAATATTCAAAGAAATCAAGGATTTGAATATCATCAGAAACTGCAAAGCCTTTCCCGTCCTCTCCCGACACCACCCCCTGAAAGATAGCCAGTAGTCTCACTTCAGTCCGTATTGATTGCTTTTGACTGATTTTGAACTTCATGTAAATGGAATCATACAGTATATGCCCCTTTTGGATAATTTCTTTCACTTAATATTATTTTGAGATTCACCGACATTGTTGCCTATAGCAGTAGTTTGCTCTTTCTTCTTGTCTTTTAATATCCCGTTGTATAAATATACCAGATTTACTTATCCAGTCTAGTGTTGATGGAAATATGAGTGGTTTCCTTGGTTGTTACAAAAGGGCTGCTATGAGCATTCTTTCATAGTTTTTTTGGCGAACATGGGTATGCATTTCTGCTGAGTAGAATTCCTAGATTATATGATCCAAGTATATTTTGCCCTAATAGGTGTTGCCTAACAATTTTCCAAAGTGGTTGTACCATTTGCACTCCCGCTAGCAATATATGAGATTTCTAGTTGCTCCACATTTTTCTCTACACACAGTGTTGTCAGTAAAAATTTTAGCCATTTCAATGAATTTTTAAAACTATATCTGACAACATCTGCCTTTCAATTCGAGTGTTTAGGTCAATTTCTCTTACTGTAATTATTGACTTAGCTGGATTTAAGTCAGCCATCTCATTATTCATATTCTATTGACTCCATCTGTTCTTTGTTCTTTTCTTCCTCTTTCCTTGCCTTCTTTTGGATTATTGAGTATATTTTAGTGGCTGCTCTTGGTTTTTATATTATGCATCTTTGACTTAACAGATTCTGTCTTTAAATAGTGTTTTAAAACTTCATGTATAATGTAAAGAGCTTACAAGAGTACGCTTTCATTTCACTCCCTTTTCTTGTGTTTTTATTGGTGTTACACCGGTGCTCCCACAGATATTGTAAGATCAACATTTTTTTGGTTTTAAACCTTTTGGTCTTTTTTTAAAATTAAAAATAAGAAAAATGAGTTTATATTTACTCACAGAGTTGCCATTTTAGAGCTCTTTATTGCTTTGTGTAACAAGTTTGCAAATGATGTTACTCAACCAAAGTTTGCTGAATAATGAATGGCTGCATTTTAAATAATTGAATGAAGACCCTTAGCCTCTTTGAGTCTCCATTTCTTCATCTGTAAGCTGGATGGAATGATTTTTTTGGCATCTTTCACAAGACGGCTGTGAAGATCAAATGGATAACGGACTATTAGAAGTAGTTTAATGCCCTAAAGAGTCATCCAGCTTGTATATCTTCAGCTATTTCTTCACCCTATTTTCTCCCGTGTTTTGGCACTTAAATTGCTGCCATTTTAGGCCCTTTCATCAGGTCAATATTTTTTGGGTTTTTTGTTTATTTGTGGGTTGTTGTTTTTTGTAATTTACATAGTTTTCCTCTGTGCTTAAGTCTGGATATTCCCACTGTTCTCTCTTCAGGTTTATAAATGCTCTCCCCTGTCATATGAAATCTGCTGTTAAACCTATCTAAATTTCTAAACTCTAAGTTTCAGTTGGATTTTTCAGTTCTACATTTTTGATTTGACTTTTTTCCTATAGATCTAATTCCTCACTTTGTCACTGATCTCTTAGTCATAGTTATTTTAGAGATTACATTTGTTAACTTCAAAGTCTGGATCATCTGTGGGTCTGTTTTTATTGGCTGATTTATTTTCCTTTGAGTTTTGATCTTTTGGTTCTCTTTTATTAGACTATCTGGTAATTTTTAAATATTTTTATTTTAATTCCAGTAAGTGAACATACAATGTTATATTAGTTTCAGGTGTGCAATATAGTGATTCTACACTTCCATACATCACCCTGGGCTCAGCATGCCAAGTGCCCTCCTTAATCCCCATCACCTATTTCACCCACCCCTGCACCCACTTTACTCTGGCAACAATCAGTTCGCTCTCCATAGTTAAGAGCTGTTTCTTTATTTGTCTCTCACTTTCTCTTTTTTATCCTCTTTGCTCATTTCTTTCTTAAATTCCACCCACGAGCAAAATCATATGGTATTAGTCTTTCTCTGACTGACTTGTTTCACTTAGCATTACACCAGATATAAAAAATATCTGCAGGGCGCCTCCGTGGCTCAGTCAGTTAAGTGTTCGGCTCTTGATTTCAGTTCATGATCTCACAGTTTGTGAGTTCAAGCCCCATGACAGGCTCTGTGCTGATAGTGTGGAGCCTGCTTGGGATTCTCTCTCTCCTTCTCTTTCTGCCTCTCCCTAGCTCATGCTCGCTCGCTCTCTCTCTCCCTCTCCCTCCCTCTCTCTCTCTCTCTCTCTCTCAAAATAAATAAATGTGAAAAATGTATATCTGGCAATTTTTTTTGTTAAAAGCTTGGCATTGTCTTGAAAGATTTATAGAGAATCTTGATGATGTTATATTTCTCTAGAGTGGCTTTTCTTTTCTTCTTGGATGTGGTTCATACAGGAGCAATTCAGCTTAATCCAATCAGAAATTGAGATGATTTGAGTGTGAGTTTCTTTTTGTAAAACCTGCTCTATTTCCAGTTGCCCTTACTCTCAGGACAAGGATCTTCAGTGGTGTCCTTATAAGTTTGATCTAGTAACCAGGGCCTTTTCTTTTTGGTAGAATTTGAATTCCTCTAGTATCTTGAGATTTCCAAAAACTGCACTCAGATTTTTAGACTTCTGTCACCTTCTAATCGACTTAGCCTTTTTCCTGATAAATTGCAAATGCCTTGAGGGGAAAACTAGTGTAGAATATCACTCACTCCTTTACAGCCCCCTTTGGTCTACCATCTGGATCTCTCAAGTCATGCTTACCTTGGTTGTGCTCCGATCCTTGCAAGCAGCTGTTTTTGGGTTTTGTTTGATTGATATCTAGATTTTCCAGTTATTCTTGGCAAGGAGAATTGGTACATCATAAACAATTATCTAATGGACAGAAGCAAATGTGTGCCCACCCCCTTTTTCATTGGAAAACTGTTATTTACCCTCTCTGCCTTACGTGCCACTTTGCTAGAAAATTTCCCCCTAATATTGTTAAAACAACAACAGCCTTATCTCAAGACTCTTCACACCCCCTCATATAGATCCCTCAGTACCCTTTATATTTCTTACACAGCATATGAACATTGTCTGTCATTACCTGATTTTCTCTCTCTCTCTCTCTCTCTCTCTCTCTCTCTCTCCCTCTCTCCCCCATTAAACCCTGAGCATCTTGAAGCCAAAACTATGACTTACTCATCTCAGTATCCTCCATGACTAGCACAAAACTTAGTTTAAAAAACATATACATTAATGTGAATTTAATTGATTCTCAATAGATGTTCAGAAATGCATCAAAATGGCAGCCAAATTAGGAAGAAATGGGATTCCCTTGGCTTTGGAAGCTACCACCAGGATTTCCAGTCCCCTCTCAGGCCCCCTTCAATTTCCTAGGCACTTCCCCATAAGCCTTAAGAACATGGTCACCAAAACTCAGGTGATGTGCCCTAAACATCCCGAGCCACCATCTTTAAAAGGTGACCGTGATTCACCCAGACAAGTCACTCCACCTGTTCCATATTCAGGTCCTTCAGATGTAAAATAGAAATACTAAAACCTACATTTCCTGAGTTGCTATGATACAATTATAGCTTTACGATTAAACATTCAGACTTTGAATGGATGCCAGTCCTGTCTAAGCTACTCACAGCGGTGTGACTTAGGGCAGATTAAATAACTTCCCTGTATTGGTAAGGAATTAATATCCATAAACGTCATAGAGTAGTGCCTGGCACAGAGTCCCTATTAGCCATCAGTATTCTGTGAGGATCAAATGAAATACAATGTAAGTAACCTATAAAACAGTATGCTAGTTATTACCATGATGACTGAGTATTATAATAATTAAATCATTTTACCTGGAGAAGAACAACTCAACCCTAAGGCTTCAATGGGTGCTACCCAATGACATATTTAGCATTAAAACATAAACACCCAGCCTTTTACTGTTGGCTTTCTTAACTTGCTAAAATAAATACATAAATAAAATAAAAGCATTTCTAGCCCTAACATTTACACTGAATGACTCACATATGAGAGCTGAGGTTTCCCCTATAGTTCCTAAAATCTATAAACCAGAAACCCAGAACATTACATGTTTCCCTGACCACAGGTTGTGGGCAGGCCCAGACTAGAGACAGCAAAGGAACCATACTAAGAAGGGGACAAAAGACTCCAGACAGTGACTCCCGTGCCCTGCCTGACCTTCCACACTCAGGATGAAGGTGGACTCTGAGGGTGTCACAGAGATGGAGACTGTAAGTGACCAAGACACTGGCAAGGCCACAGGGGACTTGGAAGTAAAGTTCCAGAGGAGTTAGCAGGATCCAGAGGGTTTGGTAGGCAGGAGCAAGGGTTCAGAACAGCTAGCGAAGGCTTTGGGGTGCCGGAGTCTGCATCTCACCAAAGGGAGGTGCCAGGAGAACAGAGCAGTCAATGAGAAGAACTGAAGAGAACTGCAGCAACCTTGGAAGGCAGAGGAATCCCCAGGGTACTTGTTAAAATGCAGATCACCAAGCCCCACCCTCAGAGAATCTGAGTATGAGAATCTGGAAAAGGCCCAGAAATTTGCATTTTTAACAACCTCTCAGATTATTCTGACGTAGGTGGTTCTTGGGCCACATTTTGGGAAAGCACTGAGGTCCACTTGGCTTTAAGGGTCAAGGGTGTGGCCTCTTGGTAGGAGTGTCCTGCTGGGAGTGAGTGGCCCTGAGCACCCAAGGGTAGACAATAACCGGCTGGAAGTCAAAGATAGGCTGGCAGAGAAGACAATTCAACAGACACTTGTCTGTTCGGTGCCTTTGTGTGAATAGTGAAAGGTAAAGATGCCCTTTGTGGACAGGTGAACTGGATAAAAGCAGCCCTGTACTTTTGGGTAGAGAGGCCAGACCAACGCTTGGGAAGCAGAGACAGTGTGAGATTCAGTCCCTCCTTTATCCCTTAGCTGGGTGGCCTCACAGGATCTGAGACAGAGGAGCCAGGGGGGCCCTTTAGTCCTCTCACACCTGAGCCCGGAGGCCATTGGGGACCATTAATAGGACTGGAGGAGCACAGAGGCGACCATTCATGTTCTGGGGTCAGTCAGGACCCAGCCCATGTTTTGACTTGGGCAGCGAGCCCTACCCTCTCACCGCACTTCAGAAACTTAGCCTAGAAAACACAACAGCACTATTGCCCACCACGATCAGTGCCAAGGTAGCCCCCCAACAACCGTCAGGGACTTTTGATAAACACCAGTAGCCCCAGTGACCACAGGAGGGCAGATGCTCTGTGTCTTTCCCCCACACACTCAACGCCAGGAGAAAGGGGATAATGGAAACAAATACGAGAGGTCATCCTACCATCTACAAACACTAATATAGCTGTGCCCATAAGCTCGGTGCCCTCCAGTAGGCATTCCACCAAGCGCCATGTAAGAAAGATCTCCCCGAGGCACACAAGGCCAGGTCCAGAGATGTCCAAGGCAATAAAAGAAAGAACCAGAAGCCCAGTAGATTGTAAATGAGTCTCCTAATCACCTGCAACTATGTGAAAGAGAACCCAAACTATTATTACTATTATACCTTTTTCTTTTTATTGAATAATTTTTGGTATTAAGTAGTTCAGTGATATGTTGGATGGGTCAGTGACCTGGCCCAAAGCTTCCTCCAGAAAAGGTCTGGCTGTATGCTGCCGTGCTAAGACTTCATGTCTCCAGAATAAAGGGGAAGCCTCAGACATCCACTAGGAAGGTTTTGCTTAAAAAGAAAGAACAGTGGCTACCTGTTCTAGAAAGGGCCAGCTATATAATTTGTGGGACCCAGTGCAAAATGGGAAAAAATGTGAGGGAAAAAAAAGCAGGAAAAGAAGGTTTTTTTTTTTCTTCTACTCTCTCTCTCAACCTGCCATACTGTCTTAGCTCAGGCTGCCATAGCAAAATTCCATGGACTGGGAGGCTTACACAGCAGAAATTTATTTTCTCACAGTTCTGGAAGCTGAGACATTCAAGATCAAGGTGGTGGCAGATCGGGTTCCTGGTGACAGCCCTCTTCCTGGTTTGCAGACAGCTGTCTTCTCGCTGTGTCCTCACCAGGTAGAGAGAGAGAAAGAGCTCTAACTTCTCTTCCTTTTATGGGGTCACTAATCCCAACATGGGCCCTTACCCTCAATACCTCATCTAAACTCAGTTATCTCTCAAAAGCCCCACCTCCAAATACCATCACATTGGGAGTTGGGGCTTCAACCTATAAATTTTGTGAAGCCACAAATATTCAGTCCATTGCACATGGTGTTTTCTATTTGCTATTTAGCGTTACTTTCCTCAAACACGGTAATACTTCTGGGGCACTGCAGCCGCTCATGGGTGCCCGGAGTCCTCGCACCTGACTTGGTGCATGGAGCACACACAGCCCACCCAGCCTGCCGGATAAAGGGCAGCAGCAGTCACTGGGTGGGGCAGAGAGTTGGCAACAGAGAACCCATCCCTATCCCAGGCAGGTGGGAGCAAATGGGAGGTGGGCCCCAGGTGAGCTGAGGCTCCAAACCCCAGTGTATATACCATCGTCTCATCAGACTTTGCTACCAAAACACAAATTCAAAGGCAAAATGATTGTGAATTTCAAGACAGTCACTGCAGAGCATTAAGCATTAAGTACAGGACCTCCTACTGAGTGTATGTCCCTGTATCGCTGTCCTGGTCACATGCCATGCTGCTGGAACTCAGAAAACTCAAAGAGAATTCAACATGGTGAGTGAGTCATTATTTTACGAAGACAATAACACCAAAAAGTTCATACAGAGCACCTAGAGCAGCATCTTACCCTTAATTGGTGCTCAGAAGTATTTAAACACTGGGATTTTGAAAGTTTGAAAACTGTTAAAAGCAGGCCTGGATATAGAGTTAATGCAGAATTCACACAAAATGAAACAAACCTAGGTTAGGGTGTCTCAACCTCGGCACCGTTGACATTTGGAGCTGGGTAACTTCACCATGGGGGCTGCCCTGTGCATGATGGGATGTTCGGTGACATTGCTGTCCTCCACTCATTAGATGCCAGTAGCATGTCCACTGGCTCCTCCGCATGACCCATGACAACCAAACAATGTCCCCAGTGGTGCCAAACGTCCCGTGAGGGGCAAAATTACACCTGGTTGAAAACCCCTGGTATAAAATTTGGCACTTTGGAGTGTTACTTTATTTATGTTTGATGAGCAAGTTACAGATTGTACCTCCACATTTAAAAGTTAAATTTTGGGGCGCCTGGGTGGCTCAGTCGGTTAAGTGTCCAACTTTGGCTTAGGTCATGATCTCACAGTTCATGGGTTCGAGCCCCGCATCAGGCTCTGTGCTGACTGCCAGCTCAGAGCCTGGAGCCTGTTTCAGATTCTGTGTCTCCCTTCTCTCTGACCCTTCCCTGCTCATGCTCTCTCTCTCTCTGTCTTAGAAAAAAAAAAAAAAAGTTAAATTCTAATGGGCTATCTTTATGGCATTTTTTGTTTCTTAACCTAAAAAATGGTTCATGCCTACACTGCTACGCCTTCTTCATTATTCAAACATGTAGCATCCTACATCAGCTGTTGGCAGTAAGTGGAGAGAGGCTATCCTTTTGAGGAGGAAGTGAAAGGTGTCTTTCAGAATGTTCAACAGAGATTCACTGATGGGACTGTCATATAATCAACACTAGATTACCCAGATTTCGAGGGAAGCAGATGTGTTGATATTTAGAAAAATAAAAACCAGATGATGCAAAAATCATTTCCATTTGGCTTAAGTTTTTGTGTTGGTTTGTTTCTGCTGCAAATCAATTTAACTGGGTCTTGTTTAGGCCGGTATTGACATGAAAGAAGAAACCATCTGGGCCAGTCCGAATCTGGAATTTAGAAGGAAGACTGGAGGCCAAAAATTTGGATTTGACCAAAGAAATATCAGCGAACTAAATTCTCCCCTTTCCTACTTTTTGAAGACTTCTTGGTGATCACTTCTTGGAGTAGAGAGAAAAGTAACAGAATAGAAACTGTGGTGGATATTACTTGTCCCCTCTGGAACCCCCAAGTCCTGTGGAGCAGCTAGCCATGTGTCTGCCTCTACTTCCACCTGGTAACAGATGACACCTGTGACCTTGCTCACAGCATTGGCCTCAGGCAGTGGGCAGGTGTGGTGGGACAGGGCACGGTGGCTTTGATCTGATCTGAATCTGGGACAGACCCTGAGGTGTGGTTTATGCTCCAGAGTTCCCTGCGGCATCAGGGTGAAGCTGGGACTTTGGCAAAAATCACACCCTGGCCTACCTTCTTCCTCTTTCCTGTTCTGCTTCCTCTAATCCCTTACTTGTTTCTCCCAGGAGGATTTCCCTGATGAATCAGTTACAGTCAGGATCAGCTTCTGGGAAAAGTTGGCCTAAGACATTTTCCTTTTGCCCACAAGACCACGAGGGAAATGAGACCTGTATAGTCCCCCGCCCCCATCACTTCACCAAGATGGGCCTGGGCCATACAACCAAGCCAAGAAGACATGGTTTAAGTTCAAGGTACCCATAGGACCTCAGGGTTTTAATATATCGTCCCATTTTTCAGGAACTCTCCTGTAGGGACAGAGCCAGAAGGAGGGGGCTGAGCCAGATCCAAAAGGGCTGTCCAGAGGAAGATGAGCATTTGAGAGACACACTGAAGCATCTGACTATTTGGATTTCGGTCTGAAACTCCGGGGGCCTGAAGCATAGAGGATGTGCGCCAAGGACTCGAACCCAAACCAAGAAGGCTGGTCAGTGGCTGAGCTGTCCTGCAGCCTTGATGATCTAATTCCGGACTCAATGCCCTTTCTCTTATTGCCCTGTCCTATACACTGTGGGGTATACCCATCAGGTGCCAATAACATACCCCTCCATCCTCTTTAAGACAACCAAAATGTCTCCAGGTGTTTCCAGATGTCCCCAGGGAGGAAGGGGAGGTAAAATTGCCTGCTGCTCTGTGCTGCTTTGTGTTGTTACCTTTCCTTGGCTTTGTTTCCCCTAATCACTGAACTTCAGCACTCTTGATGAGCAGAGATAAGAGGTGTCCACCGTGTCTAGAGCCGGCTCCCCAAATTCATTTTAGTGGATGGATGGATGGCTTTGCAGTGCTTTTCCTGACTTTCCTCAATGCTTTTTCTGTAAACGGCTGCCATTCACAGTTGTTCAGTTGCTATTCCCACATCTTACAAAGTGGACAGTCCATACCAGAGCTGTGCAGTGGACAACATGCTCAACCCTGCGTGGAAGCCCTGAAGCCCTGGGCAGAAGCTCTTTCTCTTACCAGAATCTGGAACTTCATCTCTATAAACAGCCCCACCTGATACCCCAGGGAGTTCAGGAACATAAAACTGCACTTCAAAACCTATCCCATCTTGAGGCAAAAGAGATGGACTTTTGTACCCCACACAATGCCTGGTATATAGTGGCTGTTTGAAAAAGGCCAGTTGATTGGGTGAGTACAGCCACAGGCTAACTGGCACTGCATGGCACGTTGGAGAAGTGTGGGCTTTATGCTCTCTACAGTCAGCTTGACCTGGGCCTGAGACCTGGCACTGTCTATCTATGTGACTGTCAACAAGCTGTTTGCAGCATACTTATCCTCACCTCACCCTTAATCCTCACCATCCTCCCCCCCACCCCCACCCCAGTCACAAGAATTGTTGGTGGAAAGGAAGATCCAAGCAGTTGAAAACTGCTACCCAATAAACAGTCTTTGGTAGGATAGTAACAGTGGCATCATGGTGAAGAACACTGGTTTGGGAGAGTCAGACACGTAGTTTGAATCCATTCTCTCCTTGTACAACAACACACAGGATCATTAGGTGATCTACACCCCTAATCACTCAGATATGACCACGGAGATAGTAATAGCACCTACCCCATGGTCACTGGGAGAACATGATACCGTACGTGTGTAGTGCTTAGCACTGGATTGGCACAAAATGAATAAATGCTGAATAAATAAATGCAGGAAGGAACAGGAAGATGACCTGGGTTGGCAATGGCCAGGGCGGCTAATGGACTATATCTGGCAAAATATCCAGGTTCAAAATTTGTGTGGCAGCTAATCCCCATTCCCCAGCCCAGCTGAGGATTGGTGACTGTTCTTCCACGCCAAGTCCCCATCCGTTTTTCTCTTCATGGGTTGTGTGGGTCCAGAGAAGGTTGGGGAAGGGAGGCGGCCCTGGTAAGTAATCACAGGATGGCAGATAGTGACACAACATGAAAAATTCACTTCCTGTGTCCCTGTTCCAGCCAATGCTTGGAAACACATATCTTCCAAGCCTGACGACTAACTGTATTGAGCTTCCATTTGAGTTACCAATTAAAGAAACTATCGAGGGGATGGCGTAATAAAAAAAAAAAAAGTACCAATATGTGAAGCCAGTGGGTTTGGCAGAGTGAGCCAGTTGGTTTGATTGTTGCTGGATCAAAAAGAGGAGTGAAGCCAGGAAAAAAGTCTAGCTTCAACCCGATTCTGTGCCGGGACTTTGGAGCATGAATTGCTTCATAGACCCAGTGTCTTCTTGAGTCTCTTCTGTCAGTAATTGGCCTCAAGGGGCTGGGAGTGGGGAAAATGGTAACCTCCCAGGGAAGATGGTTCCTGATGGAGGATAATCCTCCACAGAATGAGGCAGCCTTGAGCATTAGCACTCACGGCACCTGGGGGACAGGTGCACTGACCCTGCGGAGGGGACCAGGGCGCCCCATCCTTAGCACCCACTACACGTGGTGACGTGTGCACTGAGCAGAGGGTTATAGCAGGAGACTTCGGAAACAGGACCTTTCTTCTCACTAGAGGGGTCTGTGAACTCGGGATCGTTAGAAGAATCCAGTCAAAGAAGGTGTGGATTTCTTTCCTCGTGTTGGGATTTTCCTCAAACATAACAAAAGCTGAAAAATTAAAAGAGTCCATGTGTCTGGGCAGTGCGAGAGTCGGGCTAGACTTCTCCATCCTGCAGCTCCTGCTGGCATGGCCTCGGCACCCCGGGGGCCCCCAAACAGCAGATCTGCCCTCCAGGTTCTCTCTTCTCTGGAAGAAAGACAGGCCTCTTGCGCTGTCTCCCTGCCCACCCTGCAGGTGTCCTGCTCAGTGGTGGCCTGGCAGCCTCCACCGAAGAATGTCACTCTGGCCTGGGGCCCGGCCTCAGACAAAAGCCCTTTTGGAGCTAGGCCTGCATCCCCTGGCTGACGGGCCCCTGCCCACCTTCCCGCTGCCAACTAGGGCTCACAGCTGAATTCATCCCCTTGAATCGATGGTGTCCACAAAGCAGGGCCCCTTCCCTGCTCAGGAAGTAAAATGAGTCTGAGCCCTTGATAGCCTGTCCTTGGCTTTGGGACAAATAACTGATTCTCTTCACATAGAGGAGGGAAGGAAGATGAGATGGTCTAATGCCAGAAGCCAGAGGCGGCGAGGCCCACAGACGTGTGCACTGTGGGTGGGAAGGAGGGAGCCCAATGCCTAAAACAGAGACAAAGCCCTGAACCCCAAACAGACCTTCACATCCAAGCCTGTCCTTGACCAGGGCTGGGAATCAGCTCCTCCTGAGTCTGGATTCCTGCTGTTTCCCAACAGTGCGACCCTCTGTGAGTCACTCTCTAGACCCCCATTTTCACAACTTCTACCTGAGGAGATAAAAGCGTTATGAAGTTGATTTTAAAAAAATCATATGAGAGAAGGACACAGTTTTCTGATTATAAAAAGAAGTACATGGAGAGAACTTAGAATAAAAAAGATGTAAAAAAATCTAAATGGTTAAAATTATGCTAATAATTGTATAATTCAGGTATATTTTTATTTGGTTTTTTGGACCCATGTACTTAAGTGTCAATGTTGGAAGCCTCAGACTCAACGCTACTCAGTGTATTTTGTTTGGTCCTCACAGAATTCACATTCAATACATATATATGTACAAACATACATACAGTCATAAGGAGAATAGTACTTGCCTTGTAATGACTTATTTTGAAGATTAAATGGGAATATGTAAGGTCCTGGTACATTGCCTAGCACTTTCTGAGCAAGCCGACCTTCTAAGGCCAACCTCTCATGGATCTAAACCCTCTTTTGGGGGCTCCAGTATTTAACCTACTTGGGATCTTCCAGATATACCCACATACCTCTTTTAACCAAGATCACTCACACTGCTCATTCTTACCCCTCCTCCCAGGCCAAGTCTCAATCTCTTTGTGATTCTATCCCTTCTGGAGACTTCTCCTGGATTGTTTCTTGTAGGCTGTCAGGTGGTCTCATCTGGACCGAGAACAATAGGTCCCACCCAGTGCCTATCAGATGTGGCTGCTCAAAGTTCTGGCATGGTGTTGGAGGAGGTGTTTATTGACTATAGACTCATCTAGAATGGGAAACTTGTCATTATGGGATTTTGTTGGTATGTTGTCTTCCAGACCACTGTGGCCCTTCATGGCTCCCAGTGAGGCTTGCTTGTTCACTAGGAAATGAGAAATGTTAGAGGTGGATGTGGCCTTAGAGACCAACCCTGTCATCTTATAGATGACAAGATGGACCCTCAGAGGGTGAAATGAATACAGAGCTGGACTGCTTGCTATCCAGGCACAAAGGCAGAGCAGACAGCCTTCCCTTTACTACCAGCACACACTTCCCTGCTACTTATTCTGCAGTCACCTTCATCTATTCTGGATTAAATAGTGTCCCCCTGAATCATGTCCACCTGTAACCTTGGAATGGGACCTTATTTGGAAATAGGATCTTTGCAGATGTACTCAAGTTAAGAAGAGCTAATACTGGATTAGAGTCAATTCTGATCCAATGACTAGTGTCCTTATAAGAAGAGGGAAACTGAGATACAAACACGCAAAGGGAAGGTAGCCACATGAAGACAGAAGCAGAGATTAGATTAGAATTAGGCTGCCCAGAGCCAAGAGACACCAGGGAGTGACAGCAACCATCAGAAGCTGGAGAAGGCAAGGGAGGATTCTTCCTCAGAGCCTTCAGAAAGAGCACGGCCCTGCCAACACCTTGCTTTTGGACTTCTAGTCCCAGAATGTTGGAAGAATAATTTTATTTTGTTTTAAGCCACCCGGTTTGTGGTACTTTGTTACAACAAAGGAAACTCATACATCCTCTTGGCCAGGTGTTCTCCTCCATCCGTTGGTGAAAGAAGAACACAACTGTAAAGAGACGCATTAATTTATTCAAACATCTTATGATCTGAGGCCCACAGCTCCAGTCATATTTGCATGTTAAAAGATGACTTCCAAGGGGCACCTGGGTGGCTCAGTCCGTTAAGGGTCCAACTTCAGCTCAGGTCATGATCTTGCAGTTTGTGAGTTCGAGTCCCACATCAGGCTCTGTGCTGACAACTTGGAGCCTGGAACCTGCTTCAGATTCTGTGTCTCTTTCTCTCTCTGCCCCTCCACCACTTGTACTCTGTCTCTCTCTCTAAAATAAATAAACATTAAAAAAAATTAAAAGATGACTTCCATTAAGGGTGGTGAAATTGAATTTAGACTAGGGATCATCACAAATTGGGTTCTAAATCCAGCTCTGCAACTCACTCCCTACCAAGAATGTATGATTACCTCCATTTGCTAGATGCCCAAAGTAGGGTTCAAAGAGGCATAAGTAAGTGAAGCAGTGTTGGATGGTGGCAGAGAGGGTGATCTCTGGCCCCAGAGCCTCTGCCCAGATTCTCATTCCTCCACTTCACAATTAGCCATATGACCTCAGGCAAGTCCATTAACCTCTTTGTGCTTCAATAGCCTCATTTATAAAATGGGAATGATAATAATAAAACCTGTCTCAGAATTGGCATTTATGGAAATAAATTTTGAATGGGATCTGGTACCTAGAAAATAGCCAATTATCTTAGTGTTACCAGTGCCCAGGACCACGTGGTTGTAAGTGACAAAGACAACATTTGAACACAGGCATGTAGGCTCCAATGAATGTCTTGGTTCCATAATTCTGGACTGGAGAAGTTCCACAACATTCTAGGTGCCAGCTTTGCCCACAGAACTCCCGTTAGCAAATGAGCCCAAGAGGGCTGTGCAAATGATTCCATGACTTGATGGAGATACTCCACTCAATCAAATGTGCCATACTGGATGGCAACAAACTGCCACATGGGCCTTCCTTTAGGAAATAGGACTGTTAGACACTTGTGGGCAGGAAAGAATGTTTAAGCTCAAGCTGGAGCCCAGGCAAGGCTGAGCCATAGGAAGCCAGATCTTCATTTGGGTCTTAGATGATGAGGGCTATGCTTTTGTGTATGTGTATGTGTGTTGAGAGGACTCAGAGTTACCATCTCCCTGACAGAGTAGCCATGATCTCAGGTTCACAGTCATCTTCACAGCCTTGAAGAGCCCAAACAACCTTCCCTAAGAGATGGTACACAACTGGTTATGAATTCAGACTTTGGAACACAAAGGCTTGAGTTTAAATCCGAACTCCACCACTTCTTATATTGGGAATATGGTCCAGATTTAACTTCCCTGCACCTCCATTTCCTTTCTTGATAAAATGGGAATGATCGGTGACCTGATGTCATGGGATAGTGGTGAAGAGCAGACAAGACAGTATCTGTAAAGCATCTAGCCCAGAGGAAGCACCTGGGTTCCAGAAATTGATGCTGCTCTGATAATGGCAATGATGAACATTGGCAATGATGAATGGAAGGATGAATGTGATGCCCACTCAGATAATGAAATGGGGGAGACTGCTGCCTTCCTTGCAACCACCAATGCCTGGGCAGCCCCTGGTCTGTGCAACCTCCTCACAGCTAGAGCTGAAAGGGGAAATCAGATTAACACACTTCAGCCCTTAAAACACATTTGTAAATTCCTTGTTCTTTTTTTTTTTAAATGTTCGTTTATTTATTTTGAGAGAGAGGGAAGGAGGGAGGAAGATGAGTGGGGGAGGGGCAGAGAGAGATGGGGAGAGAGAATTTCAAGCAGGCTCCATGCTCTCAAGGCAGAGTCTGATGTGGGGCTTAATCTCACCAACAACGATATCATGACCTGAGCCAAAATCAAGAGTCAGATGCTTCACTGACTGAGCCACCCAGATACCCCCATGTAAATTCCTGGTTCTAATGAGTAATGGCAAATCCTTTCAATTTTGTTTCCCTGGGAAATGCTATTAAGATTCTGCCTGGTGGAACTTCCCAATTGATGCATAAAGACCTCCTTCGAGAAGGTTGATCCTAAAACCAGCATCTCCGGTAAACACAGCCCTGTTGTGTGAGATGCTGACAATTACTGCGGCTCTTTGTTCTGTGTCTTTTGGCTGACTTTCACTTCATGAGGAAGTGTCTGTATTGGAGCCAATTTGAATTGATTTTGCAAGTAAAATTTCAGGGGACAATGTGCCAGGTGCCTCAGAGAGCTGGAGTCTGGTGGATTCTCTGTCATCTGCTCGTAATAACCCTAACCCAGGTTTGTCTGGTGAGCCGCAGTTCCCAAAGCACTGTGGTGTCACATTTGCTATTTTATTTGATCTTCACAATAACCCTGTGAGGCTGACATTGTTCACCTTGTTTTTCAATTTTTACACTTAACAGATGAGATAAGAGCTTAAGTGATGTGCCCAGGCTATACCTGTAGCACCCGGCTGGGCTGGAAGTTGGACCCAGGGTTTTCTTTAAATGCATTTCAACAATTTAGTGAGTATCGACTATGGATCAGGGATACGGCACTACACATTGGGACTATGGAGGTGAATAAGGCATAGTAAGTCGCCTGAGCAGGAAGGGAGACAGGTGTGGACACCAGTGTGACATACATTATAATTTGCACACATATAAGAAGGTAGTTACTTGCTTCCTACTCCAAGCCTTTATTTACAGCTTTCAACAGGATTCTATTCCCACCCCAACCCCAACCAAATAAACCTGCTCTTATCAAAGTACCGACAGCCTCAGCTTGCCAAAAGCAAAGGTCATCTCTTCATTCTCACTGAACTCAAATTCTCAGAAGCAATTGACACAAGCTGACTGTCCTTTCCCTCTAACATTTTCTTCTTGGGCTTTCATAATGCCAAACACTCTGAATTTTTCCATCACAGAAAGCCAAACTCCTTCTCAGTCTCCTTTGCTGAAACTTAGCTTTTCCTCTGATTGATATGTGAATGTTGAAGAGCCCTGGGCTCGGTCAGTGTTGGAATCCCTATTTGGGCCCTTCCATGGTCTCTCCCTACATTCCCTCTGCTCCCATGGCTACAGATAGTATCCACACACTAATACCCAAGTACTTCTCCCCAGCCCCTCCCCCTGAGTTTAGGCTGACATATCCATTCAGCTTGTAGATATCTCCACTTGGATGTGGCATAGCCATCTTAAAGTTCATTTTAAATTAGCATACACAAAACTTTTCATTTCCCCCCTGAAACTTGTTTCTCTATTCTTCCCATCAAAGTGAGTGGCACCATCATTTACCTAATAATTTGGCTCCTAATGGTCATGGCTGATGCCTTTCTTTCTTCAGAAACCACACCCAATCTATCACCAAGTCTTGGTGGTGCAGCCACCACATTATGTCTTGAGTCCACTCACTTCTTTTTAAAAAAAAATTTTTTTTAATGTTTTATTTATTTCTGAAAGAGAGAGAGAGAGAGACAGCATGAGCAGGGGAGGGTCAGAGAGAGAGGGAGACACAGAATCCAAAACAGGCTCCAGGCTCTGAGCTGTCTGTCAGCACAGAGCCCGACATGGGGCTCAAACCCACGAACCATGAGATCATGACCTGAGCCGGTCAGATGCTTAACCGACTGAGCCACCCGGGCGCCCCATCTACTCACTTCTCCATCTCCACTGCTACTGTCCTGATCCCAGCCATTGGTATCTCTCTGAGACCAATGAAATAGCCTTCTAGCTCATGCCTGTATCCTTATATCCTAACAACTCATGGAGCAGCCAGATGCATCTTTTAAAAGATATAAATTAGATCATGTCACTTTTCTGCTTTAAACTCTCTACTGGCTTACCACTACTTTTACAACCAAATGCGAACTCCTTAGCACAGCCTACCAGGCCCCTCTCTGCTGTCCAGCCAACTGCCCCAGGGCCTCTGCACTTGCCCTACCCGCTGCTTGAAATAATCGTCCCCACGTCTTTGCAGGACTGGATTATTATCATCCTTTCGGATCTCAACTCCCTCTCCTCAGCCTGGCCCTCCTCCAGTCATCATTCATTTTATTTCCTTTGAAGGATTTACTACCATCTATAATCATGTCATTGGTCTCTCTCATCCCTGCTAGAATGTGATCCCTATGAGTGCCTGGTCCAAACATGTGCTATAAATAGAGCCCCAAGAGCCAGGGTCTGGCACCCACGGTTCTTGTATTTATGGAGAAGGTAAATAACACAACATTGTATATACTAAGAAACGTTTTAATTGCTGTGAAGGGAGAGAACTGGGATCTCAGAGGAAGCTCAGGTGGCAATTGTTCTCTAAGGGGTGATCAGAGAGGGCCTTCCTGGGAAGAGGGATTTAAAATGAGGCCTGATGAACTGGACAGGGCGTCCATGGAAAGACTTCTAGGCAAAGCATTGCAGGCAGAGGGGTCAGACACGTTAAGGGTATATGGGTACAAAAGGGGAGGAAGAGAGAGATGTATAGATTTCTTTCCATTTCTCTCTCTTTCTTTTTTGAAATGGGTGAACAGAATTTTATAACTTTATTTTAACTTAATATATCAAAAGTATCTTCATGTCCTTCAATCATTTCCAGTTTTTGTTTTTTGTCCATATGTTCATATCTTATTTTTTTAGGTTTACTATTTATTTTGAGAGAGAGAAAGAAGGAGTGTGTGAATGGGAGAGGGTCAGAGAGAGAGAGAGACAGAGAGAGAGAGAGAGAATTCTAAGCGGGCTCCTCACTGGCAGCACAGCGCCAGACGCAGGGCTTGATCCCATGAATCGTGAGATCAGACCTGAGCCAAAACCAAGAGCTGGATGCTCAACTGACTGAGCCACCCAGGCGCCTCTAAATAACTTCTTTTAAAAGATATCCGCGTCCAGCAGAATGGTTAAAATTCAAAAGACAATACCAAGTGTTGGTGACAATATAGAGCAATTGGAATGGTCATACACTGTTGGAGAAAGTGTACCATGATAATGACTTTCAAAGTCTTTGGCAGTATCTACTACCGCTGAGCAGACGCTTCCTGTGACTCTGTAGTTCTACTCCTGGCATGTCCTCAACACATGGGTGTCTGTCCACCAAAAGGCACATACGAGAATGTCAACACAGCGCTGCTGATAATAGCCAAAGCCAAAACAGAAATAACCCAAATATCCACCCACAGTAGAGTCAGTCACAGACTAGTTATATAATGGAATCTATAGAGCAATTAGAATTGGACAGACTATTGCTACCCACCACATGGATGAATCTCACAGACACAATGTTGGGTGAAAGAATCTAGACACCAAAAAGTAGACTGCTTTATTTCATGTTTCATAAGTTGAAAAATAGGAAACTGCATCTATGGTGCTAGGGGTGAGGAGGAAGGGAGGGGATGAGAGGGAAACTTTTGTAGGAAAGTTCATGTTCTCCTTCTTGGTCTATGTCATCACACGAGTGTATCACTTTGTGACAGTTCATGGAGCTGAATGTGATTTTTGCACTTGCCTGTATTCGATTATACTTCAGTAAGAAGTTTTAAGTATTTAGGATTATTTCATCAGGAAACGTCTTACGTATGAATTTTCTCTAATTAAGATACGTTTTGGCAGTTGGTATCACGGTGGGTTGGGTTGAATTGTCCGCCCCCTTCTGCCCCGCCTTCCACAAGAAGATATGTTGAGGTCCTAAGCCCCAGTACCTGTGACTGACCTTATTTGGAAATATAGTCATTGAAGATGTAATCAAGTGAAGTGGAGTCATGCAGGTTTAGGGTGGTCCCTAAATCCATTGACTGGTGTCCTTGTGAGAGAGAGGCTTGGCCACACACAGACACATGGTGAAGTCCATGTGACACAGAGGCAGAGAGTAGAGTGGTGTAGCTACAAGCCAAGGGATGCTAAAGACTGCCAGGAGCCACCAGAAACTAAGAGAAACATGGAACAGATTCTCCCTCACGGTCTCCAGATAGGACCAACCTGGTCAACACCTTGATTTGACTTCTTACCTCTCAGACTGTGAGACAATAAATTCTTGTTTTAAGCCTCCTGGTCTGTGTTAATTGGTTATGGCTGGTTAATTGGTTATGGCTGCCCTAAGAAACAAAGATAAGCACCAGATTCCAAGAAGGATTACTTTTTGATCCCCGCTCAGCCTCCTGGGAGAAGGTAGAGAATGTTCCCAAGCAATGGTTACAGTTTAATCTCTTGATAACCCTCTTGTTTCCAGCCAAGCCCAGGGCCTCTCCCTACTTTCCATTGCAAATGACGCGATCAGTCCCGTCCTGTGTAAGTCACGTACAGAACCTGGAGGCTCAGGAGAGGAGAAGGTGAGCAAAGGGAAGAAATGTGGCACAATTTTCAGATATATCATTAACCCCAGTTCTTAGCTGTTTATGGTATGCGAAGACATGATTACTTTCTTTTAACATCGCTCCTTCCTCATTGCATAATTTAGGTTTACTATACGAAAATTATAAAATACATGAAAGCAAACAAAATACGTGAAAACTACTTTGAATCCACAGCCAAAGACGCCCAGCATTCATATTTTGGTGTATTGCCTGCCAGACATTTTTCTTTGCACGTACGTACATTTTCTTTTTGTCAGAAAAAATATCATCCCTTCCTAATTGTCTACATATCTTCTCTTCCTCTTTACTGAGAAACATAGGTTTTTAAATATACTCCTGAGACCCATTCTTCTGCCCACACACGCATTTCTGCTTTTGTTTTTCATCACGCAGATCTCGCCCTGGGCCTCTTCCTGTGACCAACCCATTATTTCACACAAGGAGTCAATTCTTTCTCCAGCCCTGAGTTCACATGGGAAGGCCTGGATTTCACCTCAAACAGTACGGGGGAACGGGTGTTTTCCAAAGACTTCTTTTAGTGTAGTTGCTGCTTTCCCAGCAAATATCAGATTTGCCTCCTCTTTTTTTAATTAAAAAAATCTTTTTTTAATGTTTATTTTTGAGAGACAGAGAGAGACAGCACGAGTTGGGGAGGGGCAGAGAGAGAGAGAGACAGTATCTGAAGCAGGCTCCAGCCTCTGAGCACAGAGCCCAATGTGGGGCTCAAACCTACGAACTGTGAGATCATGACCTGAGCCAAAGTCGGATGCTTAATCGACTGAGCCACCCAGGCACCCCAAGATCTGCCTCCTCTTTGAGATCTCAGGTGCTGAGGTTAATTACACTCCTCTGTTCAAGACAGGATTATCCTCGACATCAGGGCAAATACCTGGGTTTAGGATGTTCTTTCACACTCCACATCCTGACTTCCTTTCCATGTCCCCCACTAACATCCATCCTAAGATATGCAATTGGTGTCCTGGAATGTTGTGATGGACGCCTTCCATCCTCCAGACCCACTCTCCATTTCACTTGGCCCAGCTCTGGTCCCCGGAGGCTCATCTGTAGGAAGGACATCAACGGTGTGCTTGCCCTCTGGCTTCTAGTTGGGTCTGGCCAGTAGGAAGCACTGTCAGGAGTTCCAGAAGGTGGCAGGGAAGAGAAGCCAGAGAGCAAGGTGCTCTGCTTGGGGCGGGTGTTGGCCCATGTGAAGTGGCCTCTGAAGGCACTCTCTGCACCCAGTCAGCCTCTTCAGGCCCTGGGCACGTTAGGTCACGTGGCTGCTCCTCCTGCGGGACACTTCACCATCTCACTGGTTGTTTTCCCAATGCTGCCCACACCTTTGCAAATACAGCTCATCCTCAACTTAAGATGGGCTTATGCCCCGAGAAACCCATTGTGAGCTGAAACTGTCACATGTCAAAAAATGCATGTTAGGGGCACCTAACTGGCTTAGTCAGTTAAGCGTTGGGTTTCTGCTCAGGTCATGATCTTGTGGCTGGTGAATTGGAGCCCTGCTTGGGACTCTGTGCTGACAGCTCAGAACGTGGACCCTGCTTCTCATTCTGTGTCTCCCTCTCTCTCTGCCCCTCCCCGACTCTTGCTGTCTCTCTCTCTCTCAAAAACAAATAAACATGTAAAAAATTAAAAACAAATAAATAAATGCATGTAATGCACCTAACCTACCCAGCTAACCTATCATAGTTTAGCTTAGCCTACTTTAAGCATGCCCTGAACACTTACATTAGCCTGCAGTTGGGCAGAATCATCTAACACGAAGCCTATTTATAATAAAGGGTTGAATATCTCATGTAATTAATTATTGGACCCTGTGGTGAAAGTGACAAACAGATCGGATGCATGAGTGCAGAATGGCGGTCAGTGTATCGATCGTGGACCCTGTGATCCCTGCCTACACCCAGCACTGTGAGAGAGGATGTACTGTGCACCACTAGCTGGGGGAAAGATCCAAATTCACAATTCAAAGTTCACTTCCAGGGCGCCTGGGTGGCTCAGTTGGTTAAGTTTCCTACTTTGGCTCAGGTCATAATCTCTCTGTTTGTGAGTTCCAGCCCCGCATTGGGCTCTGTGCTCACAGCTCAGAGCCTGAAGCCTGCTTCAGATTCTGTGTCTCCCTCTCTTTCTGCTTCTCTCTTGCTCGTGCTCTGTCTCTCTCTCTCTCAAAAATAAATAAACATTAAAAAAAATTCAAAGTACACTTTCTACTGAATGCCCATCGCTTTTGCCCCATCCTGAAGTCAAAAAATCCTAAGGTGAACCATCACGACCTAGTCCGTAGTCCTCTTATTGAATCTCAGTTGCACATTTGTGTATGCCCGTCATTTTCTTTCCCGAGTATGTATGTATCTCCATAAAATGGGGGCATGTTCCTTGGGGTGGGCATCTGTGTGTGCGTAAGTGTTCCGTGAATAGAACATTACTGTTCTCCAGACTTCCCCCTGTTTCTTACTTTGTGTGTCGCTGCTGCTCAGGTTGGCGTTGCTGTGTGTACCCCTAATTATTGCTTCAGACAATAGCACCACGTGGTTTCCACAGTATCCCTCCCTCACATCTCAGTCCTCAGTGAGGATTTGCCACTGACTTCCTGCTACCACATGCGATGCCACAATAAATCCAAAGTTTCATAAACTTTTTAACTGACATTTTTCAGTTCCTTTTCTGGTCTCAGTTTTGACTTTATGCCAAGCACAGTCATTTTATGAGTAAATCACGTCACATAAACCTCAAGTCTGTGTTGCTTAATTAAACATAGTGACTCTAAACTCATGAAGAATGGCTTTAAAATGTGTTTTTTCCCCCTGATTTTCCCCCTACAGTCATAAATTGCATAATAAAAATAAATAACAAGAATCACACAGGTTGCCATGTACAGAGTACTTCGATGTTTGAGGGTTTTGTCCTGAGCCCAGTGTGAGCATCAGCTCATCAAAAGGATGTGGAGCCAGCTCAGACCGGCTTTTGAGAGGCAATTGTTAAATTTTCAAAAATTTTGTAAGCTGGTTACTAAACGCAGCAATCACAAAAAATTAAATTATATAAACTCCCCGTTAAAGAAATTGCATTAAAAACAACTATAATAAAAGCTCACCATTTACCTATTTCCAAATTATTTTACTACCTTTAACTATTATGTAGGTTTGAATTATGTGTATTGTATCTATACTGTGGAAATACTGTATACTGGGGCACATTTCTTCCAATTCCACGTTCAAATGTGTTACATTGGTATCTTGGACATCATCTGTGGGGGGGGTTGGGGGGTAAATTTGCACCGTAGAAATTAGCAAATGCTACAAATCAGGAGTCCTTCCTGCTCCCCTCCCCCAACACCGCTGCACTTGACCGTCACCACAGTCCTGTGAGGGTGGTACTTTTTTCATTTTACAGATGAAGAAGTAAGGTTTAAAGGAGACCAATAGCTATTCCAAATCCTAGAGTTAGTGGAAGGTAGAGGCAGGATTGAAATAACACGCATAACCCTAGGCCACTCCCTCCCAAAGGTGTCATTCAACCATAGACGTGGTAACTAGGTCACATGGTGTTGCATAGCACTCTTGTGCAGACAAGGAAACTAGACAGAGGGGTTACATTATTTGTCCAAGATGATATAATGAATAAGGAGAAAGGAGGTGGGTTCAAGCCCCGTTACCCATCACCCACAGATTCTCTTAGGCACCGGAAAGGGCAGGACTCAGGCAGCCATTTTCTCCATCTCTGTGCCTCTCTCTCTGCCTCTCCCTCCATCTTGCCACACAATGTCCTATCTACGTTCTTCCTGAACCTGCTTCATTTTCCTCTCTGCTTTTGTGCACCGAGCTCTGCCTTGCAGTGCCCACTCCTTGAGCGCAGAGGCTGCCCGGGCTTACGAGAATGGCTGTTCCAGGAAATACCATGGTTCCAGGCAGGATCTGATTGGCCCTGCCTGGCCCAGGTAGCTGCGCCTGGTTCAGTCCGGTGAGTCAGTCCAGCGTGGCTGCCGGGGATGCGGCCTGCCCCCGTGGGTAAAGGAGCCAATGCTGGGGGGGTCACTGAGCAAACGGTCTACAGTGTCTGTAGCCCGCTCACCTGGCCCCAGCCGGCAGGATCACTGGGACCCTCACGCGGGCAAGTAGAATCAGAGCGCTCATAGGAACCACTTTCCGTCCTTAGAATGTGCATCACATATACCGACTCATTGAATATAATAACCCTGTGAAGTCCAGGCTATTATTAAATCATCACTGTCTTACAGAGGAGATCATTGAGGATCACAGAGGCTGAGAAACTTGCCCAACGTGGGCAGCTAGTGAGGGGCAAGGCAGCCCGGCTGTCTGTCGTATTTGCTACCAGCTGCCCGGCCCAGCTGCCCAGCTCTGCCAGACCAGCCTCGCGGGGCTGTCGAGAGGCCCAGATTAGACACTGATGCCTTAGAGAGCCCTCTGAGCTTATAAAAATGAGTCCCTCCTCTGTTTCCGTGTCATCCTGTATGTCGGAAATCAAGGCAGTGATACAAAAGCAGATGTGGGGCACATTATAGGTCAGCCTGTCCTACCTAGCTCCTCTCCCACCAGGAGAGTCCCCGCCCCCGGCCGTAAGCCATGTCCAGAGATGGACTCCGGTAAACCTTAAACAGGTAACTCAGGAGAGGCAGTAACGCTTTTATTAGACCTCCAGCAGGGGCTATGTTTTCTCCAGCGGCCGCTCTGTGAGTGGGTAAATCTGGCCCGTCGATGAAGGACAGCTGGGGCAAGCAGGACTCAGGTGCAGGGGAGGCAGAAGCCTGTTGCAGGCGGGGTGGGGTGGGGGGTGCTGCAGGGCAGAGGGAGGGTCTGAGGACGGGAGGGGCACTAAGCCGGAAGTGGCCAGCGGCTCCAGTGACTCTTCAGAACCCCAGCCGTCCGAATCTGCATGAGCTGGAAGGAGCTGCCTGTTGTACAGATGAGGAAACTGAGGCCCAGACCTGCTGAGTCAGGCTTTAATGGCTGCTTTTCTGGTTCACCAGGGGACGTCGGTTGACGCCTCAATCCCCTGGAAGTGTTCTTCCACAAGGTTTCCCTGGCCTGGGGCAGACACAGGCAGCCCCCGCCAGGGATGCAGGGGTGCAAGAAAGGACACAGGCAGCGAAGACACAAGGTGCCCAATGAGGCCTTCGTCGCGTGCTTTCCTGGCCGTTGCTCCGTCCCTGTTCCTGTTGCTCGGTGGGAAGCTGTGTCCTGTGCATGTCACTTTCCCAAAGAGACTCCGAAGCCCTCTGCCTGGTGGTCACCACCTCCCTCCTCCCCTGCTTGCCACCCACCTGTCCCTCGTTGCCAACAAGGGCAACACCCCCTCCCCCGGGACCCCGAGCCGCATTTGCTGTGGCCGTCGGCCTGTGGTCTGTCTGCACAGCGGGCTTGTCAGCTCGAGGAAAGGCTCTCAGGTAAGACTTTAAGGCTCAGGGAGGCTTTTACCCGCCTACTGGCAAGTTCTTCTACCTTCCTCCCCAGTGGCTCCTGCAAAGCTCCTTGCCCACCGCGTGACTTTGGCCAAGTCCCTTCCCCTCTCTGGGCTTCATTGTCCTCATCTGGGAAACGAGGGCAGGGGACAGATGACGTGATTATGACGTGATTACCGCGGTCCCTATTAGAACTGTCTTTCCTCGAGATTAGGAGTAATACCAAATGGCGATGCCCCGTGTTTCCGCAGCCTTTCACAGTTCATAGAGCCTTCACTCGTCCCTGTCATTCAGCAGGTTGCCGTGGAAACAAGACCAGCTCCCCGGAGTCCCCACCCCAGGGAGGTCCCAGCAGGAAGGGCGGCTCCAGGAACTAGTGGCCTGAGGTCTGTCCCTCCGACTCAGGCTGCCCTTCTCTGAGGCCTGGCAGGGGGTCCAGCAGAGAGTGGCCAGACCAGTAAAGCCACCTGCTTGCATAATCCAGGCAAGGCGGGGCCCTGAACCGAGCAGTGTGCGCCTCTGGGAATCACCTGGTTCTGAACAGAACTGACGTAAACAATTCCGGGAGCCCTGTGTAGTTCATGGTCTTATTCATTCAACAAACACACATTGAACATCAGAGTGAGACCTCGCGGGGGTCGGCACTTCGGAGAAAAAATGTGCCCTCTATTAAGAAGCCCACTGCGGGAGAGAGGGGACAGACACTCAAACAGATGCATCCAACATGACAAATCACCCTTTAGCTGAGGGACCCGACAACCTGTGTACCCTGGGAGCCTGTTTCCCCACTGGGCAAATGGGGTTGGTAACATCCTATCTTTTGTCTCATCTTCTGCAGCTCGGCTGTTCACAAATACACCAGACTCTTTTTAAAATATTTTTAAATGATTTGTTTCTTTTTGAGAGAAAGAGTGAGCAGGGGAGGGGCAGAGAGAGGGAGACAGGATCCAAAGCGAGCTCTGTGCTGACAGCAGACAGCCCGATGTGGGGCTCGAACTCACAAATCCCAAGACGGTGACCTGAGCCAAAGTCGGCACTTAACCAACTGAGCCACCCAGGCACCACCATGAATACACCAGACTCTTAATGCTTGCATCCCTTTGTATCACTGCTCCCACTGCCTGGGATGCCCCTTCCCACGTGGGTCTCAAAAATACCTGCTCGGGGCACCTGGGTGGCACAGTCGGTTAAGCATCTGACTTTAGCTCAGGTCATGGTCTCACATTTGTGAGTTCAAGCCCCGTGTCAGGCTCTGTGCTGACAGCTCGGACCCTGGAATCTGCTTTGGATTCTGTGTCTCCCTCTCTCTCTGCCCCTCCCCCACTCATGCTCTTTCTCTGTCTCTCTCTCTCAAAAATAAATAAACATTAAAACAATTTTTTAAAAAAACCTGCTCAACGCCAGCATCTAGCACAGTCTTAAGCATAGTTGAAGATGAATAAATAGTCGCTCCATGAATAAATCCCACAAGAACAAGCTTCTCCCCCTCTTCGCCCTCCCTCTCCACGCCCCCTGCCCCCTTCTCCCTCTCCCTTGGCCGTAGTACCTGATCTCCCAGGCAGAACAATTATTTGTTGCTCTCTCCCATTAAACTACAAAATCCTCCTGTGCACACACCGTGAATGACACAGAACATTAGTGTTTAGTAAACAACAGTAAAAGTGAAAAACAAGTTGGTCGGGAAAGGTATTATTATCTTCCTTTTAATAATGACTCTTAGGTTCTGAAAAACCCCCAAAGAATTTTTTTTGAATCATCCTAGAAGGTCAAGCAACATGCCCAGTTGCGCAGGGCCCCAGGCAGCCTCATTTTCTGACCCAAATCTGAGCTGTCAAACCACAGTTCTAGACGTTTAAGAAAAAGTACTTATTTCACAAATCCTAAACGCAGATTTTCCACATCTCAGATAGTGGGATACATTCTTCTTTCCTTAGTTGTACATAAAAGAATGGTGATGTCTCTCATAAGCAATGCAGCCTTTGATTTGATGAAATATGTTATCAGTTGTGGTTGGGAAAACTGAAAGCAACCTGTATTTGAAGGCACATTTATGCAATTGAATAATACAAGATAATGATAAAACTGCTAATAATTATGGTTAATTACGAATTATGGGTATTTCTGTATATGGATAAAAGGCATTTGTGGGGCGCCTGGGTGGCTTAGTCGGTTAGGCGTCCGATTTTCGCTTGGATCATGATCTCGCGGTTCGTGGGTTCGAGCCCCGTATCAGGCTCTGTGCTGACTGCCAGCTCAGAGCCTGGAGCCTGTTTCAGAGTCTGTGACTCCCTCTCTCTCTGACCCTCCCCTGCTCATGCTGTCTCTCTCTCTCTCTCTCCTAGAAAAAAAAAAAAAAAAGGCATTTGTGAGATTTCGCTTTGCTAACAAAATTTAGCTTCAATCTGATTCCATTTTTGTTTGAAAAACACTTCTGGATTGAGAGCCCCCTAGTGTAGGTGGGGATTACCTGGTGTTAGTAAGATTAGAGCTGTTCTTTTTTTACAGCTGTTTCTTTTTTTTTTCACCTAAAAATAGCTAATTCCAATGGTACTTTTTATTTGCTTATTTGGAAATCCTTTTTTTTTTTTTTAATTCTTTTTAAAGTCGGCTCTCTGCCCATTGTGGGGTTTGAACTTATGATCCCGAGGACAAGGTCACATACCCTATCAACAGAGCCAGCCAGGTGCTCTCCTTATTTATTTATTTTTAAACTTACTTTGAAATCCTTTCTTACAGGAAATTTGCAAGAACGGTACACAGAACACTTGTATGCTGTACTTGTGCATTTCTTTTTCTCCCTCTGGCTGGCCTCCCGTATTTGTGCTCACAAAATTGTTTTTCTGAAACAGCGGAGAGTAGGTTCCATATATCGTGTCTCTTTAACCATTAGTGTTTTCATATCCATTTCTTACGAACAAGGATATGCTCTTACAAAGCCACACGCCCGTTAGCAAATCCCAGACACAGAAGATGCATATAATACTTCCATCCATACTCCAACCTCATCAATTGTCCTCATTAGATCCACTACAGGAACTTCTTTTTCCCTGTTCTGAAGCCAGGTCAGGGCAGCGCTCTCGCTACATTTGGCCCTCACAACTTTTTGTCTTCTTCATCTGGAGCGGTTCATCAGCCTTTCTTTGTCTTTCATGACAATGACCGTGTTTAAGAACACAGGCCTGTATTTTTTTTTTTAATTTTTTTTAAAATTTATTCTAGGAGAGACAGAGACAGCGTGAGCAGGGGAGGATCAGAGAGAGAGGGAGTCACAGACTCTGAAACAGGCTCCAGGCTCTGAGCTGGCAGTCAGCACAGAGCCCGATGTGGGGCCCGAACCCATGAACCGCGAGATCATGACCTAAGCGAAAGTCGGACGCTTAACCGACTAAGCCACCCAGGCGCCCCAGGCCTGTATTTTTTTAAAGTTTATTTCTGAGAGAGAGAGAGAGGCAGAGCGTGAGCAGGGAAGGGGCAGAGAGAGAGAGACACTGAATCGGAAGCAGGTTCCAGGCTCTGAGCTTTCGGCACAGAGCCCGACGCGGGGCTCAAACTCACACACGGTGAGATCATGACCTGAGCCGAAGTGGGACCCTTCACCGGCCGAGCCACCCAGGCGTCCCTCAGGCACCTGTATTTCGTAGGCTGCCCCTCGATCTAGGTTGTCTGATGTTTCCTTATTGCCTTGATTCAGGTTATGCTCTTTGGGTTGGAAAACTGCATACGCGACCTTGTGTCCTCAAGGTATCACATCTAGAAACCCATGACGTCTGTGTCTTAGTGCTCATACTTCCGTCGCTTTCTTGTTTCTTGTGCCTTCTTCACAGAACAGTTTTTATTTCTCCTTTTGCAACTAATCAATGGTTTGTGGGAGGACACTTTGAGACTGTGTACATTTCCCATTTCTTCTCAGACTTCTTCCCTAGCTCCTGTGTAGAATCCATTGACGAATCTTACTTGAAGCCGTTTTTACGTTTCCCTTTTGTAACGTAATAGTTACAAAAGGGAGATTGTTCTGATGCAGTCATTCCTTCTATGTTAATCATGAGGAAGAGCTCCTCCTAATTTAGTTGCTTCTTATCAACATGGGCTAGAAAGTCTTATATGATTCAAAACGTTCCTCTCCATTACTGTCTATATTTATCGTGATGCTCAAAATGGTCTAGGTTTGACCAGGAGTGAGCCCGTTCGTGCTGGCTCTTGAGCCTTTTGACATGTTGCGAAGGGCACGTCCCATGTACTTTTTCTTTATTTGAGCGCTTCCTTCTGGCCTTTCTTTCTGGCACAGCAAGGTGTTCCAGCATAATCTTCTATGCCCCAGCCTTGGGATCAGCCATTTCTCTGAGGGGCCACCTAGTTTTAGTGGCCAATGGCATTTAGAAAAGAAGAGTGTGCTACACACCAAGTCGGAGTGTGTTCAGGCATTCCCGTTTTCTTCCTTTCAGTTATCTGTATCTTCCATTTTAAAATACAAACATAGAGTCCTTTATAATAAGAAGGAAAAAGCCTAAAGTTATTTTTACATTATTTTCAAAAAGAAAAACAACCGAAAGACAGTAGACTTTTACAAAGACTCTTGGGAACCCACATGCCTTGGGCCCTGAGGACAGTTTTCATCACACGTTGTCCTGGACACTAGGGATACACATGGCTCACGTGCAGTGTCCCGATGCTATCACCAGTCGAAGAATGCCAGGAAGAAGTCTGGTGAAATGTGGACATGTGCGCTGGTGCTTTTTCATACTATAAGCCACGTCTGCCTTGGCTTCAGAGCAGGCAATGATGTTTTGTGAAACTACTTAGGAGGTTGATCAAACGCTAAGCATTCTTTATACAGGATGGTGTGTAAAGTATGGCGATTTCTATTTCGGAATGTTCTATTCACTGTGGCAGAACGTGGCTGTTTGAAATTCTTGCCGCAAAGATGCTACAGCTGTTTTAGACAAAAGGCTGACAAATCTCTGTCACCACCTTCGAGACGCAAGGAGAGAACTGAACGGAAAGGGAGGGCCCTCCTCTTCTGGAGAATAAAGTAGAAAAATACTTCTCTGGGAATGTAGGAGAGGGGAGGGCCAGTGTCTCAAAGGTAACAGAACATTTTTGAGTCATTCTGCCTGTTTTTTACATAACTTTATTCTGGTTATCAAATTAAATGTGCTAAATCTGAGGGGGGAAAACACCAAAAAATATAAAGAAGAAAAGAGCAGTCTTTCCAAATCCCTCTCCCGGACGATAGGCTGCCAGTATTTTTGGCATATTCTTCTTCTAGTCTCTCTTCTAGGCAGGAGATCAGTTGTACATATTTGAGCTCATGATGTTTGTATAATACCCTCCCTTCCTCCTCTCAGTTGGTATGCCTCGAGAATTCTCCCGCATAATTAAAAGGCACATTATAAAGCAAGTTGCAGGATAATACATATAGTCTGGAAAAAAAAAACAACACAAGGCAAAATAATAATGTGTATTTGCTAAGCACACATGGAAAGTATTTTTGGAAAGCTCTGAATGGATACATTTCAAACTCAAAATAGTGGTTACCTTGGAGGAGACAGAGGGAGAAGAAAGAAATTGGGTGCAGGAAAACAAGGTTAGCTTTCCCTGCAACGCCCAGTTTGGAAAGAGAGAGAGAGGTTCTAGTATATAATTAAAATTATTTTTGAGTTAAAAGTTTTATTGTAGGTATCATTATATTATTTAACATATGTCAGCACCTTATTTTTTAAAATTAATTTGGAGAGAGAGAGAGAGTGAGTGGGGGGTGCACAGAGAGAGGGAGAGAGAGAATCCTCAAGCAGGCTCTATGCTGTCAGTGCAGAACCTGATGTGAGGCTTGAACTCACAAACCATAAGATCATGACCTGAGTTTAAGTTAAGAGTCAGTTGCTTAACCAGTTGAACCACCAAGGCACCCTGAGTTGTACCTTATTTTAACCTTTCTTTTATGATGGGACATCAGAATGTTTCCAAAATTTTAACTATTCTCAGGAATTTTATGGCGAACTTCTCTGGATACGAATCTATGTCTTAATCTTAGGTGATTCCCTCTGCATGAATTCCTACAAGTGGAATTCTTGGACAGTGTCCATCAAGTCACACTCCTCTGAGCGCTGCATGTTAGTGTCCACCTCACCGCATCCCTACAAGCACTGAGTATTATCAATTTTTAAATTCATAACTAATTTGGTGCTGACTCACTTACTTTTAGTTAGTATTTCTCCACTACTTGTGGATCTACATTTTAAAATTAAATATATATTAATATTTTATATTAACATATTAAGCAATATATTAATATAATATATAAATAATTATGTATTAATTAAATATATCAAATAAAGATGAAATTAAATATATTCACTAGCCATTTATTCTGAGGAAGGATGTTTCTTAGTTAAGTTTTAAGGAAGAAAAAAATGCAAAAGCTTTTAAAGGAGGAAGCAATGGGGATATACCTTGAATGGCATTTGTCTTTGTTTTTGGAGGTTTATACCTTTCACTGCTTGGGAGAAGGAAAAGTTGAGAAAAAGCACCTTGGGGGTCAGAACAACAGGAGTGACATCAGCTATGAGTCACCCTAAAGCTCATAAAGTTCGGGGCGCCTGGGTGGCTTAGTCGGTTAGGCGTCCGACTTTCGCTTAGGTCGTGATCTCGCGGTTCGTGCGTTCGAGCCCCGCGTCGGGCTCTGTGCTGACTGCCAGCTCAGAGCCTGGAGCCTATTTCAGAGTCTGTGTCTCCCTCTCTCTCTGACCCTCCCCTGCTCACGCTGTCTCTCTCTCTCTCCGAGAAATAAATAAAAATATATATTAAAAAAATCTTTAAAGCTCATAAAGTTAATCTTCCTAAAACTCAGCTCTGGTTACATCGCTGACCTGCCCACACCTTCATTTCCCCATCTCCCTTCAAGACAAAGTCCTCCTCGGTGGAACCCAGTCTACCTTCTCAAGCCTGCTTCCCCCATCACGTGCACATGTCATGTCATGTCCTCCATTCAGTGGAGAAGGGCCGTTCTTGAAACACAGGCCCAGCTCTGACTCCCACCTTTGCTCACATTGCTATTCCCGCTTCTGAAATTCCCTGTCTACTCGATCCCCTCGCCAGTCTTCCCTTCCTTCAACCATTCCAAAGGCCACCTCTTCTTCAATCAGGCTTTGGCTCATGCCCTAAAATTCAAGTGACTTTTCATAACTTTAAAGAAAAAATTTTTAATGTTTCTTTATTTTTGAGAGAGAGACAGAAACAGAGTGCGAGTGGGGGAGGGGCAGAGCTCGAGGGAGACACAGAATCCGAAGCAGGCTTCAGACTCCGAGCTGTCAGCACAGAGCCCGGTGTGGGGCTTGAACTCACGAACTGTGAGATCATGACCTGAGCTGAAGTTGGACGTTCAACCGACTGAGCCACCCAGGCGCCTCAACTTTTCATTACTTTTAACTTCTATTTGTTCTTGAGGCAGGAGTTAGGGCCAAGCTTCAAATGCTACTTGGTCGATTTCTCCTGCTGCCCACAGGGTGTATTTGACAAATTATTTTTTCTATTTTTTAATTTTTTGCTTTTGTTTTAGAGCGAGAGAGAGAGAGCACGAGCAGGGGAGAGGAGCAGAGAGAGAAAGAGAGAGGGAGAGAGAACCCCAAGAAGACTCCATGCTTAATGGGGAGCCCGTTGCAGGGCTTGATCCCACCACCTTGGGATCATGACCTGGGCCAAAATCAAGAGTCCAATACTCAACTGACTGAGACACCCAGCGCCCCATGGGCAAATTATTAAGGAACCTGAGTCTCTGATTCCTTCTTCAGAAAATGAGAAAATTAAATGAGAAGAACATGTAAATAAGGTATCCACAGTTCCTGGCACATAGCATAATATTCAAGAAGTCAGCTTTTGTCTTACTTTATTTTGCCTTGCATGTGTATAATTTTCATATCATCTCCAGCTCCCTTCTAGAATATAAAGTCCTCGCAGGGAAGGTCCCGGTTCTGGCCCTTTTATAGGCTCTCTACATCTCTACATTGAAGTCTTTAGCGCAATGCCTTGCAATCAGTAGATATTCAATAAATATGTGTTGGATTTAGAAGATTAGAGGCAAATCATTGAGAATTTACTTCTGACCAAAAGTTAATAGGGAAGTAAAGGAAAAGTGCATAGTTTCTGTAATAAACTAACTGAGGAAGTGAAGAGAAGTGAATATAACCTCGGGCTGCAAGACCGCTCTTCCTCTCTCGGGCTGTAAGACACAGGCAAGGCCATTTACTTCACGTCAAGGCCCTAGATCTTGTGTCTGTGAAGGAGGTATTAATAGAACCGACCCCTGGAGTTCCCGGGAAAGAGCAAATGACATCGTCTATCGTCTGTCGTAGAGTAGACAGCACCGGGCACATGACCAGCACTCATGAAAACTAATGATCACTCTATGGGTGTAGAAAAGGGCAAAGACAGGTTTCGGGGAGAATTAGAGTTTTTGAGAAGAGATTGTGGTATGTGTCATGCTAGTTCATACCTTTTTTTTAAGTCCCTAAGAATGCCCTTCCATTATAATATTTGGTCAAACTCTGCATGTTTAATGTTTTTTAGAAAAGAAATATTTTACAAAAAAGGAATGAAATGTTTCCACTAATATGAATTGTCCGGAATTGATAAAAGTGCCAGAATGGCACCACCTCCAGGTTTTGTTTTGTTTTTTTTTTATTCATGAGAGACAGTGAGAGACAGCGTGAGCATGGGAGGGTCAGAGAGAGGGAATCTGAAGCAGGCTCCAGGCTCTGAGCTAGCTGCCAGCACAGAGCCTGATGTGGGGCTCAAACCCACAAACCATGAGATCATGACCCGAACCAAAGTCGGACGCTTAACTGACTGAGCCACCCAGGCGCCCCACCACCCCCAGTTTTCCAGGAGGCGTGCACCTTGTAGCTGGAGGATGGCAGGACCATGGCACGATTTCGTTGCCATCACTCGTATGCTGAGCATGTACTAGGTGCCAGGCATTTAACAACGCGAACACAGAGAGCAAAGGGCAATAAATTAAAAGAAGGTTTCGGGGCACCTGGGTGGCTCAGTCAGTTAAACGTCTGACTTTGGCTCAGGTCATGACCTCACAGTTTGTGAGTCTGTGCTGACAGCTCAGAGCCTGGAGCCTGCTTTGGATTCTGCGTCTCCCTCTCTCTCTCTCTCTGCCCCTCCCCTGCTTGTGCTCTCTCTCTCTCTCTCTCTCTAAAAAATAAATAAACATTTTAAAAAGTAAAAAAAGTCCCAAATTAACTACTCCTTTTTGTACTAGAACTGAAAGAAGAGTCATGAGATTTTCAGCTGTACAGTGCTTCCAAATTTTAAAGAAATGGAATATTTCTCCATTGTGTCGATTCCCACGTGCTGAATAAAGTCAGCAGGTAAACATGGCTCTGAGTTTTTAAGGAAAGAGTATAGTGCATGCAATGTAGCCATCCATTTATAGGAAGGAAGAAAGGATGGAAAGGGAGAGAGAGGGGGAGAGAGAGAGAGAGAAGCATCAGACCTGGCCCTACACGTAACTAAATCGGGAAGATAGCTTCTTTTCTACCACCCCATTCACAAGCAGGTGTCCTGTTCAAAACCCTCCAATGGCTTTCCGTTGACATTAGGAAAAGCTCCAAACTCTAACACGATGTAATGGACGGTGTGGGTTGCCCACATAACCATAGCTCCCTCCCTTCCCAACTACGCCTCTGTTCATTCACATAGACACATCACCCCCAGTTTCAGAGGTAATTTGGGCCGTCTAACCCCCAGGGCATGGCAGTCTGTGGTAATTAGCACTGGCCACTCTAGGCCAAGGAGTCTGTTGCTCTGGTCACTGCTGACAGCGGCCCCCGTGACTATGAGGAGAGCTTCTCGTGAGGCCGAGAATGACAGCACAACAGTGAGCTAAGGATTCCGGCTCCACGGATTCAGGCAACTCTGAAGCCACACCCCTTTGAGCCTCCTGTAAAGTTAGATCAGAGATGTCTTTATTACTGAAGGCACTTCGAGTCTGGGTTTCGTACCTGGCGGGAGCCCAGGCACACTGGTGCTTACACCTACTTGAAGGCCTTCATGTGTGGTACCTCCTTATCCTGCCCCGGACCTCCCCGCTTCATCTCGATGTTCTCAAGCCCCGTTCTTCTCTCTCTTCCTCACATGTGTCCTGCTGTGTCTCTCTTCCAAGTCTCCACGCACACAAGCCTCTCTTTGGCTGCCTAGTTGTTACCTATCCTCAGGCCTCAGCCTAAATGTTGCTTTCTCCAGGAAGGCTCCGCTGACCCTTACAACCCTGAGATGAGTTAGACATCACTCTCTGGGACATTATGTAGCTGACCTATTAACAGGATTAAATTATTGAGGCAATATTGCCTGTTGGGTTAGCCTACACATTCCAGAGTCAGACCTTCTGGGTTCACATCCAGGCTCCACTTCTTAACAGCTGGTAGGTTACTCAACCCCATGTGCCTTAGTTTTCTCATATGTCAAGCAGGAATCACAGTACCCTCCTCATACAGTGATGGAGACTGTGCAGACATGGGTTAACACGTGAAAGGCACGTAATGTCTAGTTCACAGTAGTGGTTGCCATTGGCATTAGTGCTGGAGAGGCAGCCTAGCAGGAAAAGGATAGAAAACCCAAGCCCCACACCTGGGTCATCAAATAATTATCCACTGGAGCCTCAATGTCTGCCATGGTTCTTCGGGCTTCCATGTTCTCACCAGTGAAAGGGGATCGTAAACTCCATTCTGTCATCTCTATCCATTTATTCAATGAAGTCTTACTGAGCACCAACCTTTTCATCTTATGAAAGGGCCCTCCTTCTTTCTAGTGACACTTTTTGTTTTAAAGTCTGTTTAGGCAAAACAGACCTCAAAACAAAAGCACAGCCACTCCAGCCCTTTTGTGACTGTTGTTTGCATGAAGTTTTTCCATCTTTTTACTTTTTCTTCAGGCATGAAGTTTTTTCATGTTTTTACTTTTTCTTTAAGTTTACTGATTTGTCTTGAGAGTGGGGGAGGGGCAGAGAGAGAGAGAGAAAGAGAGAGAGAGAGAGAGAGAGAGAGAGAATCCCAAGCAGGTTTCGCATTGTCAGCACAGGGCCAGATGCAGGACTCAACCTCATGAACCGTGAGACCATGACCTGAACCAAAATCAAGAATCAGATGCTTAACTTACTGAGCCACCCAGCCACTCCGCACCCCCCCTCCTGCATCCCATTACTCTTAACCTGTTTGTATCTTTTTTTAATGTTTTATTTATTTTTGAGAGAGAGAGAGAGAATGAGTGGGGAGTGGCAGAGAGAGTGGGAGACACAGAATCTGAAGCAGGCTCCAGGCTCTGAGCTGTTAGCACGATGCCCCATGTGAGGCTTGAACTCCTGAACCGCGAGATCATGACCTGAGCCGAAGTCGGACGCTTAATCGACTGAGCCACCCAGGCGCCCCTTAACCTATTTGTGTCTTTGAACCTAAAGTCTGTCTCCTGTGGACACCATATAATTGTATCTTGTTTTTTGTTGTTGTTTTTTTAGTCCTATCTGAGAATCTCTGCCTTTCGTTGGATGTTCAGGCTTGTTTTTTAAACACTGGAGATACAGTACCTCTGAACGCAGAGGGGACCCAGCAGAAGGACACGTAGGAGGTGTAGAAGAAAACAACAAATATTAACGTAGTGGGTCCTTAAGAAGGTAAGCAAGGAGAAAACCCTAGCTCCCGGGAAAGAAGTTGCCCCCGTGGGAGGGATCCTTCCTCTATAAGGACAGAAGGGAAATAGGAGGTCATTGGTATAGATGCAAGTCTGCACCCCAAGTCTGATGGTGGGAAACTCGAGGGCATGGACTTGTGGTGATTTCTATATTCTCTTGTTAAGGGAATTGAAAAAAGATAATCTCGATGAAAATACTTCACAAGCATTAGAGAAGTACAAAGCAGTGTTTTCACTTATTCAGTCCCTCATCACGCAGCACAGAGTAGAGGAGCTTTGTATAAACGAGACACGGGACAGCGGGGTTTCACTGCGCCTGGACTCAGGGAGTCAGAGGCAGGAAGGGAAGGCTGCAGCGTTTAGCTTGGCCTGGCCGGTGCCTTGGACCAAAGCCAAGGCGGAGAAGGCCACGCGGAGGAGAGGCGACTGCAGGTTTGTGTCTCATTCCTTTTCGCGTGAGCCTGGCCCTGCTGGAACATTCGCTAGCTCTGCAAAAGGAAGGCTCTGGATTTGCCCAGTCATTGCACAACGTCCTGTCACGTCCACAGCCAGTTATTGCTGAGGGCCCTGTGTAGAGTGACCCACGGATGAGCACTTGGAACAGACAAGTGAACAAGCAAGCCTCGACTGGGCTGCGTTGTCTCCTCATCCTTCCAACACTGTGCAATCCTGCGCAATCCCCACAGGCCCGAGGGGCTTCCCACTCCCTCACGGCCCAGCCCACGTTCTGATTCACCCCGCTGGCTGCTGGGGGGGCAGGAGTCTGTCTGTGCAGAGCACCTGAGCGGGGAGGAAGGGCTCTGCTTTAGTGCGTCCGCGAGGCCAATGTGCTTTTTCCCCTTTTGTCTTCTTAAAAATTTTTTTTGACGAGGGGCGCCTGGGTGGCTCAGTTGGCTGAATGTCTGACTTGAGCTCAAGTCATGAACTTGCAGTCTGTGAGTTCAAGACCTGCGTCAGGCTCTGTGCTGACAACTCAGAGCCTGGAGCCTGCTTCAGATCCTGTGTCTCCCTCTCTCTCTGCACCTCCCCCGCTCACACTCTACTCTGTCTCTCTCTCTCAGAAGTAAAGAACAGGGTTTGGTAAACTACAGCCACAGGCCAAATCTAGACTGCCTTCTGTTTTTGGAAATAAAGTTTTATTGGAACACATCTACATCCATTCGTTTACAAATTGCGAATGCCTACTTTTATGCTGTGACAGATAAACTGTAAGGTCTATAAAGCATAAAATAGTCACTATCTGTCCCCTTGTAAAAAATGTTTTCCCACCCTTGATATGGAACAGGATTGAATTTGCTCCCAAAACCCCAGCCTTGTTTTTATTTTTGAAACATCTTATGCCAACTTTTTGCTATTAATACATTTGATTACATTTTTTATTTTGCTTTTGATAAATATGTGCTCGCTTCGGCAGCACATATACTAAAAACTTTTGATAAATACTTTTTTTTTTCTTTTTAATTTATTTCTAGGAGAGAGAGAGAGACAGCGCGAGCAGGGGAGGGTCAGAGAGAGAGAGGGAGTCACAGACTGAAACAGGCTCCAGGCTCTGAGCTGGCAGTCAGCACAGAGCTCGGTGCGGGGCCCGAACCCACGAACCGCAAGATCATGACCTAAGCGAAAGTCGGATGCTTAACCGACTAAGCCACCCAGGCGCCCCATTTTGATAAATACTTTTGATTCTATGTTTATCAATAGATAAATCTACTTTGAAAATAATGGGGATCATTTAGATGTCCGCTTGATAAAAATTACAATCTTTGCTTGCTATCTGATATCCTGTCTCTTTAGTCTTCTACTTTATAGAAGATACCTTACTTGTGGTATCTCTAAAAGTCACAGTCAAAAAATTGTTGACTTAAATCCGCCATCTTGCTCCACTGTCAATCATCATGAGCCCTTTTACATGTACTGGCTTTAGAACTCTCACATGTATGTGCTCATTTAATTATTACCATATTGCATCCATTTTGCAGATGAGAACACTGAGGTTCAAAGAGATTGGTCACTTGCCCAACAGTAGGCAGTGGATGGGTATTCTGATGCCTCATCTTGTGCTGCAACCGTCATATCATTTCATGTACATCTGGTCCCTGATATTTCTAGTTTTATTGAAAGAGAATCACTTTTACTAAGTGAAAAAGACAGTATAAACCCTGACTTTAGTAAGTTAACAAAGGATATGGAAGCTCTTGGAGAGAGAGGCCTGGTAGCATTCTAAAAGGAGCGATTGTGTACTCAAACTCCAGTTAAGTACTTAGAACTATTAGCTTTCAGCTTACAATGCTATAAAAATTTGCAAAAGCAGGAAGCATGTAATACAAACCTATTAACATAGCACAGCAAACACCACCTGAACATCTCTCTCTCATCCAGAGAAAATTTTTGGTATGTTACTAGCACTCAACAAATTCAACCAATAATTCTGATGGCCAACAAAGTGCCAAGCTCTATGTCAAGTATGGGGGGAGAAGAGTGGCCTAAAGATGATAGGGCCCCAAATATGCCTTCAGAGTACTATAGCCTAATAGGGAGCTAGATATACAGACACACATATAGACATCTACCTACAGAGATAAAACATGGAAATTGATAACAAATAGTACAAGGTTCGTCTACTCTGCGAGTTTTATTCTGACTTGACTGGATCCAAAGACTTCCCAAAGAAAAGGAAATTGGAGCTCACGGCTTTGCTAGATATTACCCATTTCTCCTTGTAGGTCTACCCCCCTCTTCATTCTGCTCTGTGCCCCAGGGGCTGACCTTTATGGAGAACCTCAGTATGTTCCTATGCTCCTGGATTAAGGTTGGGTTTGGACAAATGGGTGGCTTCAACAGGAGATGGAGGGATAAGAGGAGAGAGATGTTGGGGGTTCGTCCCCTAGGTTCACCCCCCGCCCCTCCGCCAAGCCTTGGGTTGACATAGTCTAGTTTCCTCTACCAAGGGGCACGGTCCCTATCAGGTGACTTCTCCCCAGTATAGGAAACTCTCCTTCTGCTGAGCTCTAAGGGTGGCAGCAGCTCTCTTTTATTGATTGCTAAGGACTCCTTAGCCTTCCTTGGTTTCCCTTAACTCTGCCCATGCATTTGAATTGATCACTTACTAAACTCACCCCAGTGACTCCTTTAGAGTGTTCCATCTGTTTCCTGCTGGGGCCCTAGGAAGCACCCTTGAAGAAATATTAATAGCCATATAATCTACAGCTTTAGAATATGAACTTTGGGGGCACCTAGGTGGCTCAGTTGGTTAAATGTCCGACTCTTGATTTTGGTTCAGGTTGTGGCCTCATGGTCGGTCATGAGATTGAGCCCCACAGTAGGCTCTATGCTGGGCGTGGAGACCACTGCTTAAGATTGTCCCTCTCCCTCTGCCCCTCCCTCCCATGCTTCTCTCTCTCTCTCTCTCTCTTAAAAAAAAAAAAAAAAGAATATGGACTTTGGAGTGCAATGAAACTGAATTTTGATCCTAGCTTCACTAGGTACAGGTCACTGTAAGGTCTTGGACTAATTCCTTAACCTCTTTGAACCACAATTTCTGCGTCTATATAATGAGAATGGGAGTCCCTACCATATAGGTTGTTATAAAGATTAAATGAGATAATACATGGGAAATGCTAACTACTTAGTGAATGGCAGTAGTATCTCTGGTGCCTGGTAAGGAATGGGGACAAGTTTAAGTGGCAAATGCAAGGAGGTGTGGAAATGCACGGAGCTTCCTGTGGTAACGACTAGGTTATCGGTGAAGAGAACTCTTCTGGGGACCCAGCAGGGAGACACCCTCAGCTTCCATGCCTCCCTTGGGACCTGCTACAAGAGTTTCAAAACATAAATGGGAAAGAAATCCAACAGCTTTCTTCTATTTGCCCGTGTGAGACCCCAGAACTCATGTTCCCAGCATCCCCTTCCCAGTCCCCTCTCCAAGTCCTGGCAGACAAGCCTTCTTATGTCTGTTCTGAGAACAAGGTGGACGGGAGAGCAGGAGGCGTTCTCCTCAGGATGCCAGGGGCGAGGGTACCACAGCTTGGGGCCCAAAAGAAGAGAAGGCAACAGTAGCTGTCTTTTAGTAGCTTCAGGGAACCACAAGGGGATGGCAGCTATAGACCTCTGGCTTTATTTAACTTGTCTGCCATCTTCCTTTTCTCTCTTCTCTTCTGACCACTGAATCCGGCTTTGCTAAAATTCTATGAATTCGTTGTCTACATTTATATGTCAGTGCATTTATTCATTCTGTTCACTTCTTCATTTGCCCATGCGTTCTTTCTTCCATCCTTTCAACCGTTTATTTATTGACCCATCCATTCATTCTCTCATTGGTTCATTTACTTATTCAAGGACTCATCCATCTATTTATTCATTTATTCATCCATCAAGATAACGTTCATCGAGTACCTTCTTACTACCATACATTAGGCCCAGTCCAGGCTGTGTGTGGACAGGAATGATTCCTCTCTTATATTCATCATTGGATCCCCAGTACCTAGAAGGATGATTGTGGGGTTACCAAGATGAGAATGAACAATCCCACAGAGGGACAAGCATTTGAAGATGTGTGGTATGTCATGAAAGGGTATGGTTTGCCTGCGCCCATAAGAGGAGTTCCTTTTGGCTGGAGCACAGGGTTTTTAGAGGTCAGGAGGTCCAAGGAAGAAGCCTCAGCAATGAGGCCGCTTTGTAGGAACATCAGGCCAAGGAGTTTGGTTTGATCCTGTGGGCATCAGACAGTCTACTTGGCTTTCATTAGGGGAATGAGATGTTTGATGTTTTTTAGGAAGATGATTGATGAGAGATGGAAAACCAAAGGCCAGGAGATCAGCAAGCAGACTTAGGCTGAGATCACATTAATGGAGATGAAGAGGCAGTATTTAAGGCATGTTTCCAAGAAACGTTTGACAAGTCATATCTCTAAATCCCATCTAAAAATTTTAAAAAACACCAGGCTTTGAGGGGAAAACACGTGTACCTTGTGTTCTCTTCTCTTGGAGCACCTTAAAGTTATCTTCCAGTCTAGAATGTTAATTATTGCATAGGCCCTCAAATGGTGGTGGCCTTGAGAGTAATGAAACCTTGGGCTTGAAGAGACTTTTCACTTACAGCTCATTCCTGATAGAATCTTCAAGATGCTCTCATTTTTGGCAATGAGAGATTCAAAGAGAGGCCCACAAGGTAAAGTACCTTCTCAAGGTCACACAGCTTGAGAGAGCTGAGTCTAGAACCTAGAATCCCCCACTGACAGGTAACCCTACCCTTTCCACAGTATCATCAAATGAATATGGACACCTGTGTATACATTAAGACTACAGCTTTGATAAAAATTACAGACAGGCTATACAAAGAAAATAATTGTTGTGTTAGAGCCATTTTTCCATAGAATTCCTTTTACAGAGCTTTAAAATGTATTTAATGATTACAAACTTAATATATATACATTCAACAAATGAGCTATGTTGTCAGAGTCATCAAAAAGGGGAAATCTAGGGGCAACTGGGTGACTCAGTCAGTTAAGCATCGGACTTCAGCTTAGGTTATGATCTTGTGCTTTGTGGATTTGAGCCCCACGTTGGGTTGTGCGCTGGTGGTGTGAGCCTGCTTGGGATTCTCTCTCTCTCTTTTTGTAGACTTAACGGTATAGCATCAATGACCTCTCACATTATTTGTTATTCCCCTTGAGCATGATCTTTACTAAGCACATGTTATTCCAGCACATGATTGTTCTTTGGTTTCTCTGACCAAGTCCTTACTTGTAGGGCATTGAGGCTCTTTGCAGTTTGGGTTTTTGAACGGTGTTTCAAAGAACAGCCTAGAGGGGCGCCTGGGTGGCTCAGTCAGTTAAACGTCTGACTTCAGCCCAGGTCATGATCTCACAGTTTGTGGGTTCAAGCCCCGCGTTGGGCTCTGTGCTGACAGCTAGCTCAGAGCCTGGAGCCTGCTTCTGATTCTGTGTCTCCCTCTTTCTCTGACCCTCCCCTGCTCATGCTGTCTCTCTCTGTCTCTCAGAAATAAATAAAACATTAAAAAAATTAAAAAAAAAAAAACCCAAAGAACAGCCTAAAAGTAGAACTGGTGGGCCACAGGGTATGCAAAAACCTAAGGCTTCTGATACATGTCATGTGTTGGCACTGTGTTTCAGTGTGCTGAGGTTCAGCTCACACAAAGTGAGATTACACTTTCCGGATAGACTCCCTCAGGGACAGGGACGTTATCAGTAATATTTCACTGAGTAAGGGCCAAAAGTTTTAACAGGCATCTACACACTGTAGAGAATTTAATGTGGATATGTACTGATTCTGGTACTTGGATTAAAAAAAGCAGCAGCAGCAGCAGCAGCAGTAAATGGGGCATCTGGGCAGCTGGTTAAGCATCTGACTCGATTTCGGCTCAGGTCATGATCTCACAGTTTATGAGTTCAAGCTCCACATCAGGCTCTGCACTGACAGCACGGAACCTGCTTGGGATTCTCTCTCTCCCTCTCTCTGCCTCTTCCCTACCCGAAGTAGTAGAAATTCAGAATCAAGGAGATCTGATTTAGCACACGCACGCGTGTGTGTGTGTGTGTGTGTGTGTGTGTGTGTGTGTGTGTTAGTGGACAGTAGCTTCAGTGGAGTGGTAAGGCTGCTGACAGGGGTTACTCCGGCCATGTCTGACGGGACAACAAGAAGGACAAGGATACGAGCAGGAGCTTCTGCTCTTCTCACCCAGGTCTCCGTGGCAATGTGGGCTCAGTTCTGCCATCCCAGTTCTGGAAAGATACAGCAGAGCAGCCTGTATCCAGAGGCAAAGGGCCGGTGCTCAGGGGCCTCCTGACTGTCCCGGGGCTGGTGACCAGAGGAACTGAGAGTGTCTGGTCCTGGGACACACAGGGCACATGGTACCAGGACTGTCTTTCACCTGAAAGGGACATCTGTTCAGTGGCTTCCAAAGTTCAGACCTGGTGCAAACGAATGGAAGCCACAGGCTGACGGATTTTAAACTCAGTCTAAGGAAGAACTAACGGAGCTGTTAATAAATAAGATAGAAGTTTCTGGTGGGAACACAGGAAACTACGAGCAGTGGTTGCCTCCAGGGAGTGGGAGCAGGGGACTGTCCCACTGGAAGTGACCCCTGTGTTCCGCCGAGGATGTTTTAAAACCATGTGCGTGGATTACACTGGTAATTAAGAAACAAATTTAATAATTCAGAACAACAGGAAGAAAACACAAGTGGGTTATATCTGCTAAGGTATTTGGGTTACAAGCCTGAAAATACCACCCTGGCTAATAAGCAGGACAAGCAGGAGAAAAAAATGTAACAGAAGGACATGATTGCTTCCAGAATTGAAGAGAAGGCTGAAGAAGGTCAGGAGTCCTAAAGCTGCTCAGGGGCCCTCATGGGCCATCGCATTGCTGTGACTGAGTTTTATTAGCTTTCTATTCTTGTGTTCCTTGGTGTCCCATGTGAGTCAGTCCGTTTGGCCTAACCTGGGGTCATACACCCAAGCCTTTTCTTTCTTTCTTTTTTTTTTTTTTAATTTTTTAATGTTTTATTTCTGAGAGAGAGAGAGAGAGAGAGAGAGCGTGCATGAGCAGGGGAGGGTCAGAGAGAGAGGGAGACACAGAATCTGAAACAGCCTCCAGGCTCTGAGCTGTCAGCCCAGAGCCCGACGCGGGGCTCGAACCCACAAACTGCGAGATCATGACCTGAGACAAAGTCGGACACTTAACCGACTGAGCCACCCAGACACCCCATCCCCCCAGGCCTTTTCTGACTGACAGACAGCCCCTGAGAGGATCACTTAAAATGGGAGTAGGCAGCCGCCCTGCGGAAACTGGGGATGCTGCCACTAAAAGGAAGGAGGGATGCTGGACGGACGAAACCACGGAATCCATACATTGGTTTACAATAAGCAGAATAAGCTATCTCCTACGGTAGTGAGGTCCCCGTAGCTGGAGGTATTCTGGACAGACTGGATGAATACTTGTTGACAACGCTGTAGAAAGATTCAGCATCAAATGGGGTTAGGTTACACACCACATCAGCATCCCTCCCACCCCTGAGATTTATAGTGCTATGATTTGGGGGAAATGCTATCCGTTGGACAGGGCAGGTAAGACCACAGCCAGCGTACATTTCAGATTCCCTTCGTCCGGAGCCAAGTGGAGGAAACTATAACTCTCATCAGGCTCTTGTTTCTCATCTTTCAGCTTCTTTCCTCTTTCCTGCATTCCCAATACTTCTCATTTGATGGTCTGAGGACTCTAAGAGAATATTAGAGGGGCCTGACTCTGGAGTCTGCAGTCCATGAACTGAGATAATCACTCAGCCTCTCTTCGTCTCTATTTCATCTGTAAAAGGAAGATAATAATTGTACCTACGTCTAGGGGTTGTTGAGGGAAATGAGCCAAACATTTCAGTGATTGTTAGAGGGGAGAAAGGGCTCAAAAACTGTCCTCCTCTCTCTCTCTCCCCCTCACCCCCCCGTCTTCCTTCTCCTCTTTCTTCCTCTCCTCTGGCATCAGTGTCCTCACCAACCACAACGTATTATTTATTAAGAGGAGTAGCTCCTGAAGCATTTGCCAAAAGTGACTTAGAAACACACTTTGCCTTCCACGAGAAAAGGGGCCACATCCTATTTAGTTTCTAAATTCTTGTCCCTGGTATGTACAGGTGCTCAGTGAACGTCTGTGAATAAGAGAGAGAATGAGTCAGGTAATGGAGGCTGAAGAGTAAAAATGTTTCTGATGTGGGTTCTACTGAGGTTCTAGAAGGAGCAGAGGAAGACGGAAGCAAAGGGGAAACCCTCACCAAGTGTTGAGGCGGAAAGAACAGGTGACGTTGTTAGTCAAGGAGCGAATCATGGGTGGAATAAGCCCAAAAGAAGTCTCGGGGACCACCCTCCGTGACCTGGCGGTGGAAACTTGGATGATAAGCCATCAGGAGGCCCCCAAGGGACCGTTTTGTAATAATCTGGGTTTCAGGGTTGAAAGAACATGATGGAAGTTTTCAGAGTGAGGCACTTGGGTGATCTATTTTGGAGGAATTATCTGGGGAGAAGAAAACGAGATCTGCCGGTAACCTTTGCATGACAGCCTTAGGCAGGGAAAAGGTGACTCCGGGACATTCTCATAGCCTGGTTTTTCAGGCCGGGTGCACTGTGGCATCCCTTGCGAATTAAGGTTGGAAATGTGACAGCGTGACAACGTGTGAGATAGTGGAGCAAAGGGGGAAAAGTTCTGTGAAGATGCCACAGACACAGAGGAAAGTGAGAGATCAGGAATGCACAACTCCATGAATTTTCAGAAATGAGCATGCCCATGGTGGCAGCGTCAAGATGTGGAAATAAGGGCTTTAAAAAAAATATTTATTTATTTTGAGGGAGAGAGAGAGAGAGAGAGAGAGAATCCGGCAAGTTCCTGAGCACTGAGCCTGATGTGGGGCTGGATCCCAAGAACGGTGAGAACATGACCTGAGCTGAAACCAAGAGCCGGAGTCGCTTAACTGACTGAACCACCCCGGGCACCGCTGGGGTGCGAGCACAGATTTCCTGGTCCCAGTGTCAGAGACTTTGATTTAGTAGGTTGGCCCCTACTGAATGTGAGCCAGTACCTGCATTTCCGCGTGTGCCACCAGATGTAAATGAGAGTGGCCCGTGGACCACACGTGGAGAAACACTAGCCTTTTGAGTGAGAGCCAGCTTTAGAGTCATGCAGAGCTCGAACTGGAATCCCACCTTTCTTACTTGACCTTCTCACCGGGAAAGTGGGAGCCATGGTACTGACTCACAGGTTTGCGCTGAGTAAGAAAAGAAAATGCATGTCAACCCACAGCAGCTGCTCGGCCCGGTCTTGGAAACACAGCAAACACTCAGTAAACGTAGCCAAGCAAACAGGTGCAGAAAACAGCTCTCTGCAGGCCATTGTTCTCCACACCTAGTATGGGACACCATCAAAAAAGACTAAGGGCAGTGTAGCACAAGAGTTAAGGACACAGGCTCGATGGTTAGGCACCCTGGGGCGTGAGTCTGAGTCCTGGCTTCACCGCTTACTAACTGTGTGACCTTGAGTGGTTTACTTAACTCCTCCAACTCCGTTTCCTCATCTGTAAAATGGGCATAAGAATGCCTCCCTCTCAGGGTGAATGTGGGGAGGAAATAAGATGGCCCAGTGAAGCCCTGAGCCCCGGAGAAGAGCTCAGTGCAAGCTGACTACTGCTGTGTATATAGTCAGAGCTAAGAGTGTTCCGTCCTTGAGCAATGGAAATTCTCTTCGGGGATGGCCTGAGGGGAAACAGGCCACCTCTCTGTGATAATGTTGAGCAGTGAAACAGAAGGGCTAAGAATTGCATGTTTATTACTCGGCAAAAGTGTCACTACCGTGATTACGGGTCAGGCACAGCTGCTCAGGAAACTTCCTCAGGTGTTTACACTTTCATGGGGGGCAGAGGCAGGAATGGGGTTGGGGTAGGGAGTGGGGAGAGGCTTTGCTCCCTGTCTAAAAAGTCTTTTTTAACTTTTGCCAAACCCAGAGGTTAGCATTTGAATCCATGCAGGGGCTGAGGGTATCGGGCTATTTCTAGCTGTACTTTCCGGTGCTCACATTTGAGGTCAGGGGTGGCGGGGTGGGGTCACTCCAAGTCCAGCCTTGACTTTAAATATTGGTTTCAGGGGCGCCTGGGTGGCTTAGTCGGTTAACCGTCCGACTTTCGCTTAGGTCATGATCTCGCGGTTTGTGGGTTCGAGCCCGCGTCGGGCTCTGTGCTGACTGCCAGCTCAGAGCCTGGAGCCTGTTTCAGTCTGTGACTCCCTCTCTCTCTGACCCTCCCCTGCTCACGCTGTCTCTCTCTCTCCTAGAAATAAATAAAAAAACTTTTAAAAAAAAAAAATAAAAAAAAATAAATAAATATTGGTTTCAGAGGTCACCCTAAGGTTTTTTGTTTCTGGAGAACTAAAGTATACTGGCCGCTTCCCCAGTGGTGGAGCATGGACAGAATGCCAGGTTAAAGTGTGTTGTCTCCTGCGTACGGCAGCCTGAGGCCCTGCCAAGAATCAGAGGTTCTAGTCCTACTACTGATCAACCAGGCAGCCTTGAGCAACTGAGTCACTTTTAAAAAACACTTACAAGCCCAGCTCTGTGCTAGAGACTGGGGAGTACAAACCAAAGTATAAGACAAGTTCTGCCTCTTGTGAACAGGGCTGCCATGCACAGTTATGCAGGTTGGAAATTGCCCAAGGCCATTTGATCAAGAGCAGGAATAAGGGCCAAAGTCCAGCTTGCACTTGGGTCACACAGGCCAGGCCCACATCCTCTTGGAAGAAGGGGTGGCTTCTTTTTTTAATGTTTTATTTATTTCTAGGAGAGAGAGAGAGAGAGACAGCGTGAGCAGGGGAGGGTCAGAGAGAGAGGGAGTCACAGACTGAAACAGGCTCCAGGCTCTGAGCTGGCAGTCAGTACAGAGCCCGACCCAGGGCTCAAACCCACGAACCGCGAGATCATGACCTAGGCGAAAGTTGGACGCTTAACTGAATAAGCCACCCAGGCGCCCCAGAAGGGGTGGCTTCTATAAACTTGTTCAAAGGTGCTATATATGACCTTTGAGAAGGTCATGTCTGGCTATTACACAGAAATACATATAAAAACTGCTTTTCCTACTAACATGAAAACAAATGATTCTGTGTTGTCAGGTGGAGAGTGGTTGAGAAGACCAACTGGGAGAACAGAGATGAAAACACTTTGGGACAGTGTATATGGCTTGAACGATAGGAGTGATAGCACAGTATAATCACCATCTATTGGAAACTAGCTGTGACCTTAGGAAAGTCGCATTTTTATCATGTGTAAAACGAATCAGTATCCCAGGTAATTCTCTTCTTTTAATTTTTATTTATTTATTTTTGAGAGAGGATGTGGGAAGAGGCAGAGAGAGAGGGAGACAGCGAATCCCAAGCAGGCTCCATGCCATCGCCAAAATCAAGAGTTGGATGCTTAACTGACTGAGCTGCCCAGGCACCCCAGGATCCCAGGTAATTCTGACGCTGACCGCCAGTGGGCCCGGTGGAAAAACACTGGCCCCTTCCAGATCCAGTCTTCCCCGAGCCTATATTCTACAGTGTTACAAGAGACAGGAATTCTCCTAAGCATGAAGTGCTGGGTGGGCCAGGGAATAATGTCCTGATTCCTAACCTGAATGCAGTGACCTCACAGAGGGCCTCAGCAGCAGTGGCTTTGTGCTCCTGTCCCCAAGCTGAACTGACTGGCCCTGGACACTCACCAATTACACACACACAAGCTCACAGGAATATGATCCTTCTTCCTGGGCTGACACCACTCAATATCCTCACTGAAAATTGGGATCAACTGGCCCAAACAGGTTCCCCCATGGTCTTGCTGGAAGTACAAGTTAGTAAATGTCAGAATAAGTCTCCAGCCAGCCTGGAAATTCTCAGTCATCAATAGGTTATAAACACCATTGGTCAGGATTTGCTGTTTGTGCATTCATCTATTTAATTTAGTGACTTCCTCCTTTCTCCCTCACTTGTCAGACATCTGCTAAGCTGGGAGCCTATATCAGGCCCTGTGCTAGGGGTTGGGGTGTGGAAATGAATAGTAAGATAGAATATAGACACCTCTTATCCCCCCCAACACACCCACTAGTGCATAAACTACTATCTGGAAACCAAGGGGGTATTTTAGGATGTGAATCTTTTTCGGGCTAGTAGCTTCCAAACATCCCAACTGCCATCTTAAACAGTAGCCTGCAATACCAGAAGAAGAAACCCATAAGGTAACTGGGAGCTTCCAAAGGGCGGACAACTTACAAAACAACTTAAAAAACAACAACTTACAAAAATGCATCAGGGCTTCCCTGCCTTGGCTAGCAGTCTGTTTTACAGACATAAGTCAGAACATTTTGCAGCTGCCCATATACATTCCCGCTCCTGTTCCAACTGAAGTTTCAGCCTTACTGTCCGCAGATTTGTCTGAAAGCCCAATGTGGTCGACAGTGGTTGAAACAGGAACCACAGAAGCTCGTATGCTCCGTCTGCGACTATCAGATCTCAACCATAATGCCGCTCTAACGCCTACCAGAGTTTCTTTGCCCTAGATTCCTAATTATTTGTCAAACAAACTTTAGGGTTTCGAATGCCTCTTCCACGGATGAGAGGGGTGGGGGAATGGAGGGTGCCTTCCCTCCCGTCCCACATTGGGCTGAGCGTGGGTGGAAGTGAATTGGCGCTAACATTGAGTCAATGCCTACTGCGTGCTCTTCGCCACAGCCCTGTAGAGGAGGGGGGCTCGTGTCCTGTTTCACAAATGAAGAAGTTGCTGCTTTGGTAGTTGTGTCTGAGTTGTGCAAACTCGCACACTCAATGATAAGAAGAGCCACCGTACTAATAGCTAGCACTGCTGAGCACTTTCCATGAGTTAGACTTACGGACGTTATGTCATTCATTTTTCCCAGTAACTCTAAAACATGGTTGATCCTATTACCTCCATTCTATAAATGAGGAAACGAGGGTTTATACAGATAAAGGAACTTTTTCAGGGTCTTACACCCAGTAAGTTTGGAGGAAAGATTTGAACTTCAGTCCTGGGATTACAATTCAGAGGTTTAGTTAGACTCTTGGCAAGCTGGGCTTGAAATTCTTTGCCCTTTACTTAGGGAAACAAGTTTAATTGGGTTTAACAGAGAGAGAGAGAGAGAGAGAGAGAGAGAAACCAACAGCAAAGCAAAACGCCTCCTGGTAGAGGAAAGCAATTAGTGTACTTAGTTAATTCACCTCTCCCTCATTTCAGATCTAGCCTTTCAATATCTGGACTGAAGTTCATGGGCAGATTAGTGCTGATAGGCCAGTTGTGTTGCTAATCAAATAATTCTCATAAACAACAGGCTCCCATTATTGGCCCAACTCTCGGCAATGTCTCTGATTCAGAAGGGAGCCCCTTGGCACCAGAAAGATCACTACTGGCATAATCTTCATGGAAACCTTGAGTAACATAAAGCCAAAATATACAGCAAACAAAGAAATAAATACAGACAGCAAGCCTCCACTGAGTATGGGGCTATGTAGAGGAAAAGAAGTTGGATTTGTTCTCTGTCCAAATTGTCTAACAAAGAAAATAGATGTCGGGCAAGCAACTCTTAACCACTGAAATGTAATTGCTAATCTGTTGACGAGCAAATCCTAAAGAGACCAGAGAAAGGAATACCGACATTGGATGAAAAGAACTGATAGGTGCCACTCAAAGGTGACATTTTAGTTGACATTTAATATTACTTTCTTGCTTTCAAGTGAGCAGTGAGCATGCCTCCCAGCACCCATGCCCTTTCCCCAGTGGGTAGTGGTTTTGAGCTCTGGGTGGCACCCAGCCAGCCCCTGTGGGTCTAGCTTTAGGCCTTGGCTACGAACCAAGGAGATCCCCTACCCATCACCTCAGTTTAAGGTTGAGCACCTGATTGAAGGTGGTCTAGCCACAGGGAAGCCCAGGACTTCTGTTTGCTGGTTTCAAACTGAGAAGCGTCTCCCTTTGGCTTTCCCTGTGGCGTGTATCTGTGAAATCTGGAAACACCACTCCACTTTTGTTACCAGAGAAGCCAGCCTAGAGGCAAAACCAGCACAGTGAGATCAGAGAGGCTGAAATAGCTCCAGAGGAATGAGCTGGAGCCCATTTTTCAAACTGTGCAAAGAGACTCATGAAGTGTTTTGCTCTTAGTGTAATCAAGATCAAGGATCATTTGGGACAGGGGGGATCTTGTTTCAAGGACAGAGAAACTAGGCTAAATGAACAAGCAGATGTGGAATTTATTAGCGCAAGAACACAAACAGTTGGTGAAAAAATTGGGTTTCAGGCACTGCTGAATACAGGAGTTGAGACAAAAATCAGAGCACTCCACCTCTCTTCATCTCTCTGCTCAACTCTGCCCTCCTTCATGTGTGGGCCTTATTCTCAGACATGGCCGCCGTTCCCAGCTACAGTCTAGAGCTCATGACCCGGCACATTCAAGTCTATCTTCAGAGTTGCCCAAGCAAACCCCTGAGATTTTCTGATTAGGTCCTGGCTTGAGTCCTGTTCCCAATCGTGGACTAAGCACTGTGGCTGAGAGAATGGACTTCCCCAAGAGCCTTAGCCCTTATGCCTGTGATTCACCTTGGCAGCCAAAGCAAGGGTCACCTTCATGAGAAGCACAGGGCCGAGAGGGGGAGTGGGTATTTCCCCCCAACCAAAATCTGTCAACAAGACGAGAGATGTCACAGACAACTCACTTGATGATGCCTCTCAGCCAACATTCCTAACTTAATGCCACACACCACAGGTGAGTTTCACAGAAAATGCTTGTCACAGCTCAGATGGCCTTTCTTGCATTCACCAGCCTAAAACCAGAAATCGCTTCTGTGAGATTTTTGTTCTTGCATGATGTGTATTCGCTCTTTCAGCTTACATTTCCTGGACACCAGGGATGGTCATGATTAGAGTTGCCGTACTGACTGCTGTATGCACTAACGCATTTAATCGTCATTGCTAGCTCATTAGTTTTCAAGCACAGGCAACTTGGCCTCCCCTCTCCCCCAGCACCAGGGGACTTGTCTAGGGACAGTCTGGGTTGTCACAACTATGGGGATGCTACTGGTGGCTAGTGGGCAGATGTCACAGATGCTTCTTGCTCCCCACAATGCACAGGACAGTCCCTCACGGCAAAGAATAGTCTAGTACAAAATGGCAATAGCACCAAGGCTGAGGCATCCTGTACAAGCTCATGACACAATTCCCTTTGCTACAGATGAAGAAACATCATAACGCTTGCCCAGGGTCACACAAGGTAGAAAGCGCTGGGGTTGGGGTTTTAATTCAGAGACCTTGCTTTTATCTAGTGATTACTGAACTTGGCCCTGAAACTTGGTGTCCCTTGCTCCCACACTAAATTCTGGCTCAGTGGGCCAGGGTCCCCAGGACTCAGGATAATGGGGTTGCAGAGGATGCTAGTGTGTGAGCAGCTACTGATGAGCATGTGCCAGATGCAGGCACCAGGTACATGGGTGCAACACACACACAGCCCTGGGAATTGGGGAGGCAAAGATACGTGATCCCTGGAGCAAACAGACTCGTGGAAAATCGGGACATACAGAGGGAAGAATCTATCATGTGCGGCATTTCACTTCTACATGCTTTCCCATTGCTTGAAATTCCTTCCTCCCTCTCTTTTCTGCTTGTCATCCTTCAAGCTCACCTGGGAAGCTTTCCTGACCTCTCCTCTCTGCAGTCCATTGTGGATGGTCCACCTCTGTGGCCCTGTAGATGGTTCAGGAGCCTGAACAGAGCTCTGTTCTAGCCATCACACCACATTGTAATTCGAGGGCTCCTTGGCTGTCTCAGCCACTGGACTGTAAGCTGCCTGAGGACAGAAGTCATATCTGTATAGCAGGTGCTGAGTCCAGTATCTGGCTCTGGGCCATTTGTCCATAAGCTGCCTGTTGTCTCTTCCAGGAATCAGCAAACTCTTTCTGTAAAGGGTCAGATAGTAAATTGTTAGCTTTCTCAGGGTGTATCTCATCACAACTCCTCAACTCTGCTGTTGTAGCACAAAAATAGCTGTAGAAAATATGTAAACTAATGAACTTGGCTGTGTTCCAGTAACACTTTATTTAAAAAACCAGGTGGTGGGCCAGGTTTGGCTTGTGGGCCATAGTTTACTGACTCCTGGTCTATTACAATGTCCATTCTTCCATTAGGAAGTTCCCGTTTTTAATTTTTTTTAATGTTTATTTAGTTTTGAAAGAAAGAAAAAGAGAGCACATGTGGGGAAGGGCAGAGAGAGAGGGAGATACAGAATCTGAAGCAGGCTCCAGGCTCCGAGCCATCAGCACAGAGCCTGATATGGGGCTTGAACCCATGAACTGTGAGATCATGACCTAAGCTGAAGTCACACACTTAACTGACTGAGCCACCCAGGCGCCCCACTAAGTCCTCATATTTAGCTGCACATATCTCTGTCCAGCAATCCCCCCAATTCAACAATACTTCCTAGCCACTCCTGCAGCCAAATGTGACCCTTTGAATCCATCCCAGCTGATGGGATATATGTGGAAACATTATTTGGGATTTCTTGGAAGGCTGTTTAAAAGTAGCTGACTCATTTGGGAAGGGCCCCTCTCTTCTTGATCCTATAAAGGGCCCTGGCAGCCATCTTGGACCATGAGTTGGCTTTGAGGAAGAAGCCACAGCTGGGAGGGAAGAGCAGAAAGACAGAGCCTGAGTCTCTGATGACACCACAGAGCCACCATATATTTCCTGCACAGCCAGCCTGTGGACTTTTACATGACAGAAAGATAAACCTCTGCCTTCGTTGAGTCACTGCGTACGTTTGTGTGACTGTGTGCAGTAGGGCCTAATCTTAACTGTACACCAGCATGCCGAAGCACTCAACAAATTATTGATAGTGAAAGGAATGCCTAGAGCCTAAGGGAGCACCCTAGGGAAACTGATTCTTCCAGGGTGGGTGGGGAGTCATGGAAACAAACAAATACCAGGTCCTCCTCAGGCTCTTCTGTGGTTTAGCACCCACAATGACTCAGGTCTCTGGCCACTCTTCCTGCTATCTTTTTTCCTCCCCACAATGCCCACCATCGACTGTATCTTCTGGGGCACCCTTCCCCATCAAGACTGTCATAGAGAATTCAGCTTTCTACAAGGGAATGCACTGTTCCTTGTTTGAAAGGAACCTTACCACTATTGCCAAAGGGACACAGCCAGGGGGATCCCCCAAATAACAAAAGGAGCACCGTCTACTAGACTGAGGAAATGCAACAGGTCCTTGTGGTCATGGACCCTGTTTTGTTTGCCTGTCATTGACAGCGTGTGGGAGACACAGAGGGCAAACCCAGCTTTGGCACCCAGCAACCTTGAATTTGATTACTGACTCCATTACTTAGCAGTATGATATTGGCCAGGCTATGTAATTTCCCTCTGCATCACTTTCCCCAAGTACAAACTAAGGCCACCGAGCAATCCTGTGACAATTAAACAGGGAAAGGGCCTGGCACAGAGAAGTTGCCCTAATTAGTTTGGAAACTTCTCTCAGCCTGCCATCGTGATGATCAGGATGGAGGCATTGTGGTATGATAACCCTGGGCCTGGGTGGACCCCCTGCCCTGGTTTAGAAGGGCAAGACCTTCCAAACTTCAGACTAAACACTTCTGTTTCTCTTAGCCTACCCCTGCACAACGGCACTTCTTTTTTTAGCCCCCCACCCCACTTTAAAGAGATAGCAGAACCATCCTTTTAATC